>JADRCH010000012.1:13416318-13491847 GCA_019843965.1 Rhynchomys soricoides
CCTTCATGTATCTAACTCCTGTACCTTTATGTATCTAACTCATGCAATGTGACCTATAATAAATGGAGGAGAGACTGGAAAGAGGACAAGAACAGGGGACTAGATCAACAGTAATAATAATAATAATAATAATCATCATCATCATCATCATCATCATCATCATCAAATAAGGAAGAAAAATAAGGAGAAGAACAAGGATGATGAATCTATGGCAAAATGTATGGGCTGAAGGCACAGCTCAGTTGGTTGTATGCATGATTCTTGTCATGCATGATGCCCTGGGCCAAATCTCCAGCACAGCATAAACTGGGTATAGTGGTTGTTACCTGTAATCCTAATCCTAGCACTTGGTAGGGTTGACTCTCCAAGTTAAAAGCATTTCCTCTACTTAGGGGGTCCCTTAAATACATAAACCATCCTTGTGCTTACCTGTGTTTGTGCATATTATGAGTAGCTAGCCCACATAAATATTTAGAAACAACTGGCCCCTTTCTCTTTGATTTCATAACAGCCCTTCCCTACTGCTTTCCTAGACATGCTATATACTGATTCAGTTACCTCCCAAATGTGCATTGAACCTCTGTTCTCTGAATATTTGCTTATCTCTTCAGCCGGTGTCTTCTGAATGGATGTGCTGTCTATGTTCCTAAACTCTTTCCTCTTGTTTGATAATTGGGAGTGCTCTAAAGAGAAAAAGGTGTGCAAAAAGGTGTACAAAAGGAGCCTTTGTAAAGGATGTTTCTGCCCCTAATTCCAGTGGTTCATCTCGAGGCTCTGTTATCATTCAGTCCTGGAAAAGGCCCACTGAATTTCTTTGTTTGCACTTCTCTGTATGGTGGTTTTTGCTAGGGTGCTTGCTCAGCCTGTGAGAGGTGTGTGATCTTGCGTCACTATGGAAACTAACAAACAAACAACCTCCCTGGGAACAGGCAGAAATGGTGAAGAGTTTGCAGGGCACTTGTTGGGCGGTACACTGTCCTAAGAGGTGCATGCCTCCTCCATTGCTTTGGAAATGGGGCTGAAGACTGCTCCTCACTATTCAAATGACTAGTGTAATGTCTGGCAGCAAAATGGTCTGGGTGAGGTTAAGCATGAAACTTGGGTCAGCATGACTTAGCCAGTGCTGGGTGAAAACTTTTGGAGTCTGACACCAGGCAATTTATTCTTTACATATTTAAATACAGTAAAACTTTGGGAAAAAGTTTCCTCTTGAAAATTATCACAATAAAGCTTAAGGTGTGGCTACATCAAAACTACCCTGCAAAGTTCATGTCTTTAGCAAAGCACCTGTGAGTTTTCACACAAGAATGGGTTCTATTAATTGAGAAGCTGCTCTGGATAAGGGTCTAGGGAGGAAGTATTTGTAGTAACCATAAAGATGATGGTTTCTATTGACTGAGAAAGCTCAGGATCCTGGGGTCTTCCTATGAGAGCTGTCTGTACATAATAGCAAAGATTACTGGATATCAATACATCAGTCTGTAGCCTTCTGGAGGACAAACAGCTGTCAATTTCTTTCATTGAAGAAAAAAGCCTGCAGACTTAAAATTTCTGAATTTTAAAGTGCTTCTTTGTGAGCTCATGGCCTCTATAGACTACTAGATCTCTTATTTACTGAATAACAGTATCGGATGGCTCCAGACTCCACTCTAGGTCCTCTGACCTGCATGTCTTTGGACTTGACCCGACTGAGGTGGTGAGGGAATGAAGAAAAAAAGAGACATATGGACCTGTGGACAGAAAAGCTGGGGTCAAGTGGCCTGTGAGCATTCTGGTAGAGTGGTACTAACTACACATCCAGCCCAAATCTTCATTATGTTCATTATTCATCATTATGGTTATCACAGCAAGAGGAGTTAGCTAGTCTTGTAGTTAATCTCTGTAGGTCAGCAGCCTCAGGGTATAGACATCCTAGAGGAGTAAACTACGGTTGCCAGTCTTTGCACATACTAGTCAGTCATTTCTAAACCTGGTACTCACACAGCAACAACATTCACACTCAGACCAGAGCAAAGCTTTGCCATCCCTGGAAACCTAAATCCCAGGGAAGGCTTTGTTAAACTTACACGAGTCTGATGTATTGGTCCTTGACAAGGCTGTGCCCATGTCAAGAATACACATCCAGTCAAGGATTCTCCCCACAGCCAGGCATGACTGTTACATGGGTGTTGGTGAGTTTGTTGAGCTCTCAACATAGGCCCTAGTTGCCCTAACAACCCAGGTTTGGTCACCTATCCTCATGAGAATAAAGCCAACAAGTAATAATAAAGAACAATAATTTTGTCTATATGGTCTCATTAGGAAGAGGAACAGAGGTACAGCATCATCTCCCTCCCCCAAGCCCATCTTCCCAGTCCTGATCTGAGGTTTAGCTTTAAGTACAAGGTCAGAGATACACATAGCTAAGCAGTCCTGATCAAGATGTGGTCCTAGCCACCATCTTTGCGTCAGCACTGCTCTCTCTTACAAGGTATTCTGACAAATTATCAGAATAGTGTGAAATCTCCTTTAGGGAGACATGTTACTCTTCTGGCTGGCACCAGGCTTCAGCCTTTACCTTCTCCTAGCAAGAGTCTCCTAGGGAAATTCCAAATCCTTGGGTAACATCATCTCAGTGTGTTGATAGCAAAATTGAGGCGCATGAGTATCCCTTTAGACTATCTTAATTCATTCCTTCCAGGATGTTTACAGTGGTTCTGGTTCAAAATGTGTATAGCTCGGTCTCCTCCCTTGCTTCTCATGTACATTCCCACAAGCACCAAGAGCACCCCTAAGCTTGAACACAGACCATGGGAGCTGTCTCAGAAACTCATATCAGCTGCCAGAGGAAAACATGCAGCTCCCAGGGCTTTGTCCCCAGGTGTGGGGTAAGATCTGTTCCAAAACAAATTTAATACAGAACTCTCACACAGCAGTATTAATGGTAGTCTCACAGTACTCCATGTTCAAGGACCACACTTTGTGTTTTACTGAACTTGATGGCAGCTCTTGGGGTTGTCAGGTCTTACAAGAGCTAGAGAAAGAACAGCTCGCTACTTACTGGATGGCTGACTTTGCAATAGGAAGTATTTCAAGCACTCAGAGATGAAACATCTGTGAGGAACCCAAATATCTCCAGTGTGTGTATTAGAACCAACATTCTATTCTTCAAGAAACTTCATGAACCCAGCAGACCCCACAAGAAAGCCATCTGATTCTGAACGGCAGTAGATGAAAGGAGCAGTTGAACTGTGTACTAGTTTGATGGTAATGAACTAGACTTGCTCATTTCCTGTCTGCACCTTTTATGCAGTGCTTAAGGGCTAAAAACTTCTTGTATGTATGGGGAAAATATCTGACCGTCTGAGAGGTGTGACAAATTCACATTCTAGGTGATAGGTTCTATGTGTAATACTATATAATGTCTCTCCACAGGATACCAAGGCCTTGAGAATGTTTACCACAATGCTGTCATTTCCTTTTCTTACTGATTTCCATGTGTGGTTAATTTCTACCGTCAACCTGTCACAACCTGGAACCTCCAAGAAGAGAGTCTTAACATTTTTTAAAGATTTGTTTTATTTTCTTACATGTATGCATGTGTGTGTTTGAACGTGTGCAATGTGGATGTAAGTACAGGTACTCCTAAAGACCAGAGCCTCTTTGGGCTGGAGTTTTGAGGTGATTTTGAGCCACCAGATTCGGGTTCAGAGAACAGAACTGTTATCCTTCAACTGAATATGCTTCCTTGCAACTGAACATGGTCTTCACAAGAGCAGCAAATGCTCTTAACCGCTGAGGCATCTCTCCAGTCCCCAAGAAGAGTGTCTTAATGAAGAATTATCTAGATGAGATTGGCCTATGGAGAGATTGTCTTGATTCTCAATTGATGTAGGCAAACCTAGTCCATTGTGGGCAGCACCATTCCACAGGAAGTGGTCCCTAAACTGTGTAAGAGTGAACAAAGCTAGCATAAATTAGCTTAAATGCTTTCATAAATTAGCAGGCAACATGGGGACATTCATTTCTCTGTTCCTGACTCAATGTGATGTAACCTTTTGTCTCAAGCTCCTGCTTCTGAAACTTCCCTACAGTGATGAACTGTAACCAGGAATTATAAGCCAAATAAACCCTTTTGCCCTTAGCTGCTTTTTGTCAGAATATTTCATTATAGCAATAAACAACAAACTAGGACCCCGTAATAAAAACCTATGAGCTAAGGAACAGATTCATAGCACTATTTAACATGGATTTTATCATTTGGGTGATAAGAAAAGACACCTATAGGTGAGTGAGCACAGTAGGTCACACTGAGGGGAAGGCTCAAGACCCCAGCACACTGACAAGTCACCAAGAGGCAGTGATTTGGTTTTAAATGGACAAGAATCCCCCCACTACTTGGAAGATATCTCTATGAAATGTAAGTACACTTAAAGGCATGTAAGCAACTATCTAAGGAGAATTTCTAGGAGTAAAAATACAAAAATGCTTCAGCCCTAGGTACATATGTCTTCTCATACATACTGTTATTTTCTAAGATACTACAAGTAAGAGCATACTGCCCAGGCCTGCTTGTATTGGAATCAAATTGAAAAGAATAGAAAGAAGGCAGAGAGATCAACTATTGGGGTGTGGGGATCATACTTCACCATTAAAGCCTTCAAACCCAGCAGCAGGACAATTCACAGGAAGGGTAACAAGAGATAACAGTAATGCCAAAGAACTATCTTTATAGCCAGGATCCTACTTTATGCAAATGTCCCCAAGATGAATCCAAGATTTTAGTTAGTTGAGCCTGGTGTCACAGATTTATATTGGTAGCTACTTGGGAGGTGACGACGGAGGTATTTCAAGTTCAAGATCGGCTTGGGAAACCTAATGAAACCATGTAAAAATAGATGTTATATAATATATATTCAGTTAACTATTTTATATATATTAATATATAATATATAATTACATATATAATATATTATATATATTCAGTTATGTATGTACAAACAAACACAGACATACACACACACACACACACACACACAGCCTACAACCATTTTAGGAAATGAGTCCACATTTACTCACTTTACTACCCATGAAGAATGTATGTGTATCTCTATGATGAATATGCAGTATATGATGTATATGCAGTATATGTACATATGGCTGTGTGTATGGCTCAATAGAATAATATCTGTATCTATATCATGTATCTTTATATGTAATCTACCTCTGTGTTTATCTCCTCTATCTCTGTAAGTATCATCTACGTATTGCTGTGAGTATAACTCAATGGTAGAATACTTGCCTAGCATGCCAGCAACCCTGTGTTCAATCTCCAATCTTAGGTGTATATGAATAAATAAATTATAAATATTTTTCAACTCCTCAATTGATGAGGAAAATGGTAAAATCTTAAAGGTTTTTAAAATATATTTGTGAAGTTGAGTATTTATAGATGATTAAATGGAAGAATGCTGATTTTATTACAGATTACTAATTCATCTCTGAAAGTACAATCAATCATAGAGTTGAAGGCATTTTCTTCTTTTTCTCTTACAAAACCAAGAATTCTGACTTCATAAAACCTACATCCTAAGTCCTAAGTTTGTAGCAAAGTCAAGCTACTTTAGAAAGTTAGACGATCCTTTGTCCTCTTTATTTATCTGATTGGATAACTATAACCAGCATCTAGAGAAATCCCAAATTTGTCATTTAATCATCTGTTAAGTCCTGTTTATTTGTTTTTGCCTTTTTTCTCTAATAACATGATATTCCCTGAAAATGCAATTCTTTTAAAATATTTTACTTTTTCTTAAGAAAATGTCTTGTTGTGTATCTATGACTGGTCTAAAACCCAAGGTAACCAAGGCTATTATTCTTGAGCTTGGTGCAAGCCTTCAGTACTTTCTCCTGTGACAATATAAATGTAGACTAAGCCTTTATTAAGCATATGTCCTTTTCTTGATCTTTTCAGCACACTAGGATGTAGGTATGGGCTTTGAGGCAGATATTCCCTTGGCCAATGACTGTTTCTGTTCCCAGCAACCTAGCTTGCTGAGTAGGAAGAAACCAGCTCCTTTTCTTCCCATAAAAAGCTCATTTACCATTGTGTGAAAATGTGCTACAATATAGATATGGAGGTATACAAATGCTGTGGGCAAGTGTGTGCACACAGCTATGCATACATGTACTGGCATAAACTGAAGGAGTTGTATGAAAAAAAAGAGAAAAGTGTAACTCTACCTAGAAAATAAAAATGTAACTCAGTCTTTCATGAGCAGCTTAGCCATAGAACCAAAGACTAAAATAGTTGAGACTTTTGAGATCAACTACTTCTATCTCCCTGCCTAATCAGGTGTCTACAGATAAGTCTATAGAACTGTTGTAAAATCTAATCATGCCATTGTCATGTTTAACACTGGTACCTGATTCCCTTCCATCATTAGGATAGTGTCTAAATTCTCTACCAGACTTGTAAGATCTGGATCCGTTCCCTCTCTAGCCTCAAGACCCCTCACTCCTAACCTTAACTCTAGCCCTAACCCTAATAAAACCCCTTTCCCTTTTCCTTATCTTTGGATTTCTTTTAGATTTTAAAACATCATTACATTTTACTTATTTGTGTGTGTGTATTTGCTAGTATGCACAAGCACATACACGTGTGCGTGTGCACGAGTGTGTAAGTACAGACTAGAGATACCAAAAGCTTTGGCATGGAAGGATTGAAAATATCTGAATTCTCTAACTCAGAAATAAGAGTTTACTGTTTGAAATATGTAGAAGGCAAGGCCATAGAGGAAGCCTTTATATAATTTAGAGAGGCTCCAAGGGCCAGTATGTCAGAAACAAACAGAATAATCTCAGCGTCTCACAAAGGAACATAGGAAGAGAGCAAAAGTAGCACACCAAGGCAACTGCCTCTTATAAAAAGGATGTACCAGAACCCAAACCCGACTAGACTAGCAAGAACACTGGGACAGGAAGTTCACTTGGTTTTTATTTTCCCACTGGTTACATCCCAACCCCATAGTTTTGGTGATTGGCTAATTTTAAAAGAATCAGCTCAAAGGAAATAAAGGAAAAGGGGAAGAAACAGGTTGCTCCAGGCTGGCAAGATTAGGGATGAACTTAGGGCCTTTGTGTAGTAAAAATTTTAGTAAGTAAAGAAGATTAAATGATTTGCATAGCGGAATAGTATTCATTGTATAAATGAACCACATCTTTCTTTATTTATTCTTCAGTTGAGAGACATCTGGGTTGAATCCAGATTCTTACTATTAGGAATAAGGATACTATAAACACAGTGGAACATGTGCCCTTATGTCATGGTGGAGCATCTCTTTCAGTATATACCCAGAAGTGGTATAGCTGGGTCTTGAAGGAGAACTTTTCCCAATTTTCTGAGAAACTTCCAAATTGATTTCCAGAGATGTTGTACAAGTTTGCTCTCCCACCAGCAATGGAGGAGTGCTCCCTGTGCTTCAAATCCTTACCAGTATGTGGTGTTGTTTGAATTTTTTGATCTTAGCTATTCTCATGGGTGTAAGGTAGAGTCCCAGACTTGTTTTGATTTGTATTTCCCTATGACTAAGGAAGTTGAACATTGCTTTAGTGTCTTCTCAGCCATTAGAAATTCTTCTGTTGACAATTCTCTGTTTAGCCCTGTATCTCATTTTTTAATTGGGTTATTTGTGCTGTTGGTTTCTAACTTTTTGAGTTTTTTACATGTGGAACATTTCTTAGGGAATTACAAGAACATCATGAAATTTGCAAGCAAAAGGATGAAATTAGAAAATATCATCCTAAGTGAGGTAACCCAGACCCAAAAAGACATGCATGGTATGTAATCACTTATACATAACTATTAGCCACAAAGTACAGGATACTCACACTATAATCCACAGATCCAAAGAAGCTAAATAACAAGGGCAGACCAAGGGAGGATGCTTGAATCTTACTCAGAGGGGAAATACAGTTGGCATCTGAGGTAAATGGAGGGAGAGATCTTGTTGGGAAAAGGAATGGTGAGGGGAATGACAAGGGGGATCAGGTATAGGAAGAGCTGGGGAGAGATGCTTGGGAGAGTAAAAGGAAATTGGCATGGGGGCATCTCTAGGTTGGGCCAGAGACCTGGGATGGGAGAGGCTCGTCTATGAGGGTGACTCTAGCTGAGACTCATAGCAGTGGAGGATATGAAGTCTGAAGTAGCTACCTCCTGTATCTTCTCTCTGTGAAGGGATAAGGACAGTAACCCATCCACAAAACTTTCGACCCAACATTTTTCCCACTTGTAAAAAGTGTGGGGACAAAGATGGACCAGAGAACTAATCTATGACACTATTAATGATACTCAGACAAGATCCTAACATAAGGGCTTCACGTAGCAGCTTACCAAAACATGCAGCCAAATATTAGACAGAGCTTGGGAAGTCTTGTAGAAGAGATGGGGAACAGATTAAGGAACCAGGAGGGCGTAGGGACTGCACAAGAAGTCAACAGAGTCAACCAACCTGAACCCTTGGGGCTCCCTCAAAGAGTACACAAGGGCTGGGCCTAGGCCTCTTCACATATGTAGCATATGTGCAGCATGGTCTTCATGTGGGTCCCCAACAACTGGAGCAGGGGCTAACCCTGACTCTGCTGCTTGCCTGTAGATTCTGTTCCCCTAATTGGATGTCTTGTTTGGCCTCAGTGGGAGAGAATGTGCCTAGTTATGTAGTGACTTGAGGTGCCAGGGTAGGTTGGTACCCAGGGGGACCTCCTTTTTCTCAGAAGTGAGGGAGAAGAAGAATAAGCAAAGGGGCTATGAGGGGAGGGTCTCAGGAGAAATTGGGGGATGCAGTGATTGGGATGTAAAGTGAATAAATAAGTAAATTAATGAAGAAAAAAGAATTGATTAAAAATTTTGTAGGGTGGGAAAGGTTTATGGAATATTGGCGTTGGTAAGATAGCTACTTTTGATAAAAATTAAAATAAAATAAACCCTCCTAAGTAAAACCCATGAAGAAAAATGGTAAGCAAGGTAGTTTAATATAGTCTCCTTCAATGTTAAAAGGCCATTCCCTGAGTTTCTTATTACTGAAAATATTCAGAGGCAGACAGCTAAGGAGCTGTTCAGAATGTAGTATTGATAAGAAAGAGCATTGCCTTTAATATTTTTACAGTTTTGTATATAATTGCTTTCTCCTTGTTAGACTGACGCTAGAGCTCCATTAAGCTCAATAAGTAAATGTGTAAAGAACAGCTTTTCAGCAGGTCCTTATGTGACTTGGGTTATATAATCACTAAAGCCCAAATTCTGAACTCAAGCAGGCTCAGCACACTCTGGTTATATGACCCTGGACAAATCAATGAATTTCCTTGTATCTCTACTTTGTGAACTGAAATAAATAAGAATGGTGACTGGCTTTGCTTCCAGGTTAGGGAAATCAGAAAAACAAAAGATATACAAAATCAGACAATTTTAGAATAAGCTAAGATATAAAGAATAAGACATTCTAGATTAAGCTAAGTGAAAAGGATGATGAGAACATGTAACAACCAAGGTTGGGACATTAGAGACTGTCCCAGAACAAGACTTTGAAGAGTTAGGTCTTTGGTTTTGTTTTGTTTGGGCTGGTGGTACTGTATATATGCTGAGTTTTATGGAGTCAGTTGTGCTAAGATCTCGGGGCCCTGTTATATTCTCTACTGGTCTTAATGAATAATTCAATCTGGAGACTCATCCTGCTCTACAGAGGTGGAAGTTGGTCCTAAGAACCATTAATTTTACTGAACAGATACACCATTGATCATATAGGTCAAGGTGCAGAGGCCCACTGTTGATCTAAACAGAATGAGAATTAAAGACACAATCAGTGTTGATAGCCGAGTAGTTATCCAGGGGAACCAAGAGAACAGAGACTGGTATCAATTATCTGCTTTGTGTATTTGTCTCATTTTCTTTTTGATTTTTTTCCAACCATGACAAGATTTTATTTAACTTCTGATCAGTTAGCACAGAAACAACATGTTTCCCCCAAAGCCAGACATAATTTCCTTAATCTTATGACATATAAGTCTAAGCCTCTCCATTTTGTAGTATCACTTCTGCAAGGGAGTCTAACTTGTTTTTATAATTCTAGGTCCTGGTCTACCTTTCTACTTAGTTTGAAAAGAATCAGAATAGGCACATTTTTTTTTTTTCAAACCCATAAGTAATACTTGGTGGGCACCTGCTCACCAAGTAGTCTCAGAGGCTTGGTAATATTGATGTTATCTAAATGAATTAACCCATAAGGCAGAATAGCAGTCATCAGAATAAAGGGAAGTGCCTAGGTTAAAGATTTTAGATATTAGACAAGCTTTAGCATCTTATAAGTCCTCTGATGTTAATTTGGGTTGCTTGCAGTGAGTTTTGTCAGTAAATGGGATGACAGTCTGGGTAGTTCTTATATCTATGTAGTACAGGGGCCAAGTATCTAAGCATACCCAGCAAATATCTTGGCTGAATTTTGTCTGTGAAACAGTAACTCTATTCTTAAGGTTCCTCCTTGTGGCAGAGTCTGATTCCCTAGAGTTTTGCTGTTTTCCGAAGGCCAGAATCTTTTAAAAGGAAAATTTCAGAAGATGACAGTTTTACAGCCCCAATTTTTGCAATAGAAACTCTCTTGTTTCTGGCAACAGGGAGACCCATCTGAAGAGCATGAATCAAACTATAAACTTTAGAATCCTATTTCAGAAAGGAAATCCTATATCTTCCCCTTTCTCCATACAACCAGACACTTACAGTGGGCATCAACAAGAAAGGTCAAGTTGGAATACGGATTGCTGGTCTGTAGTCACACTAACTACAGATACAGTGCCTTCTCTTTATCTTTCTTCTTCAGTTTCCAGTCCAGGCATGAGGTCTGTGGGGGTTGGACCATGACTTTGTATTTATACCAACAGCACAAAATGTAAGACTCTGGAAGAGGTAGAGGGGCAGGGAATGTAAGGGCTTGGGGCCCAGGGATACCATAATCATTTTTTTTCTTTTGATATTTACTTTATTTACATTTCAAATGTTTTCCCTCTTTCCAGGCCTCCCCTTTGGAAACCCCCTTTCCATACCCCCTCCCCTGCCTCTGTAAGGGTGTTCACCCACCCACCCACTCCTGTCTTCCCTCCCTAGCATTCTCTTACACTGGGGTATCTAACACCTTCAGGCCCAAGGGCCCCTCCTCCCATTGATGTCCAACAAGGCCATCCTCTGCCTCATATGTGGCCAGCACCATAAGTCCCTCCATGTATATTCTTTGGTTGGTGGTCCAGTCTTCGGGAGCTCTGGTAGATCTGGCCAGTTGACATGGTTGCTCCCTCCATGAGGCTGCAAACCCCCTCAGCTCCTTTAGTCCCTTCTCCAACTCCTCTATCCAGGACCCCATACTCAGTCCAATGGTTGGCTGTGAGCATCCACCTCTGTATTTGTCAGGCTCTGCCTGATCCTCTCTGGAAACAGCTTATCATGCTTCCATCAGCTAGCACTTCCCAGCATCCACAATAACATCCAAGTTTGGTGGCTATATATGGAATGTATCCCCAGGTGGTGCAATCTCTGGATGGCCTTTCCTTCAGTCTCTGCTCTACACTTTGTCTCCATATTTCCTCCTGTGAGTATTGTGTTCACCCTTCTAAGAAACACTGAAGCATCCACATTTTGTCTTCCTTCTTCTTAGGCGTCATATTGTCTGTGAATTGAATCTTGGGTATTCAGAATTTTTGGGCTAATATCCAGTTATTAGTGAGTACATACCATCTTCATTCTTTTGTGACTGAATTACCTCACTCAGGATGATATTTTCAAGTTCCATCCATTTGCCTGAGAATTTCATGAAGTCGATATTTTTAATAGCTGGGTAGTTTTCCATTGTGTAAATGCACCACATTTTCTGTATCCACTACTCTGTTGAGGGACATCTGGGCTGTTTCCAGCTTCTGGCTATTATAAATATGGCTGCTATGAACATAGTGGAGCATGTGTCCTTACTACGTGTTGGAGTGTCTTCTGGGAATATTCCCAGGAGTGGTAGAGCTGGGTCCTCAGGTAGTTCTATGTCCAATTTTCTGAGGATCCGCCAAATTGATTTCCAGAGTGGTTGTATCAGTTTGCAATCCCACCAGCAATGGAGAAGTGTTGCTATTTCTCCACATCCTTGCCAGCATCTGCTGTCACCTGAATTTGTGATCTTAGCCATTCTGACTGGTGTGAGGTGGAATCTTAATTTTAATGGGTCCATAGTTCAAAGACAATCCATTTTGTAATAGCATCTGTGGCTTCCACTTTCTTGACCTGGGTGTGGTAGATCCATGATGTAATGCCAGCTACTTTTACTGCTTCAGGAGTAGAGATAGTCATGTTGTAAGGACCTTTCCAGGTTGGTTCCAGTACCCCCTTTTGCTACTTGCTTGAACTAGACAGTATCACTGGACTCAAATGAAGAGAAACTGGTGGTAGACTCAGAGGTCAGTTAGGTCTCTTAGAAAGTTTCATGAATAGCCTATATGGAAAAGTGGGGTTCTGTAGTGACTTGAAAAGAGGAAGGTTAGAGAGTACTGCCTACTGTTGTTCTCTGAGCCTGGGAAACAGTAAGGGAGGTTTTCCAAAAATAATCTCATGGGGAGCAGTAGGCCAAAATCAAAGCAAAGCAAAGAGGTCTATCCATCCTTTGCTAGACTCCAATGCGTGTTTTTTTACTTGGTCAGAACTCTGAGGTTTATATGCACAATGAAGTATTCAGTCTATGTCTATAGCTTTAACTATTAATTGAAAGGTTTTTGCTATGGAAGCCAGGGCACCAGGGACCCAATTTCTGGAGGAGTTTCTTAGCTACTCTTTGAGCAGTTTCAGTCCAGTTGGGAAATGCTTTTAACCAGTCAGAAAAGGTATCTACAAAAACTACCAAGTACTTTTATCCCTCGACAACTAGCCAGATCTTGTCTGAAGCCAGTTTTCCCAGAATGTGCCACGGTGTTGGTCTCTCATTTGAAACCCTTCATGGGTAAGGACTTTCTGTGTTTTGGATTTACTTGAGCACAAACATGGCATCTGGCTGAGACGTCCCATGTTAGTTACCCAGTCTAGGTAGAACATACCTTGGTCTGAGCAACACAAAGTTTTGTGGGCCCCAGATGAGTAGGCCTGTACAGGTCAATTACCAAAATCCTACGAGTTGTTTCTTCTCTACCATGCAGTCTCATGTAGCACTGGATTGTGGGATGTTATCAGACTAATAGACCCCACTGGTGTTAGGGTTGTTTGTTGGGCATCCAGGTCAGTATCCTGGCAGTGGAGGACAGTATTTTGCAGAGGATGAGAAGCCCTCTCTCTATAGATCATATTCTAAACATTCCCAGTAGTAAAAGCACAGATAGGTTGACTTTCCTCCGTCAATGGCAGGCTGAAGAACGCCTTGTAGGTCCAAAACATCGAACCCTGGTTTCTCTGGAAGAATCAAACTTATGAGAATCAGAGGTCTTAGGTTTCTTTATAAGCAGAAGAGGCATATTCCAGGGTGACTGGCAGGACACCAGAATACCTGTCTCTTCAAGCTAGGCAATGTGGACTGCAATTTCCCATTTTGCTTGTGGAGACCTTGGCCCCAGTCAACCATTGCACACCTGACATCTCAGAATGTGGAGGTCTAAAGATCTCAGGAGTCTCAAGCTATAGAGCATATGCTGCATATAAAAGGCTCATGAGACTGTGTCAGAAGACAACTTGTTTATTGAAATCGAGGGGGGGAGCTAGATTATATAGAGTGAGGGGGAGGACAAGGGAGGAAGTATTACAGTGGAGGGAGGGACCTTCCAAGAATATCAGCTAGATTAGCAGACACATGATTTCTGAGAAGCCAGGTCTCTAGTGGGGAAACAGAAGTTAAACTGACTTATCATGATGTGGCCTTTGTTTCTGTGAAGTTGATTAAGCTCATGCTTTATTTGGATAGAGAGTAGCCTCACTCCTGCCATGCTTTCTTAGAACTGTCTATAAGTGTGGGCAGTGCTCTATGTCCCTCATCTGTCCTGTGAAACAATGCAGGGTCAATGAATATTGTTTAATCTGCACAGCTGTAGCTTACTTAACTGGTTAATTGAGCAATTACAGGAATTTGGTGTTGAGCCAGTCCTGGGATGTTGATTTCTACCCATATTTCTGGGAATCTTTGTTGTCAATCAAAGAGATAATCAGCGGTATCTTTTGACTGAAGGCAGAACTTTCAGCTAGGAGGTATTCTGACAGATGGTAAGACATCAAAAATTTCCTGGATATCTCCAAGTCTGTGTCTCATCATTAAAGAAGGTGATGGTGGCTTTTAATTCATGACAATGGTCTTGTATCACTCAGTTCTTTGTTATTAAACACTTTCAGAGCTACCTCTAGCAACTGGAGCCTACTTATACCTCCAAATTTTCTAACTTTTATAACTCTTTTTCTAATATCTGGAGCCCACTGATTGACAAAGGAAATCTTTTTAGCAGTTGTCTTTAATTCATTAAAAAGGACCTAGTGAAAATTGTTTAAGGTATTCTTGGTCAGTGTTGAACAGAAGGGAAAATTTGTTCTGCCCAGGCTGTGTTGCTTGGAAGCAATTCCGATGCCCAACCTAGGGGTGTTTTTTTCTACTTTCTGTCAGAGAATGGTGAGTTTTAAGGACCACTGGTTGAGAAGAAGACATAAATTATGAAGGAAAAAGGAATGGAACTTTCTCTTTTCCTTTGGGGGCTGCTTAGTGCAAGCAGGGAGCAGAGGGAATGCTTAGCTGGAGGAATTATTATTTTTCTCTCACCCTGTCCCTCCTCACTTCCACACAAGTACCAATCCTGACCATGAGCAGCAGCCAAGCAAAGAAACAAGCAAACACTCTAGCTCTTGAGCCCCTCTTCCCAGGAGACCTGGCAAAACCGAAAGCATTCAGCTCTCCAACAGGAGGGGGCATAGGTCATAACATACAGAATTCTCAAATGAAAGAAAGCCACTGTTCTGTACAGGGAAACAGAACTGATAAAAACATCTCCAATTGTGCACTCTCTAGGAGTCCTCTGATGACCACAATCTTCCTAATTCCATGAGGCTCTGAGACTCCTGGTGTCTCAAGGTTTGTTCCCTGAAGATACTTCTATGGCCTCTAGAAATGTGGTGTATTAACCAGAGAACATGACTCACACATGAGTTTAAGCTAATAGAAGGTCTTTATGAGCAGGCTGCTGACTACACTGGGTGTTTGGGATCCTAGTGTAGTACTGAGCCTTTCTCAGTATGAGCTCTTAAGTACAAAGTCCACATTCTGGGTTGAGATACTTCAGTTAACAAGCACAGTTAGCTGGAAATGGAACTACAGAAATGAAAGGTCAAGGTTAGTATATTAGAGATGTTCCAAGAACTGTGGACTTTGATGGACTAGGTCTTTGTTTTTGTCTTGGCAGGCAGTACCACCTACATGCTGAGTTTTATGGCCTGAATAATAATTCCATCATGGGGTCAGTTGTGCTAAGGTTTCCAGGACTACTAAGGTCCGGGGTACTGTTACAAGCACACTGATTATGAAATGGCAGATTTGTTCTGAATCTGTTATCTGGGTAATAGTTTACAGTGTGTACACATGGAGAAACTGTTCAGTAGAATTTTCCCTTCATGCATTTGAGTCATGTTAAATCTTATAAGAAGCAGGCACAGAGTAAGGCTATTAATGTGGATATCCCTAAAGTCACTCCAGGAAATGAACTTAGGCTTCCTGGTTCCAGAATCCAAACATCTATTCAATTTACTGCGCTCAAAGAAGACATCATAGGTGAATAATGTTTGCCTGCGGTGCAATGTAAGTTGAGGACCAAACCTAGCTCACAGGGTAGGGCAGGCCTTTCAGCTCTTAGTAAGGATACTGGGCATTTGTATTCTCACATTTCAGGATGAAAAAGCCATGATTGGCTGGTGGGCTGGATTGGAGGCAAGCTCTTAGAGAAGGAAGATACTGGGTTTGGGGTAGGAACAGAGCAATGAGTGGATCAAGTCAGAGTCATCAGAAGCCATTAGACCAGACATAGACTAGGAAGGAGGATGGACATTAGGATGGTGAGGATCATGACGAGGACAATGATATCTTATACAGATCTCCCATGTTGTCAGACAATAAGTGCCTTTTTCATGTTAACTCAAACAGCCCTTATGGGGGTTCTTAGATAAGGCTGCTTTTATGTATCTTTTGACATTAACAAACTGAAGCACACTGACTGAGATTTAGCAACCAGAACTAGGTCATTTGGTAATTAAATGGCAAAATGGGAATTTTTAAAGCCTTGAATTTTTCTTTTTTAATTTTGCATCTACTTAAAATTACTCTGTGTATATTGTAAAGGCCAAAGAATCACCTGGGTGCTATCCTTTCTTGTTTTTGTAGAAAAAGTTTCTCACTAGGATTTGTTTGTACCTGTGCCCCAGAATAGGTTAGTCCGACTGGGCCACAGGATTCTGCCTGTATTGTGCCTCTCACGTTAATATTGGGATAACAAGCATGAATCACCATATCTGACTTTAAAAATATGCATTAAATGTCTTGTTTTCCTGTATGTTCATGCCTTTCTTTCGTGTGTACCTGGTGCCCATGCTGGAATTACAGATGGTTGTGAGCCACTGTGTGGGTGCTCGAAATCAAACCTCTCCAAGAGCAGCTGGTGCTCTAAAAAGCTGAGCTGTCTCTCCAGCCTCTATAGCTGGCTTGTTAATATAGGTTCCTGGAATCAAACTCAGGTGTTTGTGCTTGCAGAGCCAAGCCGTTCACAAACTGAATTATCTCCCAGTCCCACAACACTTGCTCTTTTGTTGTATATTTTTGTGAATTTTGAGGAATAAGACATGGCCATCAAGATACAATGTCCATTCATCTCTGAACATTACCCCATTTCTAATCAGCTCCCAGCCTTGGCTTCCAGGTGCAGCCAGCACTGATTCATCTTTACTGTATAATTCTCATACCCGAGAATGTCACATGATGGAATGATAGTGAAGGCAGACTTCTGGCTTCAGTTCCTCTAACTTACGCTGCATTGTGCACTTGAGATCCATGTGCAGTGTCAAAGCTCAAGACTATCAGTGAAGTTCTCGAATTAGCATTAGGATCTCTGGTTCCACAGCCTCTTCCTGACTACTTGGATCTACAAACCCTTTGGAGAAAACTAGGAATAGCCATGTAGTGTCTGATGTAATACATCTTCTGAGTAAATACAGCTCTTATTTAATTCAAGCACTCCCATTAGCAACTCTGTTAGAAAAGCTGGTGCAGTTGTTTGAAAGGAAATGGCCCTCCTAGGCCCGTAATGGAGTGGCACTATTAGGATATGTGGCCTTTTTGGAGGAAGTGTATCTCTGGGGATGGGCTTTGAGGTCTCAGATGTTCAAATCAGGCCATGTGGCATTGTCTCTTCCCACTGCCTGTGGATTCAAATGAAAAACTTTTGGATACCTCTCCAGCACTATGTCTGCATGTCACCATGCTTCCTGTCATGATTATAATGGACTAAACCTCTGAACTGTAAGCCAGACCCAATTAAGTGTGTCCCTTTATAAGAGATACCATGGTCATGGTGTCTCTCCAGAGCAACAAAACCCTAATTAAGACAGCTGGGAGTTATTAATTTTTGACAAAAATTTACAGTCAGAAAAAGCATACTATAGAGTTTGTCTGAATTCATCAATCATTGTGGTGTTTCATTAGGTCTCTTTGACTGAGTGTATAGATGGTTACTGTGAATTTTCTCCAGGGGTTGAGAAAGAAGATAATTTGGATTTATAGTATGTCTCTTGGCGTGTGATCTGTCTCCTGCTATTAAAAAAGGGGTAGGTTTCTTGCCAGAAAACCAGGCAGGCTACTCACAGACCTCTTCTTTCTCTGGTCCTGAGACCCGATTTCCTATTCTCATCCCTTACACTACAACAAAACACTAGCTGCAGTCTGCTCTCACTTCTCCCCACATCTCCTGGACCCCACAGACCATCCCCTCCTAATCTCCCTCCCCTCACTCATTACAATATCCCAGCCCCCGAGTCCAGCAGAAGTGCTAACCAAAGGGCAGCTCTTACCAGGTCAACAAGTAGAAAGAAGACCCACACCTTTCCTACTGATCCTGAGATCTAATTCCTATTCCAGTCTCATCCTTCTCTGTAGCTGGAAGTCCATGATAATCTTTACCATCCCCCATTCCTCTCTGATTCCAGCTCAATGGAGCATGAAGACCTTCTCCACAGACACTGAAGCAGCAAGCACAGGGTCTACAAAGCTCTGCTCCAGGTTCCCTGTATACATATTATAGCTATCAGTTTATTTTTATGGGACTTCTGACTGTGACAGTGAGTTTCTGGCCCTTGTGCCTGTTCTTAGGACTCTTTTTCTCCTATTGGGTTGCTGTGTCCAACTTCAATGTGATAGGTTTTTTTTTTTTCATCTTATTATATTTTAGTTTGCATATTTGGTTGTTACCTGTTAGAAGCCTACTTCTTTGCCAATGAGCAAAAAGACACCTTGTTAGTGGTGTTCTTGTATCAGTCAGGGCAAAACAGATGGCAGTCTACTGTTCACTCTAACTTGATTCCTGGTTTGGTGGCCAAAGCCATTTTATGTCTAGGACTCATAAAACAAATCAAATCCAGGCAGCACAGTGTGGGAGCAGGAAGAGAGACAGAGACCTGTGGACTGCTATTACACCCACAGATCTTAATTCCAGTGCACTGCACAAGCAGGCCTTAGACACCTGCTTGCTGCCATTGAGGGCCATGTCTGAGTCCAGGGCTATGCAGCAGCACAGGTAGGTGTCTGCGACTCATATTACCACTAGAGAACATGGGGATGTCCCTAGTCAGGGTAGCTTCTGGGGACCATGGGGATATCCAGGTGCTATGCATAACTGGCTGTCTCTTACCAGATACAGCACTCTGGAGAGCTGGTCCCATCTCTCACCAGGGGCAGCACTTGGGAGAGTGGGCCCTGGATCTTTTTCAGGGAGCACAATTAGTTAGCCATGTTGGGGGGGGGTGTCACTGTGCCAGTCCTGAGGGTATGAGTGTGGGAGAGCTGACTTTGTCACTCATCTGGTGTGAGGTGGCAAAGGTGCAGAAGTGATGCCCTCCCTTCAGCCCCTTGCCACCTCTGACCGTCAGGAAAGCTGCCCACAGGGTCATGAGCTCGGGAGAGCTATCCCTGCCCCTCAACAGATGCAACACTCAGGAAATTGGGTCCTGCTCTGCACCTGGACAGCACAGTAGAGCTGACCCTAGTGGTGGGGTGGCAGGTGAGCCAGCCCTGAGGGTGAGAGCACAGGAGAGTTGGCCCTGATACTTCTCTGCTGAGATGGCCTGGGTAGAGGGAGATGTACTCCGTCTCCTCATCCCTCACCACCTGAGGCAGTTGGGAGAGCTGACTCTGGAGTCATGAGAGCAGGTGAGGTGACCCTGTCCCTCATTGGCTGCAGCACCATGAACAGGCCCTATACCTCGCCTAGGCAGCAGTGGTTTTGCTCGCCATGGCCAAGGGGGCACAGGTGAGCCAGCCCTAAAGGCAAGACCATGGACGATCTGCCCCTATACTCATCTGCTGTGAAGTGGCCTGCCAGCAGGGGTGATGCTCTCTCCTGGACCTTGCAACCTGCAATAGCTTGAAGAGGTAGCCCTGTGGTCGGAGAGTAGGAGACCTAGCCCTGCCCCCTCACTGGTTATAGCACTCAGAAGACTGGGCCCTATACTTTCCCTGGGTAACACAGTGAAGCTGGCCCTGATGGCAGTCACAGGTAAGCCAGCAGCGAGGAAATGAGAAAGCCTCTCACAGTCTAAAGCAATTAGGGGAGTGGGTCTCTGCACCTTGACTGGGCAGCACAGTGGACCTGTCTCTGGAAGCATGGGTGAGGTTGAGCTCCCACTGCCCCCTGCCTTGAGGGCGTGAGAGCAGGAGAGATGATCCTGCCTCCTGCTGATGGTAGTATTGGGTGGCCTAGCAGGAGCAGTGCTGGAGAACACCCTGGTGGTGTGGATATGGGAGATCCCATGGGCTGACCAGCTCAGCTACCACACAGGCCCAGATCCAGGGCTCTGAGTTGGCCCACCCCAAAATCTGTCACCTGCAAATGGATGGGATGCATGAAAAGGCCAGTCCTGCTGACCCAAAACTGAAGGATCTCCATGACACAGGGCAACAACAGGATAACCAGGAGGAGTCCCAATAAATGTCCAATATCGATGGTATCACAGAAGCCAGAGATTTTGAACCAGACCAATGACTCATTGCAATGAACATTTGCAAATGAAGATATGCGGACAGAGGGATATTGTGTGGTACACACTGTGGACACACTACAGTTTTCATGAAGAAATGTCTTCTATGCTTTGTTGTTTGTGTTTGTATGTGTTTTATTTTAGTGGAGAGGCTACAAGGATGAAATATGGATAGGAGGGGACAAGAGAAGATGAGGTGCATGATGTAAAACTCACAAAGAATAAATAAAAAGGTTTTTAAAATAGAAGCCTACTGTTTTCTAATGAGAGTAAGAAACTGAGTAGATTGGAGGGGAGGCAAGGTGGGGCACAACTGGGAGAAGTAGAGGGAGAGTAAACTCCTTCTATATAATTATCAGGATACGCTGTATGAGAAAAGAATGTGTTTCCAATAAAAGAAAAAAGCAAGGGCGAAAGGAGCATTTCATAAGTAACGCTCGCACCACATTTTGGATGCAGAAAACTCTTTCTAAACTTAATTCCCCTCCTCTCCCCTTCCATAACCCTTCTCTCCTGTCCCTTCTCCTCTCCTCTCCTCTCCTCTCCTCTCCTCCCTTCCCTTCCCCTCCCTTGCCCTCTCCTCCCCTCTCATTCCTCCCCACTCCTCCCCCTCCCTTGCCCTCTCCTCCCTTCTTCTCTTCTCTCTCTTGCGCTCTCTCTCCATCTACATATATCTATCTAATATCTACCTGTCTGTCTATCTATCTATATCTATCTATCTATCTATCTATCTATCTATCTATCTATCTATCTATGTTGGTGTGTGCATACAGGGCAGAGGTTGACCTCAGTAGCCATCAGCAGTTGTCCACATTGATTTTTGAGACAGGGTCTCTCACTGGCTTGGAACTTGCCATGTAGTAAAGACTGTCTGACCAATTAGCACCCGTTAAAACTGCATCTTCTTGTCTCCTCCTTCCCAGTGGAGGAATTATAAACATTGCCACCATGTCAGAATTTTTAGAGGGTTCTGGGTAGGGTCCTATGGTCCTTGTGCTTTGTGGAAAGAAATTTACTGACTGAACTACCTCCTTAGATCTCCTAATTTGGCTTCTTTTTCTTTTAAAGATTCATTTTATTTTTAATTATAAGGATGTATCTATATGGATCTAGGTACATTTGGAGGTCAGATAAGTTCCATCAACTTCCATGGAATGTATGCTACAGGTGATTGTATGCTCCCCAGAATAGGTGCTGAGAACAGAACTTGGCCTACTTTTACTGCAGTAATAAGACATTGTGACCAAGGCAATTTTTAGAAGAAAGTGTTTAACTTGGGGCTGATAGTTTCTGAGGGTGAGTTCATTACCATTATGTGGTGGAACATTATAACAGGTCAGCAGGCAAGGTATTTGAGCAGTACTATGAACTTGGTCCAGAAGCACAAGGCTTATATTGGGTACTCTATAGACTTTTGAAATTTCAAAGCCTACTCCAGTGACATAATGTCTTTCAATAAGACCACACCTCCTAATCCTTCCCAAGCAGTTCCAACAGTTGTGGACAAAGTATTCAAATATTCAAGTCTGTGCGAGTCATTTTCCTTCAAACCACCACACTGATGTTAGATGCAATAGGACAAGCTATCTCAGGTGTCTGCCATCATAACTTTCCTTCCATGATAGACTTTCTTCTATTGAGCTATACATCCCAATTGACCCTTCCTCCTGCAAGTCACTTCAAGTATTTGGTCACAAAAACAAGAAAAGAAACCATCTGCTATAGTCTGCAGGCAGAAAGGGGAATTGCTGAGGAGGAACACAAGTGCTACCGTTGTCTGGGCAGAGGCAATACTAAGGTTAACACTGAAGCTGGAAGGAGAGTAGGTGGCTCAGTGGAGAGAGGAAAGTCTCATTCTGTGATTCTATCACCAATTTTGCCTTTCCTCAGATCTTCATTGTATGTAAACTCTTGCCAATATTTTTCCTGTGTAGTATACTTTTAAATATGCTATCTGATCTCGAGAAGCTGATGGAGGAGGCATACCCCTATATTTCAGTGTGCTCATTCATGCCTTTGGTCCTTAATTAATACAAGAGGTTGATATCTTGTCTGTCACTTGGTGTCTTTGTGAGTTACCTTGTGGGAATGATCAGGGATGGTGAAATAAAAGCTACTGTTAATTCTGAGAAAAACACGTCAGGAACACTGAGGAAGTGATGTGATTTGAGAGGAAGCTGGATACTGGGATAGGAAAGATGGCTGACTCAGAGCCTAGTACAGTGTAGAGACTTGGAGGCCTGTGCTTTCTAGAGTGTGGTGGTCATAACTTTGCCATCTGCTTTCCCCTAGAGCCTGTCTGCAGTGAGACATGCAGCCCTGATTCCTCTATGGGCCACGGAACTGAAGAATTCAGGCATGTGCAATGTTAATCTATTGTCCAGTGTGACAAGAGGCTATATCTAATCATTTTCCTTCCAGGGAGGCTCAGACAGAGGAAATAACTCCAAATATGTTTGCTTCTGCAAGATTTATCTTCCACTCTTTGAAACACAGTAATAATTATGGAGTGGAAATTCCTGTCTGGCCAATTTCATATCAGTTTTGTGACACTAAAGAGCATTTTCTACAATGTAGTGATAAGGAGGGATTCAGAGCAAGTTATTCTTAATTCTATAATACTATGTACTATACTTTTTTTTTTTTCATTAAAAAAAGTTATGTTGAGGTCTGAAGCCAGGGCGAGTGCTAGACCAGTGATTGGTCATAACTTAGCTTTTCTTCTTCATGTTTTAAACCAGTGTGGAACTGAAGCATTCCCTTCCAATCCCACATTAGATTTTTACAGTGACCTTCATAGAGATAAAATTGTACGCCATGAAATTGTCAGTTGAGAAATTATAAGGCATAAACTACTGGTCCAAGTCAGATTGCACTAAAAAATGATAAATTTGGCCTTTTTTCAATGTTCTATTTGAGATATTTAAATATGCTCCTTTTGAATATTTTGATCATAAAATAAAGCTTTTACTTAATGATAACAAAATTTCATAGACTAATTATTTTCTTTTTCTTTATGGTTATGTAGAGAAATGTTTTACTACTTGAGATCATTAAAAACTTTAAATATTAACTTGGGAGACTGGGAAAATAGTTGGTAAAGTATATGCCTTGCAAGAATGAAGACCTGATTTTGATCCTGAAGACCCCTATAAAAATGCTGGGCATGGTGACATATGCTTCTGATCCCAGTCTAAGGTGATGGAGATACGTGGAAGGGTCCTGGGACTTACTGGACAGCCAGTCTAGTTAACTGGTGGACTCCTGGCCAATGAAAGACTTTGTCTCAATGGAGGTAGGCTGTAGCAGTAAATTGTTAAAGGTCTGTTCTATGCTCCCAGTGGGTGCTCGTGCAGCTCTGTACCTGCCCAAGAGCTCTGGATTTACAAATGAAACACATACACATGCACCATTTATTTTTAATATGCTCTACTAGCTCAATGGCTGGGTCATTCCTGAACCTCCACGAGGCTAACCCACTCCCCTCTGATATTCCTAAGGTGATATGTGCTAAATCTATATTTCATCTCTGCTACCCCAGACTCAGTTGGGGGAATGACCCTGAGGGCTACTTTCTCCGGTTCTTTTATGTAGGTGGGCTCTTAAGTCTGATCTCTCTGCTTCTCAGTCATGGTAATTCTGCTCCCTCTCTCCTCTGCATTTCTTGCTCAGAAATCCTAAAAGTACAGCTTCTGTCCTCCTGCCCAGCCATTGGCCACTGGCTTTCTATATTGACCTGTCAAAAAAACAACTGTTGGCAGGGACCTGCAGCGGATATGTGAATTCCCATATAAGCAAAAATCAAATCCCCAACAGTGGATGATGTTCTTGAGAATGGTACCCAAGGTTGTACTCTGCTCCCATCCCTCCCTACACACACATAATTATCTTGAACCTTATTCTTGTTGATAAATTGCAGCACTTGGCAAAAAACAAACAAACAAACAAAAAACAAACAAAACAAAAAAAACCTCTTGAGAATTAGGGAACAGCAGTCTGCTATGGTATATGATTAAAATGTGTTTTCTCATTATAACAAAATAGAGGTATAAAGTATGCTGACTAGTTTTATGTCAACTTGATATAAGCTAGAGTTATCTGAAAGGAGGGAACCTCAATTAAGGAAATGACTCCATAAGATCTGGCAGTAGGACTTTTTCTTAATTAGTGATTGACTTGGGAGAGCCCATCCCATTGTGAATAGTACCGCTCCTAGGTTGGTGGTCCTGGGTTCTGTAAGAAACAGGATGAGTGAGCCATGAGGAGCAAGCCAGTGAGCAGCATCCCTATTTGGTCTCTGCATCAGCTCATGCCTCCAGCTTTCTGCTGTGTTTGAGTTCCTGTCCTGACTTTCTTTGATGATGAACAGTGATGTGGAAGTATAATCCAAAAAAACCCTGTCTTTCCCAAATTGGTTTTTGGTCATGGTTTTACATTACAGCAATAGTAACCCCAACTAAGACATAAAGTTACATGCTATTGTAATGCACAACTTCACCTGGTGAAAAGCAACCAGTAAATCTTTTTCAACAAATGTTTCTGAAGAATGAATGGGAGGAAAGCCAGTTTCCTGACTTCCATGAGAATGTATAAGACGAGAAGTGTTTAAGAAACCAATCCATAGCAATGTTTAAGGTGGAATATACCCCAAGAAACCAGGTACAAGGTGCTGGAGATGAGATAAGATTCTGGAGTAGCGGGAGCTCTGTGAGCTGTTTCTGGAAGGACACTCGACTCAGAGATACTTTAACTATCTCTGTGTGGTGTGTGTTTGATTTTACACCTGCTTGGACTTATTGTATAAAGAATTAGAAACATTTTGGAGCACTGCCAAAGATAAATAGATTCTAGCTACCAAATCCCCTTTGGCTGGTACCTCATTCAGGGGCTGGGCTGTGTATTCACTCAAATGCCACTTGTCTCAATAGCTTGTCTTCTCCCCTTCCTTAGTACTTAGTGACACCTGTGACTCTGCTGTTTTAAATTTCACACGTCTCTCTTCTGCCTGTGAGTCTACCGTATTATTGGCATCAGATCTATGATCTTCAGTTCTTCTTTATTTTATTCAATGTCATCTGGCAATGCATGCCTTAGGAAAACATGGAATGAAGTTTGGGTTCTATTTTGTTTTGTTTTTGTTTTATCTCCAATTTGTATGGTAGCCCATAGTTCGCTTTGGGAATTCAATATATCTCCGGTGTAAGTTGACTGTGCATGATCTTTCCTGGTCATGGGTGCCCTGGACATAACATGATCAATACTAGAGGGCACACTGGCAGCTGTTCAAGCTTGAGTGCTGAGTTTCTTTGTGCCTGTTTCCTTATCTGTGAAACAGTGAAAGTCTATACTATATAGATTAACAAAAACACTGAGTTCTGTTTATGTTGTGTGGCATATGGCAATTTCTATTTGAGTATGTACTCATCTGGTTTCCTTTAATAGCCTGAGTTTAGTTTGGTCTCCCCAAAAACATCTACCGGCAGACATTAGGCATGTATTCTCCTTAGATTCACAAGGAATTCTCTTCCTTGTTGGCTGATACCATGACTTTTTTCTCATTTTTTCCTCCTCAAGGCTCGTCTCGAATTCCCAGACTGTTCAGCATCCTCTGATCACCCTTTAATTTTGTTGTCTTGAGACAAGATTTCATATCACCCAGAACTGGTCTCACTCACTATGTAGTCAAAGATGATCTTGAACTTCTTAATTGTATGTGTGTACACGCCTGTGTGTGAGTTTGCATGTGTGTGTGTGAGTTTGTGTGTGTGCACATGTGCATATGTGCATATGTGCATGTGGGCATGAGTGTCTGTGTAGACCAGAGGATAGGCCAGGGTATTGTTCCTTAGATGTTGTACATCTGTTTTTACGACAGGGTGTCTTACTAGAACCTGGGGCTCAAAGATTAGGAGGCCTACAGCTAGCAAGCTCCTGAGGTCCTTGAGTCTCTGCCCCAGTAGTGCTGGGATTTCAAGTATACCTGACACATGTGGATTTTTACATAGGTGCTGGGGTTTGAACTCAGATCCTCATGCTTGTGCAGCAAGAACTTTATAGATCTGCCTGACATATTACCATTCTCTGACCCTGAACTTCTGATTCATCTTCCAAGCACTAAGGCTGCAGTCATGCACCACAGAACCTGGCATATATGGTACTGGGTATGAAACCCAAGACTTTCTACATACTAGGCAAGCACTCTAGAACCTCGCCCCCATGTGGTCAACATTTACAGGTGGACTTTTTAAATTTTGACTTTCTTGGTCGATGCTTTATGCTCACTGTTCTGGGAAAACAGTTTGTGTTTAGCCACTTCACTATAGGATGGCTAGCATTCCTATCCCAAAGACAAAGCTTATTCTGTTTTTCAATGTACCACATGGAATTGTATCATCTGAGTCTCATCATTCTGCAATAGCTAGTCCCTACTGTGGCCTCTTCTGACCTAACCATGAAATACAGGTTTAATGTATCACACAATAATAGAAAGGGGATGTAAGTTTTGTTTAAATGATTTAATTGATATTCTGCACACAAACACTGGGATAAGGCACATACCACTTCCCTCCCTTCCTCCTTCTTCAACTGTGGCTCTGGCCTCCCTTTTTTTTGTTGTTGTTTGTTTGTTTAAAACTAAAAGAAAAATAGAATAGAATTTATATATTAGAACTAATTGTTTTTATGATGCATAACATTTCTGCGTTCAATGGCTTTTGAGTGTGCATTAGGACTTACTGTTTATGTTCCAGGTTTTTGATCTCTAGCAGAATAGATCAACAGGGGACCTTTTAATAAAGGCTCTCCTGGTTCAGGAGGCTGGCCACAACCATCTCCATGACCCTGAAGTTGGTCGGGAGCACGGGCCACTACAGAGTTATGTGCTTAGAAAAGAGATGATCCCTCTTGAGGGTTGCAAAGACTCACTTTGGGTGCATAGAAAACATATTAAGCAAACCACTATTATTTTTGGATGGAAGCATCTTCTTTTTTTCCTTTTTCTCCTTGTGATGGGTTCCTGGACTTAGCAACTGAAAGCAGAAATATGAAGAACAAGCTTTCTTTTTTCTTCCATACTGCATTCCCCACACGGCTGACAGTAGGTTAAAAATACTTGGCTGGTAGAAAAAGTGAGAAATGAGATGACTCAGTCCCTCCACAAAAAGACACTGCCAAGGCTAGTCAGGCCCAGCAGCACCAGACAACATGTCCTCCTAGGCCATGTTCAAGATGTGAGAACCTGGCCTGCCTGAGACTAGATAGAAAAAGATTTATGGAGGTGACAAAAATATCAGGGTGACTATTAAAGAAACAAAATTCAACTCTTACTCCTAATCAAAAACAGCAGAGAGAACCTGTAGCCCCTCGTGAGTTCTTGGTACAAGCCCACCTCTTTTGACCTTAGGACTTGTGTTCTTCTGCAGGCCACATGCTCAGCCCCCTGGTCAGGTTTGTCCTATCAGTCCATCAGGATGCTAACTGGGCTTGTGACTCCGTTTCAGCAATCCTTCCACATTGTTCCTGGCTTTTAGTCAGGAATCTGGACTTCCCCAACCGAGCTGAATGCTAGTTTTGACATTTAACTTCTAACTCGTGTTTAATACTTCTACTCATCCATCTTCCCCTTTTCCATTCTCCCTTCTCCATTCTTTCATTTTCTTTCCTTTCTCCTTTCCTTCCCGCTCTGTCTCCCTTCTCCTTCTGTTTCTCTTCCTTCTTCATTCCTCTGACTCTTCTTTCTATCTTTCTTTTTCCCCACAGCTGGTAGTTTGGAAATTTTTTAAAGAAAACTTTAATTTGGTAGTTTTAGAAAAATACTGATAAAAGGAAAGATAGTTTAGGGAGCTCCCATGTGCCCCTCAGTCACTTTTTCGCTTGTAAGGTATCATACATTAGTAAAGATCATACATTAGTAAGTTGTGTTTGTTGCAGTATGTGAACAATATAAAATTTTAAGTAAAAATTATATTTTAAGTAAAAACATGGAATTAGTTGATCATAAGAAATGCTTCCATTGCTTTGTGTTGAACTCTGGTCTCTGCAGGCAACTTGTGCTACACTAACAGTTTCCTGACATGGGGTGTAGCCTTTCCAGATTATTGTGACTGCTCTGTGACATGGTGCATGAGTGCTTCTTGCCACTATACAGACTTTCTCCTTCAAAGTAAAGTCTTCTAGCTGTAGCAGTAGAAGAAGCCCTTGGTGACACGCTTGGAAGCTTTTGTCATGCCAATATTCCCACCATGTCTTAGTCACTTAGGTTCACTATTGCTGTGATGAAACAACATGGCCAAAGCCACTTTGGGAGGAGAGGGATCATATGACTTTCATTTTCATATCACTGCTCACCATCAAAGAAAGTCAAGACAGGAACTCAAACCAGAACTTGGAGGCAGGACCTGATACAATGGCCATGGAAATGTGCTGCTTACTGCCTTGTTCCTGTTGGCTTGCTTAGCTGGCTTTCTTATAGAACCTACCACCCCAGTGATGGCCCCACTTTCAATAAACTGGCCTTCCTACATCAATCACTAATTAAGAAAATGTCCTATGGGCTTGCCTACAGCCCAGTCTCCTAGGCATTCTCATTTCTCCCTATCTCAGGTGACTATACCCTATGTCAGCCTGACATAAAACTAGCCAGCCCACCCCACAAGGCAACATTTTTATTCTAAGTCTGAACTTCATCTTCATTTCCTTGTTAGACTAGTATCTATTTTTTCTTCCAAAATCCCAGGAATGGTTCCATATTATATTTGTACCTATGTCTCTGTGGAATGCCAGAAAGGTCCAACCTTTAGCCAACTGACAGGTCACATGTTCTCTGTGATAGCTGAGTTGGGCCTAAAAAATTTGAAAATTGCTGTGTCATGTTTCAATGTTAAAGGGGTGGATGACCCTATGTAGAGGCTCTTCTTGCTTAAGAGTTTCCCAGAATGTTGGTATTTTAAAACTGTATCAACAACTTGAGTGAGTACTGACTGGTGCTCTGAGACTGTTCTTCACTGTTATATCTCTGGTGTTTCTTGTGATTAGGTGCCACCAATAGACTTTGAAATACTATAAAGTGTTATGTCTAGAGCATTAGACTGGGGATGCTTCTCACTGTTGTTTGCCTTCATAGACTGGAAGGTTGCTCTTCCCTCTTGAGTGCACAGTACCCTCTGGAAATATTTTAGTATGCACAGCAGACTTAAAGAATAGATAATTAGTGGTTTCCATCAGTGGCAGGAGATCTCTGCCAGGCTTCATAGCCAAATAGTGCCTGGAGAAGGCTAGCCTCGCAGGAGTGTGGAAAAGCCGGTGAGTGGGGGTAAGACAAGTACCACTGCTCAGCAAGACTTGCCCGGGATCATTGGGACACAGAGACTGAGGAACAGCTGGGGGAAGGAGCCTTCTGGTTTCCATCTGTGGTGGGATACCTCTGCCTGGGCCACCAGGGCTCTATAGGCAAATAGAGCAGGGAGAAAGCTAGACTCCCAAGAGTGTGGGCAAGCCTGTTTGCTCAGAAGGACCCACTGGAATCCCCAGGACACAGGGTCTGAGGAGTGGTCCTCTGTTTTTTTCTGGTGGCCAGGGAGCAGATCCTGTGACACAGGGCTCCATACTCAAATAGTGCCAGGAGAGATCTGGTATCCCAGAAGTGCCAACACACCTTCAAGCACAGGCAAGACCACCACTTCTGTTCAAATTCACTGGATCAAGAGGGACCCTTGCAGAGCCATCAGAACATAGGAACCAAGGGACAGCTGGGAACTAGATCTTTCTGGTTTCTGTCTGCACCCTAGAGCTGACCCTGTACCACAGGTATACAAACCCAAATTCCTCTCAGAGAGAACTGGTCTTCAAGGAGTATTAACACTGATGTTTGCAGGAAAGACAAGCCACAGTCAGAGAGAGTAAGACCAGCTAACACCAGAGAAAACCAGATGGCACAAGGCAAGGGCAAGAACATAAGGAACAGAAATCAAGACTACTTGGCATCATCAGAACCCAGCTCTCCCACCACAGCAAGCCCTGGATACCCCAGCACACCAGAAAAGCAGGACTTAGATTTGAAATCACATCTCATGATGATGATAGAAGATTTTTAAGAAGGAAATAAATAACACTGTTAAAGAAATACAAGAGAACACAGGTAAACAACAAGAAGCCCTTAAAGAGGAAACACAAAAATCCCTTAAAGAATTACAGGAAAACATAATCAAATGGGCAGAATTACAAAAAGCCACAATCAAACAGGTGAAGGAAATGAACAAAACCATCCAGGAACTAAAAATAGAAATAGAAACAATAAAGAAATCACAAAGGGAGACAACCCTGGAAGCTAGAAAACCTAGGAAAGAGATCAGGAGTCATAGATGCAAGCATCACCAACAGAATACAAGAGATAGAAGAGAGAATCTCAGGTGCGGAAGATACCATAGAAAACATTGACAGAACAGTCAAAGAAAACGCAGAATGCAAAATGCACCTAACCCAAAGCATCCAGGAAATCCAGGACACAATGAGAAGACAGAACCTGAGGATAATAGGTATAGAAGAGAGTGAAGATTCCCAACTTAAAGGACCAATAAATATCTTCAACAAAATTATAGAAGAAAACTTCCCTAACCTAAAGAAAGAGATGAACATAAACATTCAAGAAGCCTACTGAACTCCAAATAGATTGGACCAGAAAAGAAATTCCTCCTGTCACATTATAGTCAAAACACCAAATACACAAAATAAGGAAAGAATATTAAAAGCAGTAAGGGAAAAAAGATCAAGTAACATATAAAGGCAGATCTATCAGAATTACACCAGACTTCTCACCAGAGACTATGAAAGCTAGAAGATACTGGGCATATCTCATACAGATCTTCTCCTAAGAGAACACAAATGCCAGCCCAGGCTGCTATACCCAGCAAAACTCTCTATAATCATAGATGGTGAAACCAAAATATTCTATGACAAAACCAAATTTGCACAGTATGTTTCCATAATAGATGGAAAATGCCTACTCAAGGAGGGAAACTATACCCTAGAAAAAGCAAGAAAGTAATCTTTCAACAAACTCAAAAGAAGAAAGTCACACGCATAAAAATAACATAAAGAATACAAGGAAGCAAGCCTGGCAGTAATGGCACACACCTTTAACCCAGCACTTGAGAGGCAGAGGCAGCCAGACTTCTGAGTTCGAGGCCAGCCTGGTCTATGGAGTGAGTTCCAGGACAGCCAGGGATATACAGAGAAACCCTGTCTCACAAAAAAAAAAAAAAAAAAAAAAAAAAAAAAAAAAAAAAAAAAAAAAAAGAAAAGAAAGAAAAAAGAAAATAACAGGAAGTAACAATCACTATTCTTTAATATCTCTTAATATCAATGGACTCAATTCCCCAATAAAAAGACAAAGACTAACAGATTGGATGCATAAACAGGACCCAGCATTTTGCAGCATACTGGAAACACACCTCAGAGATAATTCAAACACTACCTCAGAGTAAATGGCTGGAAAACAATTTTCCAGGCAAATGGTCCCAAGAAACAGGCTGGAGTAGCCATTCTAATATCGGATAAAATCAACTTTCACCCAAAAGTCATCAAAAAAGATAAGGAAGGATACTTCATACTCATCAAAGGAAAAATCTACCAAGAAGAACTCTCAGTTCTGAACATCTATGCTCCAAATGCAAGGGTACCCACATTCATAAAAGAAACTTTACTAAAGCTCAAAGCACACATTGTACCTCACACAATAATAGTGGGAGACTTCGACACCCCACTCTCATCAATGGACAGATCTTGGAAACAAAAACTAAACAGAGACACAGTGAAATTAGCAGATGTTATGAACCAAATGGATTTAACAGATAATTATAGAACATTTCATCCTAAATCAAAAGAATATACCTTCTTCTCGGCACCTCATGGTACTTTCTCCAAAATTGATCATATAATTGGTCACAAAACAAACCTCAACAGATATAAGAAGATTGAAATAATCGCATGCCTCCTATCAGATCACTATGGAATAAGGCTGGTCTTCAATGGCAACAACAACAACAGAAAGCCCACATACACATGGAAGCTGAACAATGCTCTACTCAATGATAACTTGGTCAAGGAAGAAATGAAGAAAGAAATTAAAGACTTCCTAGAATTTAACGAAAATGAAAGTACAACATACCCAAATCTATGAGACACAATGAAAGCAGTGTTAAGAGGAAAACTCATAGCTCTGAATGCCTCCAAAAAGAAACTGGAGAAAGCATATACTAGCAGCTTAACAGCACACCTGAAAGTTCTAGAACAAAAAGAAGCTAATACACCCAAGAGGAGTAGATGGCAGGAAAAAAACAAATTAAGGGCTGAAATCAACCAAGTAGAAGCTAAAAGAACTATACTAAGAACCAGGAGCTGGTGCTTTGAGAAAATCAACAAGATAGATAAACCCTTAGCCAGACTATCCAGAGAGCACAGAGACAGTATACAAATTAACAAAATTAGAAATGAAAAGGGAGATATAACAACAGACTCTGAGGAAATTTAAAAAATCATCAGATCCTACTACAAAAGCCTATACTCAACAAAATTCAAAAATCTGGATGAAATGGACAAGTTTTTAGACAGATACCAAATACCAAAGTTAAGTCAGCATCAGATAATCCATCTAAACAGTCCCATTACCCCTAAAGAAATAGAAGCAGTCATTAAAAGTTTCCTAACCAAAAAAAGCCCAGGATCAGATGGGTTCAGTGCAGAATTCTATCAGACCTTCAAAGAAGACCTAATACCAATACTCTTCAGTCTATTCCACAAAATAGAAACAGAAGGAACACTACCCAATTCATTCTATGAGGCCACAGTTACACTGATACCAAAATCTCACAAAGACCCAACAATAAAAGAAAACATTGGATCAATTTCCCTTATGAATATCAATGCAAAAATACTCAATAAAATTCTAGCAAACCGAATCTAAGAACTCATCAAACGATCATTCACCATAGTCAAGTAAGCTTCATCCCAGGCATGCAGGGATGGTTCAATACCCAGAAATCCCTCAATGTAATCCACTACATAAACAAACTCAAAGAAAAAAACCACATGGTCATTTTATTAGATGCTGAAAGAGCATTTGACAAAATTCAACATTCCTTCATGATAAAAGTCTTGGAAAGATCAAGAATTCAAGGACCATACTTAAACATAGTAAAAGCTATATACAGCAAACCAGTGGCCAACATCAAACTAAATAGAGAGAAACTCGAACCTATCCCACTGAAATCAGGAACTAGGCAAGGCTCCCCCCCATCTATTCAATATAGTACTTGAACTTCTAGCTAGAGAAATTACACAACAAAAGGAGGTCAAAGTGATATAAATTGGAAAGGAATAAATCAAAATATTACTATTTGAAGATGATATGATGGTATACTTAAGTGACCCGAAAAACTGCACCAGAGATCTGCTACAGCTTATAATCACCTTCAGCAATGTGGCCGGATAGAAAATTAACTCAAGCAAATCAGTAACTTTCCTATACTCGAAGGATAAACAGGCTGAGAAAGAAATTAGGGAAATGACACCCTTCACAATTGTCACAAATAATATAAACTATCTTGGTGTGACTCTAACCAAACAAGTGAAAGATCTGTATGACAAGAACTTCAAGTCTCTGAAGAAAGAAATCAAAGAAAACCTTAGAAGATGGAAAGATCTCTCATGCTCATGGATTGGCAGGATTAATATAGTAAAAATGGCCATTTTGCCGAAAGCAATCCTCAGATTCAATGCGATCCCCATCAAAATTCCAACTCAATACTTCATAGACTTAGAAAGAGCAATTCTCAAATTCCTATGGAATAACAAAAAACCCAGGATAGCAAAAACTATTCTCAACAACAAAAGAACTTCTGGGGGAATCAGCATCCCTGACTTCAAGCTGTACTACAGAGCAGTAATGATAAAAAGTGCATGATATTGGTACAGTGACAGGCAAGTAGATCAGTGGAACAGAATTGAAGTCCCAGAAATAAACCCACACACTTATGGTCACTTGATTTTTGACAAAGGTGCTAAAACCATCCAGTGGAAAAAAACCCCAGCATTTTCAACAAATGGTGCTGGTTCAACTGGCAGTCTACATGTAGAAGATTGTGAATTGATCCATTCCTATCTCCCTGTACAAAGCTCAAGTTCCAGTGGATCAAGGACCTTCACATAAAAACTGATACACTGAATCTAGTAGAAGAGAAATTGGGAAAGAGTCTCCAACACATGGGCACAGGGGAAAAGTTCTTGAACAGAACACCAATGGCTTGTGCTCTAAGATCAAGAATTGACAGATGGGACCTCATAAAATTTCGAAGCTTCTGTATGGCAAAGGACACTATAAATAGGACAAAGCAGCAACCTACAGATAGGGAAAGGATCTTTACCAATTCTATGTCCAATAGAGGGCTAATATCCAATATATACAGGAACTCAAGAAGTTCTTTTGGACTCCAGAGATCCAAAAAACCCTATCAAAAAATGGGGAACAGAGCTAAACCGAGAATTCTCAACTGAGGAAACTCGAATGGCTGAGAAGCACCTAAAGAAATGTTCAACATCCTTAGTCATCAGGGAAATGCAAATCAAAACAACCCTGAGATTTCACCTCACACCAGTCAGAATGGCTAAGATCACAAACTCAGGTGACAGCAGATGCTGGCAAGGATGTGGAGAAAGAGGAATACTCCTCCATTGCTGGTGGGATTCCAAGCTGACACAAACTCTCTGGAAATCTGTTTGGCTGACCCTCAGAAAAATGAACATAATACTACCTGAGGACCCAGCTATACCACTCCTGGGCATATACCAGAAGATGCTCCAACACATAATAAAGACACATGCTCCACTATGTTCATAGCAGCCATATTTGTAGTAGCCAGAAACTGGTAACAACCCAGATGTCCCTCAACTGAGGAATGTGTACAGAAAATGTGGTACATTTACACAATGGAATACTACTCAGCTATTAAATCAATGACTTCATGAAATTCACAGGCAAATGGTTAGAATCTGAAAATATCATCCTGAGCGAGGTAACTCAGTCACAAACTAATGAAGATGGTATGTACTCACTGATTAGTGGTTATTAGCCCAATAGTTTGGAATACCCAAGATTCACATCACAGCAATCATTGGGCTGAGGGTGAGGTTCCAGATGGAGGACTTGGAGAAGGGACTGATGGAGCTGAGGGTGTTTGCAGCCCCAGGGAGGAAGCAATAGTCTTAACTGGCCTGACCCCCTGATGCTCCCAGAGACTGGACCACCAACCAAAGAACACACATGGAGGAACCCATGGTGCTGGCCACCTATGTGGCAGAGGAAGTTCTTGTTAGCCATCAGGGGGAGGAGAGGTCCTTGGGCCTGAGAGTGTTAGATGCCCCAGTATAGGAGAATACCAAGGAGGGAAGATGAAAGTGGGTGGGTGGGAAGGTGGTGGAATACCCTCATAGAAGCAGGGGAGGGGGGAGGGGATGGGGGTTTCAAAGGGGAGATTTGGAAAGGGGAAAACATTTGAAATGTAAATAAAGTAGAAAAAAAAAAGAAAGAAAGAAAATAGAGGATGTTCGGGAGTTTAAAATGATGACATAGTTTTTCAAATCCAGCTTCAGTTTTAAAGCTGAATAGTTCACCCAATCAACCTTCCTCAGGCATTGGGTCACAGACCTATGGTCGGAGCCAGCCAGATCATTGATAATCTGGGTTGAGGAGGTGTGTGTTGGTGTTAGGCACAATCAGGAATAAGAAGGAGAGAGTGGGGAAAGGAAATGGGTCTCTGTAGGAGGAGAGGCCTAGCACCTGTGAGGAGCAGATGACCTCCAAGGTCAATGTATATTGTTGACCTTGGTAGAGCCATGTTAAGGACCCCAATGCCTCAGACCCGTGAGAATTCAAAGGTTTTCCTTGGTCTACGTACAGATGTTGACAGTGTATGCAGAAAGTGTCCATCACAGCCCGCTCTTCCTCCCCCTCCCCCTCCCCTCCTCCTCTTCCTCTTCCTCCCCCTCCTCCTTCTCTTCCTCCTCCCTGATGACCACAGCCTGAGACTGCTCCCTTACACAGATCCCTACCAACATTAGCTAACGGACATCCTGGTTCAGCTCTATGCAGCTTTCTGGTTTTATCTGCAGTTAGCCTGTGGATACATACACACACACACACACACACACACACACACACACACACACTATGTCTAAACCTAAGAACTATCCTCCCTAGGTCTGTTTCCCTTATCCCTGACCCCACAGCACTGTGCAGTGGAAATGGAACACCAGACACACACAAAACTCTGCATTTATAGCATGAAAGGGATGAAGCACGACCGATTTTAATAACATGTTTTATTTAGTCCGATACATCAGAAAGAAAGCGGGACAACTTGTGGTCAATATAAATTTTCACAAGACATCTCCAGTCTTTTTATATTCAGGCACCATTGTATGTTTTGGGTAGAGAATGCATTGGTCTCCTGGGGGCAACAACAGGACCAGGCTGGGCCTGGTAACTAAAAGATGAATGTTGGGCAGCAAGACCCAAGGCATCACATATATTAAGTGATAATTGGGAACTTCAGGGCTCTCCCTGGCAGCTAGAGTGGACTTTAGAGATACGTGCAAGGAATCTACTTGACTGGGTGAAGTTCCCGGCCCTCAAGAGATGCCAAGACAATGAGTGTCACTACACATACCCCAGTACCTGGCACACAGCAGACACCCAGAACCCACTTTTAGAATGAACATGGGAAGAACAGCTACTGTGCTCTGTTGGTCCGCAGTGGTAGTTTGGATCTTTTCTTGTGGTGGAAGGCCCCGTTGCTCATCTGATAAACACTGTGGAAACTCCTCCCCACAAAATCCATACAAACTCAAAATGTTTGGATAAAATCTTACATTTACAGAGTCTCCATAAACTATTTGCAGACTTCTTGGCGTATGGATCCAAGTAACAAATTCATGGCTTTAAGAATTCATTTCTATTTCCAACAAATGCGTATCACGTTTATTTTGTTTCCTCTGTCATAGATTAATTTGTTTAAGAAGGGAAATTAGCTAATGCCTTTTTCAGTTAAGGAAGGCGTACCAGCTTCATCAGTGAGGAAAAGACTTTGGATGAACCCATTAGAACACTTGATTTCTGCCATTGAACTTGACTTTATTCTTGTAGCATTCATGTGTCAGGGCCATGTCACCCTCACTGTACATGTTTGTAGCAGCCACAGATCATCCTGCCTGCCCTGCTCAAATTAGGGAAAATATGCAGAGCAGAAAGAGAAAATGTACAAAAATAAGAAGTCTGTGATCACTGGCGCCCGTGTGAAGACACCTGCTCACAGCTTAGCGTTTCCTAGCACTGGTTCATCAGATGCTGACAATAATTAACTTCACTCGTATTTCATATTTGCTTTACATTTACTTATGTCTGTATATCATATTTGCGTTATATATGTATAATTACTGTACTTATTTTATATATTGCTACATTTACAGTCTTTTGTAAAAAAAAAGATTTATTTATTTAAAAAAATAGATAATTAAATCCTGCCTCCTGGGAGGTGACAGGCCAACATAAATTCTGAATTTTTCTGCAAAAATATTTATCTATTCTTTATTTCTTTGCCTAATGCAATCATTTAAAGGTATCAGTTTGGGGGCTGAGGATATATCTCCAGGTGGTAGAGGGTTTGCCTGGCATGCTTGAGGACCAGGGTTTGATCCTAAGCACACATATCTGTCATCCTAGCGCTCAGGAGAAAGGGACAGACAGATCAGAAGTTCAGGGCCACCCTGGGCTAAACAAAGAGTTTGAGATTACCTCTCTCAAAAAAATGTAAGAAATATCAGTGTGTATGCATGGTTACTAATGTTATGATTTAGATAAAATAGTCTAATATTTATTTTGCTGTTCAATGGGAGGAAAGTTTATTTTAAAAAGCCACTGTCTTTCACATGCATTTTTTCCTTCTTTAATTTTTTTTTTTAGAAAGATTATATGCATGAGTGCTTTGGCCATATGTACGTCTATGTACAACTTAGGTACCTTGTCCTTGTACATGCCAGAAGGGACCATCGAATTCTCTGGAACTGGAGTTCCTGGTGGTTGTGAGCCTCCCCCATGGCTGCTGGGAACTGAACCTGGTTTCTCTGCAGTGGTAGCAGGTGATGTTAACCACTGAGCCATCTCTTTAGCTCTGATGCACTCCTCTTCACATTCTTGATGACTGTAGACTGAATGTACTGTCTGGGTATTTACACACACACACACACACACACACACACACAAAATCAACTCAAGACACCAGCTATTCTCATTCAAGAAAATATTGAATAGAAACAAAAGTTATCAGGGTATTGTACAACTGATAGTGAATTTGTCTTTTCCTTCACAGCAGTTTATTCTAATTTGAACTAGCTTCTTTTCATCCTTTCCTTCTGACATATCGGGATAAGGGTTCTTAGAATTGAACCAAGGGCCTGGTACATGCTAGATACTAGATCAGCTGAGCTATAGCCACGCCCTTCCCAATTTGAACTTCCAAGATAAAAAAGGTGTGCTATTAATCAAAATATAACAAAAATATATTTCCAGAAGGCTTTTTTAAAAGGCAAGCAAAGATATGTCTCAAGGCTGTGAATCAGTTGCTTATTGTGAATTTTTCTTTATATTTTTCTAAGTTCCTACAGAGCTGTTACTGTCCATGTGACCCCGGAGATTGAAGGCCATACCACATTTAATCAGTTGTCTTGTTTTGCCAGAGGGAGAAGAGATTGGTTGCCCCCTGACTAAAATGCTCCATCTGTTACAGTGGCCTTCAGAGTCTAGTCCCTGTCAACTCACCTGCCACACATACCATTCCAGTTATTAGGAAAGAAGTTTAGGAAATCAGCAGTCACTCCCTAGACAGATATCTTTTAAAGTGCTGTTCCTAACCCTTCTCTCCCTGAGGAGCAGTTGGCAGTTAAGGACTCTAGGGGGAGAGGAGCCATTTTCTCCAGTGCTACAGCCACTGTTTAAGTGCCTATGCTCCAGTAAGTAACATCCCATCTCCTGAAAAAAAAATTCTGATTATATTCAGTGGATCACACACAAAAAGGATGATAACTGGAGTGAATCTAATCAAAATATACTATATGCATGTGGAAATCTTCAAAGAAAACCAATGCCGTTCACTTGGTTGACCTGAATCCAGTGCTCTTTCTCACTAGCTTCTTCTGCTTTGTTGATGAACCGACACTAGGACCTTTTCTAGGTCCTCACCACCCATCACCCTACCCCTGCTGTTCTGTGTGGATTCCTGCACCCTTACAGAATGAAACTAGGAGGTGGTTCTTTGTGAGTCACTTTTCTGTGTCCTCCTGTCTGTCCTGTGGTGAATTTTCTTGATGTGTGTGACCTACTGACCTACTGCTTGCAGATCATTGTCCTTGAACGCTCCAGGGTGTCCTGGATGAATGGGGCTCTGGCTTAGAACAAGTTGAGTTGACCAGTTGCCTCATAGAGACTGTTTTTGAATTCATGGCTTATTTACTAAAAGATTAGAAATAATAAGTGTCTGATTGGAATTTCATTGTACTGTGTGGAGATGGAGTGTCATCTGATTGCCCACTGAAGTCCATTGAAGCATCAGACTCAAGGAGATGGGGGATGCAGAAGACCACGGAAGGAAATTCTGGGAATTGGGATGCAGAGAGCTGTTCAGGCTCTGGGGGACATGCCTATAATAGAGCTCTATCCCTGAGCTCCACATCACAGAAGACTTTGGGTAAGGCTTTATGTTTGGGTCTGAAAATCTTTAGCTTTGTTCTTGCTAGTCAAATAATTTCTCCAGATCTCTGTCCTCTCATTTTTAGCCAAATATATTGGACCAAAATGCTTTTAATTATAAGCTTCTATGATATGTAAATTTTTTGAAAAATCCATAAAAGTGACTCATTAGCTAATATGGAACTGAATTGTGTAGCCATAAAGAGAATCTATTTGGTGGTGTTTTTGAGATAGGGTTCCATTATGGACCCCTAGCTGGAATTCACTATATGGATCTCAAGTGAGCTGCAACTTTCCTGACTTCTGCCTCCCACGCTCTGGGATTCACAGGCATGATCACTCATGCATGGACAAAAATAGATTTAAAATCCTCTCTCATCCTCTCTCTCTCTTTTTTAAGCAAAGAAAAAAACAAACTGAAAGCACAATGTGGATGAGACACAGCCTTTCCACCCAGTTGTGTTGAGGCTGTAGCTCTGGGCACAGAGGAGTGACTATTACATAGCATTTTCCTGGAGCATGCAAGGCCTTTGCACAGACAACCTTCCACTGCTCCTTCCCTCTGTCTCCACTGTTCCTTGTTAGGATCTGAAAGTCAGGCTGGGAGCATACACTCCAAGGCTGCTTCCTACACCCAAACACTCCCTAAAACCAAGAGTCCTTCTACCCTTAGTCTTGTCAGAACTTTGGACAGTTAATTAGTACCTAACCCATTGAACCCAAAATGCAGATAATGCTTTCTTCAGACAAAGAGGCAAGGTTCTAAAAAAACTGCACAAACAGGAGTCTTCCTTGTACCTCTTAGTCCACTTTCCTTAAGGATGAGGCTGCCACTGCCTCACTGTGCTGGAAGCTTATAGTGTTGGCTGCTCAATCCTTCAGAAACCCTGCACAGCTACCCCCAGCTGCCTTGGCAACAAATGGGAAAGAGGTTCTCAGAACGGTCCACAGCCAAGAAAGGCTCTCTGGGAGACACTCTTCTGACAGAACCAGGCTGTTAAGACAGAGTCTATTTTCTTCATGCTTAAAATACATCGCTGTGTGTGTGAGCTGCCTCGGGGTTTGGGTGACAAGGACTCCTATTTTTGTCACGTTGCCCTGGTTTTACTGCTTTCCACCACCCAGTGTCCTGAGAAGTCCTTCTGAGTGACAAAATGTCCCCTTTCATAAATCAAACCATCCATGCGGGGATCACACCACTTGTAATAAGACCCTGTGGAATGTGGGAAAGCCAAGCTGTTGCTGGCACTGCAGCAGCTCCTGAGCTGGAATCTCCAGCACACATGCTTTGATTTAATTGGCCTAATGAGTCTGGGCTGGATGTGACCACATGATCAATCAGGTTCCAGTTATGAGATGTTGAAAAATGGGATTACAGCAGAGAAAAGGCTTTTGGCAAATTGACTACAGCCTGGACGCGGAGAAGGCTTGACTTAACAATCAAATAGTTTTTCATTTATTTTTGTTCCATCCCTTGCTTGCTGATAAATCACAACACAACCGAGGTGGGTGTCTCACTTGTATGTATTATTCATTTTACAAGTCCCCCAATCTGTTTTGATCTCAAAGTGCTTTTTTTTTTTTTTTCAAACACAATAGGTTTTGCCTTGTGTGACATTAAAAACAAAAACAAAACCCAAACAAAACAAAACAAAAAAAATAATGACTGCTGTCTACAATAGTGAAATGCCTTTGTCAGAATCTTGTTGTTCTTGTAATGGAGTGGGGAAGGGAGATAAATGTATCTCATATATATGTGTGCATATAGGAAAGTGTGAGTTTGAACTCTTACCTGCAAGGTTAGTTACTTATCAGCACTAGCCATTTCATTTCTGTTTATATAATGAGGCCCCTGATGGGCTAGCATGATTCTGGCATGTGGGTCCCTTCCCCCATGTTTTTCTGTGGCTGCTCAAGGGAGGAAGGCCTTGAGTCATTCCCGGACAGCAGCAGAGACACCTTGAGCAGACATTGTTCCACTCTGGGAACTTGGCAAGCATGGCTGGTTTTCTGCTTGACTCCCTCCGCCTGAGGTAAAGACAGGGACAATTGCCACATGGCATTCTGCTGGTCATCTCTAAAAATCTCGACAGAGATTTTTTTTTACTTGTTATTTAATTGATCTTTGGTCATACTTGTAACATTGTAACAAATTTACTTCTCAGCTTTGGGAACTGGTTAACTTCTTACGGTTTAAATACATAAAATTTGTTCCTTCCTTTCCTTTGTAAGGTGGGCAGGAAGTTATATTTTATTTTAGTTCTTGCCCTAGAGCTTCCTTTTGATGTTAGTGGGAATAATGAACCATAATTTCTAGAATATTCTGAGCAAAGGAGCTCTACTGTTGAAAGGACACTTTTATATGCCACATTATACTGTTTATATACATCTTGGTCCAGCGAAGTTCTTAATCACTCAAGGAGCATATGGTTTAGAGCTAGGCTCTACCCCCTCCTTAGCAGGGTTTTGTGAATGAGATGGTAACCTCAAACCACTGCATAAGTCACCATGCAATGTTTCTGGCAGAGCTGAAGATGTCCTGAAGACATACCCATGTCTCTCTAGGACTATCAGACTACTGGGACAGGAACCCTAAGAAATGGGAATTTCCCCACAGGAGGAGAAGGAAATGTGCCAGCCAGACTGGAAACTTAGCTCCCTGAAAGAATGAGACCCTCACAACTAGGCTGAGACCACACCTTGAAAGGACTCAGGATGGCCTATCCATAGCCCTTTGTTTCAATGTTAATCTCACTTAAGGATGATGAGGGGGAGTGTCACTGGGTCTCTTTGTCCCTTTTTCTAAAGTGGGACAAACCTCCCTTTTTGCTTTGTTATTATCAATGTTATTACTATTATTTATTTATTTATTTTGGCTCTTTTAATTGGTTATTGAAGACAGACAATTGAACTGGATTTCTTGAAGTACAGACTGTGGTCTTAAAGTCCAGTAATGATGACTTCTGAGAAACCTCAAGGTTTTTCTTATGCAAACTGTCCATCTTCTCTAGAGTGAGTCACATCTTAGAGGTCCGATTCACAAATCCTTGCCTTTCCTATGACATACAGCTGGGGAAAGTGTCTCCTATTCCTCCTGAGTAAAGCTATGAACATGCTAGATTCACTTTTGTGCATCCTATTATATCCTATTATTATTGGCATCAGTTTTATTTTCTAAACCTTTACATTTATTTGTGTGTGTGTAAAAACATGCCATGGTGCACATGGAAGGTCAGAGAACAGCTTATGGAAGTTGGTTCTGTTAGCATTCTGTCTAAACTCCACCCCACAGTTGCCTAGCAACAACCAGATATGATCTGCCCCACAGTTGCCTGGCAACAGCCAGGTGGGCCTGGCCCACTCTAAAAGGGGCTGCTAGCCCCTCCTCTCTCTCTGATCTCTTTCTCTTGCCCCTCTCTCTTACTTCTCTTACCTCTCCCATTCCCCCCCTCCCCCTTTCACGTGGTCATGGCCGGCCTCCACTTCTCTACTCTCTCCCTCTCTCTGCCTTTCTCTGCCTCTACTCCCCTCTTAGCTCCCCTCCCCATGCCCTGAATAAACTCTATTCTATACTATACTGTGGTGTGGCTGGTCTCTCAGGGGGAAGGGATGCTTCCGCATGGGCCCTCTGAGACACCCCCTTCCCCTATATCTTCTCCACACACACCCATAGAACATAGATTATATCTCCTTATGTTTTTATAAACACATCAGGTTCTCTTCTACCATGTAAGTGCCTGGAATTGAGCTTAGGTCATCAGATTTGGCTTCAAGTACTCTTAGTCATTGAACCATCTCAATTGTTTCTATTGTTTCCTCTTCTCCTCCTCTCCTCCTCCTCCTCCTCCTCCTCCTCCTCCTCCTCCTCCTCCCCTTCTTTTCTCTCTTCACTTTCTCTTCATCTATTGAGTAAGTTATGAGACTCTTATTTTTAAATATTTTGAGAGAGCTTCTTGTCATCTAGGTTGGCCTCAAGTTTTCTGCTTAGCCAATAGTGGCTTTGAATTTGTGTACTTCCCAAATGCTGGGATCACATGGGCACTACCATGTTCATCTTTCTGAACTTTTAAAATATGTTTAGGGTCATAGAAGTTGGAATAAACTTTGCCATCTATAATTATGTTCCTCTCTCTCTCTCTCTCTCCTTTCTTTCAATTTTTAATAAACTCTCTCTTTTCATCCTAAAAACACTAAGCAGTCTTTCCCATGTATTCTTATTTGTGTACAGGTTCAACGTTCCTCTGAAGGGCAGTTGTACTCTCTACAAAATAATCAAAGCAGGGAGGATTGGTTGTGGCTGACCGTTACAAAGGAGCAGTCCATCTTGGCATTGCTGGGAAAGGTGCTTAGACCATTGGGCAGGTCAACAGGCAGGAAGAGGGCGATTGATGCCCCTGTCCAGCTAGCTTACTCCTTTTTCTCTTTTTATTCAGTCTATAATTCAATGCCCTGGGATGACATTACCAACATTCAGCATGAGACCCCCCTCTTCAGTTAATTATCTCTGGAAACACCTTCACAGGTACACTCACAAGAGTGCCATCCAGGTGACTCTAAGTGCAGTCAAGTTGAAAATGAAGACTAACTCTCAATAGCTTTTGTGGTTCATATGGAATATAAGCAGCTCAACTGGCCCACTTCCAGACAGCCTTATTTCACTTTAGGGCTGGCCAAAGTAAATGGTTTCTTATAGGCTATTCTGTATTCCCAGCATACTTTCAGTATATATTTAAAATACAAGTGATGTAGAACCCCCACATCCCACTGTACATGAGGTCAAAGGCATGGAAGTATTAGAACAAAGTCCTTTTCAGTGGCGAAAATTTCAACATGGTAAGAAATGGTAGGAGATTCTTCACTCTCCGTTGAGTGTGGTCCATGTGTGAGTGGCTCTTATTGAGCCTTATCATGTCTTTTTTTAAATTTATGAACTTATATATTAATTTGGATTTTTCTGGAACAATCACAATGCATGACATGGACTAGATTCTGAGAACAGCACAGAGATAGCTCAGATAGGACTGTTTCCACCTAACTTTTGTTTTACCAGACTACTAGACTCAGATGATACAAGGAGAGATTCTCAGGCTAGCCTCTGTCTTGAGAAGTTCCCTTGCACTAAGAAGTCCATCTGGGGAGCAGGATGCAATGTTAAGAAAAGTAGGTATCATCCATGTTTATCCATAGTTACACCTTAGCCTATGTGGCTAAAAGATGGTCCATCTTATCTGTGCAGCAGATATAGAGAATCTCCCATGTAAGGCAAACTTGTTAGCATCACTGAGTAAGGAAGATTGTGTGCTTATCAGGCTTTATCTCCAGGCTTCGACATTCCCTGGGACTCTAAGGGTACCCAGGTCTACAGGAGACTTAGTGCTTATTCCTGACCCACCTGTTCCTGCTCTACCCTCACTGTGCTTCTAAGTTGTTCTCAAGGCAAAATGCCCCTCTGCATCATTGCAATGATTTTATCCGATGGACAGAGTTCATGTTGTCTGTACTCTGGGTCCTAAAACTAGCAAAGTGCCTTGTGCCTTCCTTTGTGGAATAAGTTAATAAATACAGAAGTACACGGAGGGGGCAGAATGATGCTGAAACGCAGCCTCTTTGTTTTGTAACCCTGCACTTCTGTCCTCAGCCATAAATAAACTTGGACCTTGGAAGATACACAGATATAGTAAAGATGGAGGAGTCGCAAGGAAATGCTCCCTCCAACTCAGATTCTGCGTTAGGTTCTGTGAATCACAAAGCAGTGAGCTAAGGACTGCATGGTGCTCTTCAGCTGTGTCTGACATGGTGAGACACGAACAAGATGCTGGGAAGATCATTCTTTGGGTAGAACGCTTTCCTAGCAAACCTGAGGCTTTACATTTGATCCCTAGAACCCTTATTTTAAAAAGCAAATATGGTAGTACACACTTGTAATCTCTCGCTGGGGAGAAAGCGACAGTTAGATTGCTGGGGCTTGCCGGACAACCGGACTAGGTTTTTGGCGACCTCCAGGCTCAGTGAAAGAGCCTAGCTCAAAACTGGGGTAGATGACTCCTCAAGAAGATACCTGAAGTTGATCTGTGTGTCCTACATGCATGTACACACCTACATGCATGTAAACAATTGCACATAAAAGAATGCACATATAAAAGCATAGCCAGGAAGTTGAATATAAAAATATAATATAGGCATAGAAAATGGTTCTAGGTCTAAAGGAGGAAAGTTTAATTAATTATATACATATATACTTTGAGAGTTAAAATACTTTATTGTTGTTGTTGTTGAGTACATGATATATGTATGTGAGATGGAGTGGGGAGACTGTTCATGTAACAGAATGCATGCAGGTCAGAGGAAAACTCGGTAGAGCTGGTTACTCTTTCTCTCATTTTGTGGCTTCCAGGGATTAAACTCATGTCACCTAGGGTGTGCCCTTCTCTCTGAGCCTTTGTGCTGGCCTGTTTTTGAGTGAACACTAATTTACTTATGGGAATGGGCATACATGAAGTTCAAGGAAGTGGGGTGTCTGGCAGAGGCATGTGTGTTCCAGGCTTGAGCCCGATGAACTGTCAGCTGGCAGGCAATGCAGGGGACCAGAGGAGAGATGCCAAGCCAGGGCTGCTCTTTGCTGTTATCCATCTCTGAGGCCAGCACTCTTCATGTGCCTGGCTGACTCACTGAATGAAGAGCCCAGAGTGAACAAAAGCTTGTGCCCTGCATTTTGTTATGTCTTTCTTTCTCCATCTTGTTTGTAACCTTAAAAGAACTGATTTCGTTTCATCATTTAGAAATTGGTATTTTGTGTTGTTCCTTTGTATATTTTCATTGTGATTCCAGCTGGTAAATCCTGACCTCTCCTCTACATAATGACTATCAGCTTCAAGCTTGGTGATGATATGCTTTCTCCGGATTAAACAACCCCTCTCCTATTTTTTATTGTGTGTGTATGGTGTGTGTGTGTGTGTGTATGTGTGTGTGTCTATGTGTGTGTCTGTGTGTGTGTCTGTGTGTGTATGTGTCTGTATGTGTGTGTATGTGTCTGTGTGTGTGCATGTGTGTATGTGTGTATATGTGTGTGTATGTGTGTGTGTATGTGTGTGTATCTGTATGTGTGTATGTGTGTGTATGTGTATGTGTGTGTGTATGTGTGTGTGTGTGTATGTGTGTGTTTGTGTATGTGATTTTGTGTGTGTGTGTACCAGAAGACAAGTTTTGGAAGTCAGTTCTTTGCTTACACATGTAGATTTCAGGGAACAAACTCAGGCCATCAAAGTAGTCATCTTGCCCATCCCAAATTTCCATACATTATCACATACCAGTTCATTGCTTACAGTTTCTTGCTTTATAATTGTTTCTGGTTCAAGTTACACCAGATCAGAAGAATATGGCTACAGTACAGTTCATTAAACTATAAACATGACAAGGGCCATTCTCTATGAGAACATCAGGGTCAGACACAGTGGGAGAATCGTATGTGTCTTAGAGACAGATAAAGGATATTTGTAATCCGCTCCTCTATTCCGTAGTGATCAATGTCATAACTGGGAAAGAGTGAGTGACTTCTACTACAATTTAATTTGGTCAAAAAATGGCAGGTGAATTCTTAGGAAAGAAGACTAACTAGTGTTCTCTAGAGACATGATGACCACAAAGAAGCTGCTCATTTGTCTGTGCAGTTCATTTGGAAGAGAGGAAAACTACAGAATGGGCTGAGACCCAACTTCATGGAAAGACAAGATTCTGTATACTTCCACTGTAGTCTTGTGCATCACCTTCTGCTCATTGTTTTCCAGGGTCAATGTTCAAAGTGACATTTGGGAGACAGGCCTGACTTCTTCCTCGCTCTCAACAAATCTGGAATCTTTTGCTCACAGGCCCATAGCAAATGCTGGCATAGCTTTTAGCAAACTCGGGCCAAATTTCAGTCTCATTATAAAATATAAAGTCAGAGTTGGCTTTCGGTTCTGCACTCACATTTCACACAAAACTAATTTGCAGTGCTTCCAGATGGGTTCAGAGTCCATGGCACACTGCCTGCTACTCTAAAATTCATGAGGCGGAGAGCACAGGGATGGGAGAGGAAATAGAGTTTGTACCCTGTGTGGGAAAATGTAGAGGTTTTAGGATCTAGGGAGAGAAAGTCAGATTTTTAAAAATGAAACCAGAAACAGCTACAGTATGACTAAGGCAAAATGGCGGAGACCCAGCATCTTGTTGACTGATCAGTACCACATGGTGAGCATGAAGTATGTTCACAATGTAAGGGGTAGGAATTATTTTATTCTTTTTAATTAGGATAATTGTTTGTATATCACGGGCTCTGGAAATCACATCTTTGTAATAAATCAGATGTGCTTGTGTGTGAGTTCATTAACCAAATGATACTTTGTTGGCAAAGACTCAAAATTACCTTCTGGGGCGTGGGGAGATTGGGTAAAGTGCTTACATTATAAGCAGAAAACCAAACCAAACCAAACCAACCAAACCAACCAACTAAACGAACAACAACAACAGCATCAAACTCTTAGTTTGATACCCAGAACCTACAGAAAAAAAATGTTTTGCTGGGCATTATGGCTCGCAATTGGAAGCACAGTGCTCATGATATAAAATGAACATGCAGAGGCAGAGGCAAGTGAATCCACTGCGACCCACCAGCCAGCCAGCCTAGCTGGTCTTTGTGAGAGACCCTGTCAAAGGAAACATCAGTGGTGTTTGAGGAATAATACCTTACGCTGCTCTCTAGCCTCCACATGCAAGTGTGCACATATGAATACCCACACCCACAGACACACAAATCACCCTCCCATTGGAGAGACCCAACTTAATTATGTCTCCAGTTCATGAATGAGAATGTGGCAGACAGTGTACATGCTAGTTTCATGACAGGGATCCTTTAGGGACAAGGGAGGAATGTCATCCAACTCTACTTCATTCATGAAGCTGAAACATTGGCTCTTCCTGCATATGTCTGCCAAGAGAAAGGGCCATATTTTATTGTATATTAGTGGGGACTCAGATCTCTTACAACAAATAAGCAATCCCAGAAAGTGGGAGGTAACTGCCCTTCCACCTGGCAGCTTGGTGTTCATTTCTTCATTTCTCAAGCATGTATAGGACTCTCCATGACAGCTCTATCTTCCTTGACTGTTGATAATAGTCCAGAATGAGACTGGAGATGTGGCTGAATTGGAGGTAACTGCTTCTCTCTCCTGCCACTGTCCACTGGGCCAGGAGATGCAGTCAAGTCCCTTGAGTGCTGTCCAGGCATTGCCCACTATTAACTGCCTTGCATAACTAGATAAATGGTCAGGTTATTTCTCACTTGTAACCTGTGCGCTAAAGCTCTGCCTATGCCCACAAAAGCATGTCTGTTTTACACCTGAGTTCCAAACTTTGGAAAATAGTTAAAGCAAAATTTAAAGCATCGACTTTTAATTCTTAATTACATTTAACTGTATAAATAAATGAGTTTTAAACACTATAATAAAGAAATAATTGTTACTAGTTAATTAACAAATGTTTATTGGGTATTTGACAATTTTTTCTCTTTTTAATTTTGAGGGATGGGGTTAGTAATACAAAATAATGTTTCCTTATACCTTTTTCTTTTAGTCTTTTGAAACAAGGTCTCTGAGACTGCCCTTGACTTTCACTATACAGTGAAGGATGATTTTGAACTCCTGATTCCTCCTGCCTCCAATTCCTGAGTGCTAGGTCTATAGGTGTACACCACAATACCACAATGCTGAGATATATCATGACAATGTTCATATATATATGTGCATTAGCTAACTGTAAGGCATTTTCTCAATTGGTTATCAATGGGAGAGGCCCAAGCATTGTGGGTGGGGCCATCCCTGGGCTGGTGGTCCTGGATTCTATCAGATAGAAGGCTGAGCAAGCCATGAGAAATGAGCCAGTAAGGATCATCCTTCCATGCCTCCAGGTTCCTGCTAGTTTCTGTTCTGACTTCCTTCAATACGGGACTCAATGTGGGAGCCAAATAAACCCGTTCCTCCCAACTTGCTTTGGTCATTAAGTTTTATTATAGCAATAGCAATAGTAAGAGCCCTAACTAAGACAACATTCATCACTTCTGTGTCACAAGCAGAATAGAACATAAGAGTTAAGGTATGATAATGGATTTCTGACTTGGCTTTAGACATGAACTTACCAGTTTATATGTGTGATATATAATATATATGTTGGGTACTTCAGGTCTCTAGATATCTTTCAGCTCTAGCTCTCATCCTCTGCCATCTTACTAAGCTGGCTGATCCTTGGCTTTCATTTTTCTATCTGTAAACGAAATTTGACTGTCTGTAGTACCTTCCTCCAGGCTGCAGTGTACTTGGAAAGAATCACAGACACATGCTATTTTAATTGGATAAGACTCTGTTATACATCAAAAGATTATTATTAGATAGAAGACTCTAGAAAATGCTGCTGCTTTCTCTAAAATACATAATTTTTATTTTTTAAAATAACACGTCCCTTCTGCAAAAACGTGACAATAATATATACATTAAATGAAAAAAAAAAAAAACCAACCCCACAAAACTGTATAAATACAGAGAAATAACCATGATTGATACTTGAATGTATATTCTGGGAGTATTTTATACATCAACATTGATTGATTATATCTAAGATGTTGTTCTATATACAGTATTATACTAGATTAGTCATTAGAAGTGCACATGGACTCTTACCTCACTTCAGATCACTCCAGAGTCTGGACATTTGCATAGTAGCACTTTATACTACATTTTTCACTGGGTACTCTAGAGAGTTATTTATATGTAAGGTCAACATGTAATACTTTTTTCTCTTAAGTTTTAAAAGTTTTTACCTGTATATAGATATTTATACTTTCAAATTGCATTCCCTATAAGGAATTGACAAATTAAAATAATCTCAAATGAGATAGGAAAACAAAATGGATGATGTCAATATTAGCCTTCAAGGCTGCTAAAACCATGGCTGATTTTCATAGCCATTGCCTTGATACCCTGGGGAACTGCTGGTTTTAGCCGGGGATAACGAGCTCTAGATTAACGTTTGGAAACCTAGACTCACTTGTTCTGATTTCTGTTTTAAAGGGCTCATGTATTCTAGGCTAGTCTAGAACTTACTATGTAGCTGAGAATGATTTTGAACTTCCTGCCTCCCTGTCTCTACCTCCCAAGCTCTGCGATTACAGGTGTATGCCACCATGACTCTTTTTATGTAGTGCTGTGCATTGAGACCAGGGATTTGTGCTTGTGGGTACTCTACTGACTGAACCACATCCCTAGCTCCTCCTTGCTTTTGCAAGGACACTTTTCTTTTTAACTTTTTTTTTTTTTTACATTTATTTGTTTATTCTGTATGGATACCTTCATGTATGTATGTTTACCACATGTATGCTCGTGGAGGTCAGAAGAGAGCACTGAGTCTCTTAGAACTGGAATTCTGGGTGGTTGTGAGCTGGCCATGTAAGCGCTGGGACTTGGACAGTCAGTATTCTTAACAACTGAGTCGTCTTCTCATCCCCAAGAACACTTTTCTTAGTTCAAGGCACCATGGGAGTTTCAAAGATAAATATATACCAAACAAAACATCCCAAACCAAAACAATAAAAATCCCTCTAATGTCCCATTGACCCTGGGAACCCGTTGTCTCCTTTTGTCATTTAATTCTTAGTGTTTGCCTCATCTAGCCTGGTTAATCACCCTGAGTGCTCATGATTGCATAAATTTGTCTGAGAGATGAAAGATAGTTCTTAATCTCTACTAAATGTCAAATGGTAAGAACATTCCTTTTGGACAAATCTTTCTCTTTTAAAAGCTGTTCTGTCTTATAAACAAATGCAATGGATGTCATGTCCACTTCAAGTAAGATAAGGCTTTATTTAGCACATGAGCCTTCAGGGTTGCTCCTTCCTCTTGGTCAAACCTCCCCTCCTCCACTCCCACTTCTGTTTTTCTTTATGTAAGATTCTAACAAGAAAAAAAAAAAAAAAAAAAAATCCAGAGAGTACTTCAGGAGTGAGAAGACATTAAGCTGACTGAATCCTTTTCACTCTGTTAATGTGAGTTGCATAACAAATGCCACAGAGTTGGTGGGTTTTACTGCATCTGTTAAATATTAACAGCCCTTGTCCTTTCTGAGCAATTGAAGTGCCTGGATACGGCTCAGCCAATCACAAAGAAACTGGTTTCCATGGAAGCAAGATAGCAGATTCATTTCATTCACAATGAAATCCACACAGCAAGACAAATCTGTAAAAATAACCCGTATAAAATCAAAGCAAAATATTCCTGGGTGTTTGTTCTATGCCTCTTGGCATGTGTCAGCTTTGCATTCTGAAAACAATCTAAAAATATCCGGGCATTCAGGAGAGGTTTCCACAGAGCTAGAGATCTCTCCCCTGCCTCACCCTGGGAGTAGGTCTTCATAAGCATCTCTCTGTGTTTAAAGTGTTGAACTCCTGCCTTGTTTACTTCTTCAGCACATCTTAGTGCTTGTTTTAGATTGAACCTAGAATATCTTGATATTGATAAACCAATAATTTAAAAAAATGTCACATTTATGATCTCTCCCTTGAAAGGATTTGATAATCCCCTATTACCAGTTAGGTAACTACTGTTCCCTATATTTTACAGGTGAAAGCTCACATGTCAAAGAGGCTAATGAACCCCTTCAAAATTTCACAGCCAACAAGAAGCAGGATCTGATCTCCAGCCGGATTTGCCTAATGGTAGACACTAGAACTCCAAATTACTGGATTTCTCCCTCTCAGCCTCCCTCCCTCCCTCCCTCCCTCCTCCCTCCCTCCCTCCCTCCCTTTAGTATATGTGTGTGAGATTGTGTGCACATGCACATGAAGATGCATATGACTATACACGTATATATGGAGGCCAGAGGAAAATGTCCAGTGCCCTGCTCCATCAGTCTTTTGAGGCAGGTCCTCCAACTGATCTTTAGGCAAATAGCAGTCTCTGAGGATGATTCTGTGTCTGCTCTCCATAGTATTGGGTATACGAACAGACCTGGCTAAGCTCAGCTTGTTTTAGATGAGTGCTGAGGATCCAAACTCAGCCCCGCATGTAACAAGTATTCTTGCCTACTAAACTGTCTTTCTAAACCTCATATTTAATTTTATTATGGAGAGTATCAAGGTTATTGTCAGTAAAGTCACACATCTCTGGATCTACCTGTGGACCCAACTATCTACTGTGTACCTTCACCCATACCTGTACAACACACTCACACACACACACCCATGCACGCGCGTGCCATTGTAGTCACTGCTTGTGGATCTTTTTCTTCACAGTTCAGATGGTCATCGTGGGTTCCAATCAACATGGACGTTTTCTGAGGCTGGAATGGTAAGGCACAATTATTACTTTATATAAACATAGTTCATCAATAGTCAGGGACCTTGGCATATGCCTGTAATTCCAGCATTTCAAGAGGCTGAAGCTAGCCTATGCTATACAGCAAGTTTCAGGCAAATCTGGGCTCTGAAATGAATTTTCTATAAATATCAACCATTCAACCAACCAATCAAACATACAAAAAAAATGAAGATTTTTTTTTTTGATTGTCAAAATGGCTTAAATGGTAAAGATACTTATCACCAATCTTGATGATCTAATTTCAATTCCCTAATCTACATGTTCGAAAGAGAAAACCAATGCCCAAAAGTTATCCTCAATATGCATGCTATTGCATATGCATACCTATATATACCAAATGCAGTTGATATAGCACCTACAAGAATGTGATTAACAAACAAAAAAGTGTTTACAGAGACCTGCAGCAAAAGCAAATTTGTGTGGTGACTGAAGGATGCTATTTGGACAGATAAATTCTTGCCACTATCTTACTCAGAGAGAGGTGTGCCTGATGCCTAAATGACTCAACTATCCACTTGCTTTTCAGAAACGTTATTTTCCACCTTTAATTCATGAATTTGATAACATGCCCACCCAATTATTGTTTACTTTAAAATGTCCTCTACATTTAAGGAGATGTTCGTATCTAAAAGTAGCAGAGGAGCTAAGACAGGCAGAGAGCAGCCACGTTAGGCTCTCTCTCTTGTTATTCTCAGTTTATGGCACACTAATATTTCTATTGTTCAACACTGAGAAATCAATACTTCCAGTGTGTGTGTGTGTGTGTGTGTGTGTGTGTGTGTGTGTTTGTGTGTGTGTATGAACTCAACCTTGGGTATTGTTTCTCAGAGACCATTCATCCCGTTTTTTTGAGACACTGGCCTGGGGTTTGCAGATTAAGGTTAGGTGGGCTGGTCAGTGACAGGCACCTGCCGATCTGTCTCTGCTTCCTTGTATGTGAGACACATGCAACTCCATCTGTCTTTTTATGTGGACACTAGAATTCGACTACAGGTCCTTATGATTGTACGGCTAGCCATCATTTTATCAACCCAACATCCTTTCAATTCTCAATGTTTAGACTCTCAGGTGTATTCTCTGCATCAAGCTTTCTAAGATTACCGTAAAAGGGCAGTTCCCCAGAAAGCATTGTTCTTCCTCCATTGTTCGTAAGCACTCAATCAGATGTGACTTAACACTCTCTTCATGTTCAGCATCATTAGTTTGACTGTGTTTTCTGTAAAATACAAGTCGGATCATAGAAAGAGATGCCCAGGCACCTGAGCTTAGAAAGACTTTGCTTGTCAGCAGAATTTCTCTTAGAATTTTCCCTTTGACATTGCTCACTTCTGGCCTGGTTTCCCCAAGTCAGCTTCATGCAGATAGGGCATTGTACGATGTCTAATTGCTTGTCCTTTTTGGCTAAGATTATTTTACTGGTGTTGTGGATTATACGTAAACAGATTAAATTACCTTCCTTACAGCTTTCGTTTTGTTTTTGACTTGAAGGTTTCATGGTAATTTTTTTTCTTCTTCTATAACAAATATCAACTTAGTTTAAACATTTCTCCACCAATGTAAAAATCTTTGTACTGTTGCTATTGTTTTTAAAACAGGGTCTCTTGTAACCAAATTAGCTTCACGTAGCTGAGGCTGGTCTTGAACTCCCGATCTTCCTGCCTCTTCTTCCTAAGTGCTAGGATTATAGATCTGTGCCACTAGGCCTGGATGCAATTCTAACCATTTTTGTTTACTTTCCATTATTGCTGCTCCAGTCAAGAGGAGAGAAAGAGTCTAAGAACACTATCTTCTGAATGTTTTGACTACTATAATTTGCAATGAAGATTGTAACTTAGTCTATTTGTTGTTGTTGCTGTTGAGGAAATACCATTTTAAGAGGTAGTTTCCTTTGGGAATAGTTCTAGGAATAGTGACTTTACATATGTATGAATGTATGTATATGCATATATTCATATTCACATATAAATACATAACTATGAATTCGCTTATATTCTATATTATTTCAGTAGCAGGAGAAAGGCAGCAACAGTGACAATGGCAGAGGGAAATGGGTTGTCATCCACATCCAACAGATCTCACTTAGTACTAATTAGCAAATCGAAAATCGGAAACTTTGTAGCGCTTTTGGGAAACTCCTCGAAAGGGTCCCCAGGATGGCCATGGTGGCTGGGTGACTCTGTGCTGAGGGACTGCCAAGTTGCTTGGCTCTTCTTGCACTTGCAGGCTTGAGAGACTTAGCCTTTCTCTTTCACCTGTGATGGTGAGGAGTTTTTGAAGGAGCATGTGAAGGACACTGGAAACTGGATATGTGCTTCCATCCATGCATTCATAAGAACCTCAGAGATAACTGGAAAGAAAAATCTCAGCTTGGTCTTGGTGGAAAAGGCACAAGCATCCTTCAGCAAAGATCTCAATTAAGGAAAGTCTTATCTTGTTGCCTAGCCCTGTGCTGAGGCTTGGCCAGCAAAGGCTTTTCAGGTTAATTTAAGCCACAGAGCGGCTATAAAAAGGTTGGAGAGCTGCTGTTGCTGATCCCACAGAAGGAGGGGCAACGGCCTCCCCGGTGTAACCTAAAGGGCAGCGAAAGTTCACTCTGCCCCTGATCTCCAATCCACACAACCTGACTACCCTGCAAATAGATTAGAGGTGCTGGGCAAGGGTCCTCTCTTTAGGAGGCCTCAGTAAACAAGCCTATACCTCACCTGAACCTATTACTAATCCTCAGGCTGTTCACATCATAATAGACCAAGAGCTGAACATTTATGCTACAAGACTTGGGCTTAGTTAGGAGAGATGGAAATGAATTTAAAAACATTAATAATATCCCAGAATGACACTGATAGTTTGCATTTTTTTTTTTTTTTTTGGCCAGGAGTTATACATTTTCCATCATTGCTTTCAGAGAAAGATAGTATAAGAGACAGTCATTTTGTGTGTCTTGAAGCCCTGGTGATTGACAGAAGTCCTTTCACAGACTGCATCCAGGCTACTTTTCATGGACAGAAATTGAATGAGGAAAGCTGCTGGCCACATGAGCATTGGTTTATGCTGTTTAGATCTCAAGCTAGTAATATTGAAGAAGTGTATATATGTGTGTGTGTGTGTGTGTGTGTGCGCGCGCGCCCACACACACACACACACACACACAAAGAATTTCCACATTTCACTGCAGCAGTCAGCTGAATGAGTTCCGGTATATTTTGTACATATGATCTGGTCAGTCTTATGTGGTTAAGAACATGAGCACTGGTACACACCCATGATCCCAGTACTCAGAAGACAGACACATGGAGGGTCAGGAGCTTAAGGTCATCCTGAGCCACATTAGGATTTGAAGCTAGCTTGGGATAGATGAAACTTGGGCTCAAAAGCAAAAAAGAAGGCAAAAGACTAAGGGAGAGAGAACAAAGACGCTACTTGGAGCAACTACTAATTCACAGTGAATTTTCTCCTCGTCTGGGTGTACAGCACATCTCCCCATAAGCATTACATTAGCTACACAACATGGTGGCTTTCCTTTCACACTTGACTATCAGGTACTTTGATCATATTCATTTCCAATAACCTTCTTTTATTCCCTCCATCGTGCTTCCTCTTCTACATTTTTAATAGGTTCATTATTACCTTCATGCCTATTTAAAAAATTCATTTTTTAACCCCAAATTTCAAATATAAGAGAAAATATATGACATCTGACTTCCTGAATCTGATGGATTTTGCTTAAAATAATGATCCATCCATTCTGAGGCAAATGGCATAACTCTATTCTTTTTTATAATTGGCTAATACTCCACTGTGTGTATGTGCATGATTTCTTCATTTATTCATCTATTGATAGACATCTAGACTAATTCCAGAATTTGGCTATTGTAAATAATGCTGCAATAAATGTAGGCATTCATGTATCTTGAATGCTTTTTGGTAAATATCCAGGAGTGGTAAATGAATCATAAAGTTCTTCTATTTTTATTACTATTGTGTGTGTGCCTTGTAAGAGTGAGGATGTGTATGGAGTCAGAGGACCATTTTGTGGAGTCATTTTTTCCATGCATGATTTCCAGGAATTGAGCCAGGTCAAATGTGCTTGTCTCTTCTATATGTGGTTATTCAGTTTCACAGCAACATTTCTTCTTTTCTTTTCTTTTCTTTATTATTTTTTGATACTTTATTTACATTTCAAATGTTTTCCCCTTTTCAGGTCTCCCCTTTGGAAATCCCTATCCCACCCCCTCCCCTGCCTCTATGACAGTGCTCTCCCACCCATCCACCCACTCCCGTCTTCCTTCCCTGGCATTCCACTACACTGGGGCATCTAACACCCTCAGGCCCAAGGGCCTCTCCTCCCCCTGATGGCTAACAAGACCCTCCTCTGCCACATATTCGGCCAGCACCATGGGTCCCTCCATGTGTATTCTTTGGTTGGTGGTCCAGTCTCTGGGAGCACTGGGGGGTCTGGCCAGTGGACACTGTTGCTCCCACCAAACCCCCTCAGCTCCTTCAGTTCCTTCTCCAACTCCTCCATCTGGGACCCCATGCTCAGTCCAATGGCACAGCAACATTTCTTAAAGAGATTGTCTTTTCTTGAGAATCAAATCACTTTAGCTATGTAAGCTTCTTTCTAGGCCTCCTATTCTGTTCCACTGGCCCATGGGTCTGTTTTTATGGCAGTACTATGCTTGATTTTTTTTCTCTATGGCTTGATAGCATACTTTGACGTCAAATGTTGTAATACCTACAGTACTGCTCCTTTTTTCAGGATTGCTTTGGTCCTTCCACATGAACTTTGGAGTTGTTCTCCAATTGCCTCACTTGATCTAGGTCAAAAGATCAAGAAGTGATTTTTTTTTTATTTTATTTCTGATGAATGTTGAAGAATGTTGTGAGGCAAAAGCAAAACAAAACAAAACAAAAAACCCCCCAAAAACCCAAAACAACAACAAAAAAAAATTAAAATCACCTTGACTGGATCTAGAATCAGCATGGAAGATGTCTCAGTGTGCCCAGAAAGGTTTAAATGAGGAGAAAAGACTCATCCTGTGTGAGGGTAGTACTATTCCCTACACTGGGATCTTGGGATGAAGAAAATGGAGAATGAAAGTTGAGTACTAGCATTCGCCCTTCTCTGCTTCTTGACTGCAGAGTCAATGTGACAAACTGTTTCGTATTCCTGCCCATATGCCTCCCTACCATGATGGATTGTTGTTGGGTTGAATAGAGAGGTGTGGTGGGAGTCCTGTGTCTGCCTGGTCTCAGGCCCCTTGGAGAAGCAGAACGTAGGCAGTTTGACCACGCCCACCCCACGGCACTTCCGGCTTTGAGAAGCCACAACACTGGGGGTGGAAGAGCACGGCCTGGACGTCCAGGGGGCGTTGCGGAAGCAGGCTCTGCATGGTTCCCATGCTCTTGGGCATCCCAGGTGCCACTAGACGCTGCGGAAGAGCTGAGAATGAAGTGAGGGCCTGTGGGCTGGATCTAGCCAGGGTCGAAGGGGAAAAGGAGGAGAGGAATGCAGCTGGATCTCACCGGGACTAGAGTTCTCGGCTTGTCGCAGGCTAGCTCACTTGGTTTGGTTTGGTGGCAGCTGTGCTTGGGAGTACTAGGAGGCCATCTGGGGAGACTAGACACGGCTCTTTAGATGAAGACCTGTTCCATCATTCCCCATGGCAGATCTCAATGAAGAGAGATAGTCCATGGTTTCAGGGCATTTATTGTCATAGCAGAGAGTGGCATGAGTCAATCTGTACCCTGACATCTCAGGGAGGGTCAAGGTTGAAATTTCATTGGTTGGGAAGGTGAGTGGTCAAGCCTCTAGGTGTCTCATTAACATGGGGATGTCTTGAGGCTATGTGGCCACACTTCTACCTGTGGACGGGCTTGGGCCTTAGCTCTTGTGTGACTGATAGTCACAGACCTATGGAGGAGAGCTGCGGCCTTGTGTTGGGAGCCTGGTTCCCAGGAGCATGGCAAAATGCCTACCATCCCTTGTAGGGTTATTTCCTACTGGGTCCACCGGGGTTTTAAACCTAAGCTCAACCAGAAACCAGGCTGCCTTTCACGGTCCCACAGATTGTACCCTCCAATTGTGAACTCCCTACCCCCCCCCCCCCAGTGCATATCATAGTCCTAGCCTCTGTGGACGACACAAAGGTGAATAAAACACTATATTTGCTCTACATGCTGGAAGTGTGAAGGAAGATGGACAGTTACAACAGAAGACGGATTTTAATCACATGGAGGATGAATAAGATTGAATTGTGACCATAACAAAAACAAATGACAAAACACATTAGTGGATGTGAAGTCAAAGACAAGCCCTTATTTACTGCTAATAGGAACCTGAGCAGCCTACATGAAAATCAGTATGGAAGATGCACAAAACTAAAGGGCTGGGAGGTGGCTCAGTCAAAAACATCACACAAACATGAGCTGAGTTTGAAGGCCAAGATTCTACAGAAAAAGTCGGATGTAGAAGTTCACACCTGTAGTTCTAGTGCTAGGGAGGTATAAACAGGAAGATCCTTGGGGCTTGGTAACCAGGTTCCATTACAGACTTTTTTTCTCAAGAAATAAGGTGAAGTGTTATTGAGGAAGACACTGAACATTCACCTCTGGACACAAGGACATGCACACTCATGGAAGCACTCCCATGCACACACATGAACATATACTACACATACATGTGAAAAATTCTGAGGGGTCTTAAGTCAACATAGCAATGTAATTCATGCCTGTGAATATTTATTGCTGCTCTCTTCATAATAGCCAAGATATGGAACATGTCTACCAACAGACGGATGGAAAAGGAAAATACAAAACGGAACATGTATACAATGGAACTTTATTTAGCCTTAAGTCATGACACCTACAGAAAAATGGATGAACTGATTATCATTATGCTATGTAAAATTAACCAGTCTCAGAAATATAGATGCATGTTTTCTGTCATACACAGGACCTAAATTAAAAATTATATGTGTGTATGTGTGTGTGCATTCACGTATGTGAGTTTATAGGTTATAAAGCTAGAATATATTGTGAGAGAGGAGGAGGAGACGTTAGGTGATGTGGGAAATGCAGTAAGTAATGGAATATTTGTAGTGGGGAAGCAGAATGGGAGATTAACTGGAAGGCGAACTGGAAGCAGGTGGAGGGAGGGAATTGGGGAGCACTGTCTCCGTAAGCAGTGGAGGAAGAAATGAATGTGAGCAAAGTGCAAAGTATAATGGTACATGTGTGTGAAGACTGTGATAAAGCCATTGCTTTGTGTGACAATTTAAGAAGTCAGTGGTAACACAAAGCAAAAAACCAAGTCTCAAGTGACGGGTGTTTAGTTTGAAGCTTTACCAAAGGTATGGTCATGAGCCAGGTGCTTCTAATATTGCTACCCAGATAGAAAACCAAAGTGACGAGTTACGCAGGGCTGTCAACAGATTCCAGAAAGATACCGAGGCTACAGAACTTCTGAGCTGTAGGATTTGTCCTTACTGTTCCTCTCATGGCCAGGAGAGCAGGTTAGAGAAGAAAGACCCCAGAATCCCAGGAAAGCCATCCACTGCAGTTTCTATTGAACTAGAGTGAGTGAGGACCAGAAAGACTGGACATGAAAGGAAGGCTCCTTTATGCTTAGGAGAAAGGAAAACCTACTGAGTAGACAAAATGGCAGGCTTCCTCTGCAGGTGGAGTAGGCCATTTGCCAGTTCAACTTCCCTCTTTCCTTGAGTTTGTTTAGTATATCTGGCATTGTTAGGGCTTCCTGTTTTCCTGTCTAGATCCTGAAGTTCAAATGTGTTTCATTTGCCCCCTGCCTTTCCTAACCCCCAGCAGTGCCTTCTGTGGGATTTGGGCTTAGCAAACGTTTTTCAGTAGCTGGGAGATGGCAGTGTGAGTGGCGAGGTGACCAAGCTCCTATGACTGTCTCAGAACTGGACTTTCTTCTTGTGCCCATCTTCTGCTTATCTGCCTGAGGTTTCAGTTCCAGCCACCATGACTCTGAACAGGCCTTTGAGGGCATCTGTGGCTGGTAACTCCTTGCTGCTCTCCCTGGTGGCCTGTCTGGGGATACTAGATTCTCCTTACTGAGCAGTCTGATATCTACCAATCCTGCCTAGGCAGAGCCACAGTGGGTCCAGTGCTGCTGCAAAGCTTTCTCCTGTTACCATGTGTCACACTGGCTTTCTCTACCCTCAGTCTATATGTGTAAATGTGTTTTGATAATTTGTCCTTGTATGGTCTCACTTTGCTACATTAGTAACTAAAAACATTCTAATCTAATTTTCCTCTGCGATCTGATTGTGAACTCTTTGGCAAACAGGAGCCATGTATCATACACTAGGTCTAATGGGCTCTAGCAGGCAGGGCATGGCTAACGTGGCTTTGGCAGAGCTTGCCCTTCCCTCCGTCCCTCTTTCTTGCTAAAAGCCATTAAACCACATTCCTACAGCTAGTCACCAAGGCCTATTCCCTTATTTGGCAACTTTCTCCTCTTATGCCTATCAAGATCCAGCTATCAAAGTATTGGAGTACAGCAATCAAAAGCCTCCTATGGCTACCCTAATTAGCCTGTGTAATCAAAATTAAACACTTTACCCTAACACAGGGGTTTCCCCATGCCTTTATAAACCACTATTTTCCTATATGCCATGACTGTCTCCTCTTTATCTGAGGCAGTCCTTTGTTGCCCTCTCCCCTCTAGGACAAAACCCCTTTTTCTCTCTCCCTTGTTCCCTTCCCCTTCTCCCTCCCAGTGGATCTCCTGTCTGTGACTCTTATGTCCTGCCCCTTTGTTCCTCTGGGACCAATAAATCACCTTTGGGCTGAGAACTTGATCTTGTGGTCCTTTTAAGGTCTAAGGAAGCAGCTCAAAACTAGATTTCCAAACGTTTTTACTCAGAGAGTGAACTCATTCTTGTCTTCATTTCAAAGACAGTTACTCCACATATTAGATCATTACTTACCAGTACCCCAATACACTAGCACAGGGCTGCCTTTCTCTTATTCATTTAGTTTTCCTGAGATAGGATCTCACTATAAGCCTGAAACTCACTTAGTGCCCCAGGCTGGCATTGAACTTGTGGCAGTCCCTCAGACTCAGCCTCCCAAGTGTTTGAATTACACATGTAACCCACCACCTCAGCTTGACTTTTATTTTTTAAATTAAAGTGATCTGATAAGTGGTTATGGAATGTACCAGATGTGTGTGTATGTGTGTGTGTGTGTGTGTGTGTGTGCGTGTGTGTGCGTGCGCGTGTGTGTGCGTGCATGCACGAACACGTGCTTGAGCATGCACACAGTACAGACAGTATAGTATCTGGTTTCTCACCGAGTGTCAGAGAAGCAGTTACCTTCCAACTGTAAGTGGAAGTCATCATTAGCAGGTTTTTTTACACCTCCCTGCAGAGCTGGCTGGTGTGCCTGTAATCTGAACATAACACTTTGCAAAGCAAAGAATGGATGTCTAAGAGGAGGTGAGAAAAGCTGAACTTGGGGGATGGAGCTGCTCAAGGCAGCTTCTGATGAGTCACAGCGTGTGAAGCCTGGGCCTACTTCAGAACTGAGATGTGAAAGGTTCAAAAACAAGTTCACCTCTTTTCATATCCTGCTCTGTATCACACACATGTGCTTCTGAGAGCCTGCCCTGAATCTCATTTTTTTCTAGAATTCTTCTGCTACTTTTTAATACATACTAAAAAGCTTTTAAAAAGCCATACTAGCTACTTTTTAATTACAAATTATCTCCAATTTGTAAATGACATAGCTAGTTGAGAGTGCATATTTTGTGACTCAGAAGGCTATAACAAGTCTCTTAGTCATGATAGGTAACATTTTGTATTTCTAATCTAAAATGTATATTTCTAATATAATTTCTTCAATCTTTATGAAAACTGTTTTATTGATTGTTAAAAATAAAATGAAAAATTTGATTTTGAAAAACGTACAGGATAATTCAAATGTTGGGGAAGAAAGGGGTCCATGACATGTCTTCTTCAAGATACATATTTTTTTTTTCAAGGAAGATTAGAAAGATTAAAATACAGACCATAATAGAGTGTAACAATTATAGTTCATTGTCACTTGACAGAATGTGGAATTACCTAGGATTGTCAATAGGATGAGCAGGCTAGAGACTGGGGTGGGGATGGGGTTGGTAATGAGGTGTGAGTGGGTGGTGGGCCAGGAATGGGTTAGGAGTGCTGGTGTGAACCATTTCCTTTCCAGGGCTTTGATCCCTAATCATTGTTCACATCCCACTGCTTCAGTGAATAGATGCTAGTCACCATTTCCATTTTGCTGATGTTGAGACTGAAGCTCTAGAAGTGGTTGAGCTTATGGCAGAGTCCATTCAGGGTTCTAGACTGGAGCTCTGGGGACTCAGGGATCATTAATTTTGGCTCTGATTTCATACCCAAGACTACACAGATGAAGAATGCTCAAGGCACTCAGGTACCCAGACAGTTGTCTTTTTCTAGAGAATGAACGGAGATAAAATGATGACTTTGCCTGGTAATTCTACCCATGTTTGAGGGTGCTATGCTAGTTGCCATGGAGACTGAAAGGCCAGTGTAAGTTTTTCTTGGCTATTCAGATCAAGGTAAGGACAAGAAGGCAGCTCTCATGAATGCTAATGGTGGCTATCCATTTAAAGTAAGTTCCTAATCTGCTGTCCTGCGTATGTGGAGATCAATGGGTAAACCACAGAACTGAATTTTTCAGACTAGGTAAGTAAGTTGTGTTATGGCCCCTCATGATCCTAAAGCCTAGTTATTTCAGTTTTAAGTTGTTTCCTCAAGGTGTGCTATGTCTCAGAGGCCTGTAAAGTTTTTTTTGTTGTTGTTTTTGTTTTTTTGGGGGGGGGAGGGGGGTTTGTTGACTCAGTAGGTTTGGAAAACATGTTCTTAGGGTTGTCAGGCAAAAGCACTCAGTGGATAGAGCTCAGGAGTCATTAGGATACAAGCTCGTCTTAGTCAGGGTTTCTATTCCTGCACAAACATCATGACCAAGATGCACGTTGGGGAGGAAAGGGTTTATTGAGCTTAAACTTCCATGCTGCTGTTCATCACAAAAGGAAGTCAGAACTGGAACTCAAGCAGGTCAGGAAGCAGGAGCTGATGTAGAGGGATGTAACTTACTGGCTTGCTTGCTTCTGCTGGCTTGCTCAGCCTGTTTTCTTATAGAACCCAAGACTACCAGCCCACAGATGGTACCACCCACAGGGGGCCCTCTGCCTTTGATCACTAATTGAGAAAATGCCTTATCGATGGATCTCATGGAGGCATTTTCTCAACTGAAGCTCCTTTCTCTGTGATAACTCCAGCTTGTGTCAAGTTGACACACAAAACTAGCCAGTACAATTGACCCCTTGTCAACTTGACACACAAACACATCACCAATAAGCCTCAACCCTTACTTTCTTATTCATCCCCAAGATCTAAATAACTTTAAAAGTCCCACAGTCTTTGCAAATTCTTACATATTAACATTTCAGTCCCCTTTAAACATCCAATCTCTTAATATTCAAAGTCTTAAAAAATCAAAATCTCTTAATTGTGGGCTCCACTAAAATACCTTCCTTTTTCAAGAGGGAAAAATATCAGGTCACAGTCACAATCAAAAGCAAAATCAAACTCCAACCATCCAATGTCTGGGATCCACTCACAATCTTCTGGATTCCTCCAAGGGCTTGAGTCACTTCTCTAGCTCTGCCCTTTGTTGCACACACCTTGTCTTCTAGGCTCCAGATGCCTGTACTCCACTGCTGCTGCTGTTCTTTGTGGTCATCTCATGGTACTGCCATCTCCAAAACACTGCTGTCTTCTGCTGCAACTAGGTTTTACCATGGTACCAAGCTTACCTCCTTTGCATGACTCCTTCAGTCCTGGGCCATCAATTGCAACTGAGGCTGCACCTTAACCAATGGCCTTCCTCGGCCTCTCACAGTGCCCAGGCCTCAGCAGCTCTTCATGACTCCTTTATGCCTTCAAAACCAGTACCACCTAGGTGACTCTTACACATTACCAAGTCCAGCCATGGCCCAAGGTACAACCCTGACTATCTCTGGAATGCAGCCTCTGTGCTCTCAGAAAACACTTCTCAGAAGATTTCACCCCAATGATGCTGGTCTCCTCTTAATCATCACTAATATCTTATGTCCAGCTAACCAGCATCAATAGTCCCATCAATGGAATGGTCTTGCTTTAGTAGTTCGGGTATCTTCTTAATCACAGCTAATTTCTTCAGCTCCAGCTAACCAAAACCACAGAATCATCATAGTCAAACTAGCAATGGCCTGATAAGAGTCTTTAATCTTCCATCTGAAATTTCACAAGCCAGGACTCCATCTTCTGCACTGTTCTCAACATTGTCTTCCAAGCTCCTATAAGATACCCCACAGAGCTCTTAACATCCCAATGGCTCTTCTAGCTCAGAGTTCCAAAGTCCTTCCACAGTCCTCCCCAAAACATGGTCATGTTGTCAGAGGAATACCCCACTTCACTGGTACCAATTTGCCTTAGTCAGGGTTTCTATTCCTGTACAAACGTTGTGGCCAAGAAGCAAGTTGGGGAGGAAAGGGTTTATTCAGCTTACTCTTCCATGTTGCTGGCCATCACTAAAGGAAGTCAGGACTGGAACATAAGTAGGTCAGGAAGCAGGAGCTGATGCAGAGGCCATAGAGGGATGTAACTTACTGGCTTGCTTGCTTCCTCTGGGTTGCTCAGCCTATTTTCTTATAGAACCCAAGACTACCAGCCCACAGATGGTACCACCCACAGGGGCTCTCCTCCCTTGATCACTAATTGAGAAAATGCCTTACATCTGGATTTCATGGAGGCATTTTCTCAACTGAAACTCTTTTCTCTGTGATAACTACAGCTTGTGTCAAGGTGACACATAAAACTAGCCAGTACAAAGTTCATTCACAGACACCCCATATTTAGACATTGACACTCACGCATCTATTATCTCTGTATGCTGAAAACTGTGTGTCCCCAGTTGAATCTTCCATTTTGTATGAATGCATTTGTGTGTTACCCTGATTTCAATGGAATGGTCTTGCTTTAGCCTGGATGCTCAGTCCTCTGACGCAGCAGTGCTGGTACCTGGCCATCAGGACCCCTATATGGCATGTTCCCAAGGGAGTGGGTTGGACACATTATGTACAAGCAAGAAGAAAGCAAAATAAGAGCTATTGCTGTAGCTCAGTTGGTAAAATGCTCACCTATAATGCACAAAGCCCTGGCTCTACCCCCAGAATGAGATAATGCGAGTGTGCACACTTGTAACCTCAGCACTTGAGAGACTGAGGCAGAACAGTCAGCAGTTCAAAAATACTCTCAAGTATATAGAGCATTTGAGGTTATCCTGGGCTACACAAAAACCTGTCTTAATAAAGCAAAATAGAATATATTAATAACAACAACAACCCCCCCCCCCCAAATAACAAGAACAGTTTAGGGAATAAAAGAATGTAATGTTGACAAGGGCAAAAACCATGTACAGGACCCCAAAGCCTCAGACCTGTGGGAAAATGGAAACCCCAATGGTGAAGCTCAGAGGGATGGCAAAGCCTTCCTCTAATCTGTGTGTGGATGCTGAGAGTTTGTGCAGAATCCATCCACCACAGCTTTCACTGCTGGATATTTATGGCCTGAGGACTACATACATCCCTAAAGAGACTGCTCCCTTTAAGATTAGACAAATCTGTCCTCTTGATTGAGCTGTATACCATAAACTCTGCTTCATGGTTTGTCTGTATGTCATAACCCCCTCCTTGTTCAGCTACATATAATAACCCAGCCTTTCTTTTCAACTGTTTATAATAAATATACTGAGCTCCAGGGTGCTGTGGCTTCTCCATTAGAGAGCCTAATCTACCAGATACCAGCAGCTGTGTGTGTCCCCAGAGCTGATGTCTTCTATACATTATCTTAGTTAGGTTGTGTTTAGGTAATTAGGACACCTGTGTCCTTCGACCTGGCCAGACAATTCTGTCGGTTCCAGTGGGCCCAAAGAACACAGATTTGAAGTAAATACTGCTGCTATCAGGTTAGGGTCAGCCTGGGCCAACAGGTGGGAGTAGCCAGAGTGCCTACCCCTCTTTTTTCCTTCAAAGTCCAGTCCAGGCAGAAATTGCTGAAACCCAGGTGGTTGTATGTCGTTTTATTCTGCTAATAGCACAGAGTGGGCCTTGAAATGGGCAGTTTGTTCTAAGAAAGCTTAGAATGTGAACCTTGCATTTACTCTATACCCACTGGTGGCGCTCTCTCTCTCTCTCTCTCTCTCTCTCTCTCTCTCTCTCTCTCTCGTGTGTGTGTGTGTGTGTGTGTGTGTGTGTGTGTGTGTGTGTGTAATAGCTAGCTAGCACTGGTCTGCCAGCAGAATATTATCAGAATATTTGAACTTAGGTTGTTTGTAGTCTAGGGAGAAAAAAATCTTTGATATACCATGGTCAAAGCCAGGAGGAGCTAGGAGTGAAGCCAAGTTGATAAAGGACTTGCCTAGCAAGGGTTTGATTCCCAGCATTGCATGAAATAAACCAGACAGGGTGGCACGTGCCTGTAATCCTCGCCTTCTGGAGGTAGGATCAGAAGTTGAAGATCATCCCCAACTACATAGCAAGTTCTTGATTAGCCTTGATTGCTCTTGTTTGTCTCTAGAAGAATAAAACTGGGTCAATGAGACAGCTCTGTGGGTGAAGGTGTTCACTGCTCTGAAACCCACAAAGTGAAAGGCTGCTGCAAGGTGTCCTCTGACCTCAACGTGCGTGCTGAAGTGTGGCATGAATACTCCACCAACATAAATAAATAAATGAAAAGCAAAATCCCAGAAGAATGTTTCAAACCGGAGTGGTTGTTTTCTTCAGAATTCTTTGTCAGTCGACTTTAGTAGAAAGCTCAGTATGAAGATCTTGTCTCATCCCTAGGTGGAGCCTCCCATTGTAAAGCCAGTTCCTCAGTCTCAGGATGAACCTCAGGCTCTCTGCACCCCTGGGTGAATGGCATAGTTGTAAAAAGATGCCAAAGTGGAGGAAAAGGGGCATCAAACTGTAATGATTGGTAGAGCCACCCTGCCTCTCACCATCAGAACGAGAGACAAACTGTGTTGAAGCTAATTCTCAGATTCCTTCTATCAGAGCAACTAGACCTTGGAGGTCCTGTTAACAAACATGTAAGCAGACCTTGATTTGCATAGAGGCAAACAGAGTCCAAATCTGGGTTCTGCCAGTTCCCTGCTCTGTGCCAGTTTCCTTGTCCACAATTAGGATTGTAACAGTCTCTACTTTAGTGGGCAATTACCAGAATTCAATAGAGCACACACCTACCTGGGTTTCAGCTATTTCTGCCTATTTGTAATGTGTGTGCTTGCACTGCTCTGTACACAGACTCTGAGAACAGAGATCTGGAGGGACCAGTTTCCATGTCTTTGGAAAGAATAACAAGACAGGTGACAGATATTTTCTCTTTTACATGGATTGTGAGAAGAAATGACTTAATGTGACTTAATGAAAATAATGAAAGAGCCAGGAATAATGTTTTCAATTTCCTAAGTAGAAAAGTCATTTTCCCAGGTTAAATTCTCTGTTAGTAGTTTTCTGCCTAGCCTATCTCAGCTTAAAATTCTTGGAGTACTTTAGAATTTGTTTCTGTGTCAGACATTTTACCAAGGTATATGGCTGACATTCATTTTATTTCTAGAATTTGGTAATCATGATCCAGTGAATGCTTTCCTCCTGTTCTCTCTATGGCCCTCCTCCTTCAGGACTCCTCTTTCTCCCCACCTTGGCCCCAGAGACAAGGACACTTATTGCTTTGTTTTATGGCTGCCCTGAAAATAGGCACCAGCTCCTGCATAGTGTAGCACACAGAATTTTAATGAGCACAAAGTGAGTGTCTTGGTCCTTTTCTCTGGCAGGAGAGGGTGACGTCAGCCTGTCCAGGAAACACTGGATTGATTTTAAGATTGCTCTGAGGGGGAGTAGCTTGCTGGTGTGGGTTAGCATGAGGCTGCCCACAGTCTTTCTCTGTGTGCACAGAATCTCTCTGTGAGTTCCCATACCAGTAAAGACAGAAACCTAAGGAGAATCCTCAGTAGACAGATGCCCTTCCAAATAAAAGTCAAGGGGGCAAGGAACATAGATATTTTTTAAGGCTTAACATAAACGTAGATAGTATAACCCTAGAGTTTAAATGATAATAGCTACTTAGTGTCCAACTCTAGCATTTTCTTTCTAATTTTAGGCTTTGGTTCATTTGATTAAAGCAGAGAATAGCTGTTTCTCATCACCCTTCTGTCCATCTGTCATTCCATCTCCCTCCTACACATTTATTCAGGATGAAGGGCATTATATTAGGTTTTAAGAAACCCTAGAATCTAGTGTGTAGAAAGCTAGTGTGATCAGCTGGCTGGCAAAGGAGATGATATTCAAGATACACTGTCTAATATTAAAGTGGTGTAGGCACGCTGTGCTCCAGAAGCCAGACAACAAATGAACAGTGAAAATCCAGCTGCAGTGTGTAACTATGTGGACCACATTCCTCTCTTACCAGTCTAGAGCACTGATGCATATGCATGCTGCTTTCACATTGCTGCCACCACAGTCATTTGATTTCCTGTTTTGTAAGCGTCTATTTCAGCTTGCCAGTTTAGTGATTAATGAGTTAATTAATTAGCAAAGATTTTTAAAGCCTGGTGAACAATATGCATACTATTTACTGCAAGGCAAGGCTGAATTATGTAAACTCAAGCTTATTCAACTCTTCAAAGCTCTTGTAAAAAGCAAAACAATACACTGAGTGCTTCCAATTCAGTGCAATGACTTCAGTCATGGCGTTAACTATTTTAGCCCCTGACCTATTGACCTTAGTAGAACGAACTTCTGTTTTGTTTCAGTTTGAGACTGGTTTATACCTTTGATAGCCTGTAACTCACTGTATAGCTCTAATTAGCCTTGAACTCAAGATCCTCTGAATTTCTCCCATCACACTCATCTTAAGGTTTTGATTCCTTGATTTATTAGTTGATTATAGTTGAACAATTTTCTGCTGGAGACAAGTCCAATAAATATTTTGTAGTAATGACCATTACAATCAACATGTCTGTGATTACTCTGAACTTTATTATATGGACGCTTAATAATGTTTAAGCTCCATGATAGACACACAAAAACATGACCTGTTTTTTTTATCCTGTTACTTATGCCCTGTAATTTATCCTCAGAGACTTTATAGCGGACAGAAACTTGTGATTCATAATGGCAGAAAGAGCTGCGGATGTGTCAATAAAGTGTTTCAGAAGTTACCTTGTCTGGGATGTGAAAAGAAGGTATCAATATGGGTTCCCATAGGCCCTAAATCCCAATAAAAGAGGTTTAACATTAAGGTAATTTTCAAGGGAGTCACAGCCTGTGGAGCTCATCCTGGACTGAAGGAAGGCACTCCCATATAGAAGTGGGTTTGCCACATTCTTCAGTTAGTACCAACTATGCAGGCCAACTGTGGATGTCAGTTCCTATGAAAGAAACTAGAAACACGGAAAGAATGTCTCAAATACCAGGCTTAGAAAAACCGTGTTTCATTTACGAAGAAATAGAGTACTTTATAATATCCAGAGTTTTCAAAAGCAAAACTCACTAAAGCATTTGTTTTACCACTCTGAAATGTGAGAATAATCTGATTTGGTAAAATGATTAACCAAACCAGGGCACAGGGATTACACCAGGGCTGAATAAAGGCAAACAGGACTCAAGATGTTTCGAGGCTGGAACAGCATGAACTTTCATCTTTCATTTTCCAGTAATTAAACAAAGAAAAAGGAAAATTCCATGCATTCCATGTAGTGGCGTTTGAGATATTTTAATCTAGATGGAAATCTGAATAAATAACCATTTGGATGATGAAACTGATAAAGTGAGCAGGGGCCCTCATGTAAAGCCTCGAAGGAGACTGACTTGATATAATTCACTTTCTGCTTCATTAAAGATTAACTCATTTTTATATACCTTTTTATTCTATATTTGAAAGACAAATGAAGATCAGACAGAAAGAAAAAGAAAAGAAGAGGAAAGAAAACCAGAAGCCTGGCACCCCTTGCGTGTTAACAAGTAAGAATAATGTACTGTTGATTGGCTGTCCTTTGTGGGAGGAGTAGATAAACAACCTCTTAAGGACATTTAAATGTTTTCCAGGTGGCTTCTGCTCTGTCAGAACCTATTATTTTGAAAGGGGGTAGAAATTTACAGACTGCAAATATCTAACTGATGAGAAGCCATACTTGAATTATCTCTAAGTGTTCTAAGAGTCATGAAATAGCAAAAAAAAAAAAAAGTGCTAAAAGCATATCTGTTTAGGTGTTAACTCCAATCAATAGTTTCCGTTGCTTGAGTTGTCATTTACCCATAATCACAAAAAGGACAGGGATTTGTGGCAAACTTCTCTAAACTTCAGCAAGAGAACAAGAGACAAAGAGAATAGTCAAGATTGGCCCCATGATGTTTTGCCTTTTCATGTCACAAGGCAATATGGTAGTAATGAATTATGGACTGATGATTCAAGAGTCAAAATTAACTTTCCTTTTGGCGGATTGGGCAAATTTGAATATTCCTTTAACGAGAATTTTATTCGTGTCATTGTTGCTAAGATGCTAGTTTGTATATTGCATTTGTAAGGCGTGCAGTAAATGCATAGAGTAACATTATCTTTGAGTACTAACCATTACCCATCTTTATCATGAGAGTTCTTTCAAAAAGATAGTACCACTATGGCTACAAGCTATTGGATGAGGGTAAGCCATGTAACTGTACTGCCAGTCTCCCAGTCTAATCTATCAAATAGTAGGTCAAATGGAACGATCTTAAGGCTTAGCCTAATAGTACTTATGTACCCATGTACCAGTGGGCCTATGTGCCTATGTGATGTGCTTGGTGTGGTTCAAATCCACTAAAGTGTGCAGGCTTTAACACAACAGGGCCTATTTGTAGTTATACTCAATGACTTCTCTTTCACAACCGTTTGTCTTCCTTGGTTCCAGTTGTAAGTCCTGAGTTTAACACTGTGAAACTCTTGGGGACTTGTTGGGCATGCTGATATCAGGACTAGTCTCAGACTCAGGAAGACAGAAATTCTTGATGGGAGTGAGATCCGGCTCTGAGTTATAACAAACACTCATGGTATAGTGGTGTAGTCATGTAATTCCAGCACTTGGGAGCTTGAGGCAGGAGGATGGTAAATTCAAGGTAGACATATTAATGTGTTGAGACCTTGCCTAAAACCAAAACAAAAACAAAAAACGAAAACTAAACAGAAAAAGGAATGCCCAAGAGATGAAAGTGGCAAGTTGAACTTCTGAAGCCCATACTGAGTCAGTTGTATGCCCTGACGGTAGCAAGAAGAATTACAGACACGATGCGCAGTTTATCAGGGGGGTTGGGAGATACCAGGAGGCCAGATTAGCTCTATTGCAACTTGCAATTTCCCAGCTATTCACTTGAAGTTAAAAGATTTTCCGTAAGTCTTCAGAAGACCTCTCGATTTTATCCCACATAAATGAAGCCTTTTCCCTCATCCAGCCTTTAGTCAGCTCTGTTTTTTTTCCCCACACTCTCTGTTCTTGTTTTACACCTCCCTGTTTGGTTTCAGACCCCAGGATAAGGGACTGAGGACATGGCCTCCAAGTTCTCCCAGCATTCCTCAGTCCCTACCTGGCATACCCTTTCCTGAACCCTGAACTTCCCAGCCTGGGCTGCACTTCCCCCAGAGGCTACTCCCTATATAATTTAGACACTTTGGTCTCTCTCTTCTCCTATTTTTTTCTCTGCATGGGCGCTCTTTTCTCTCTTTCTCCACCCCCAACCCCTGCTTTCCCCATGGTGACTTCCCTGGAGTCAATGAACTCGCTCACCCCAGAGCAGCTTCCCAATAAACTTGCCTTTAATATAATCTAATCTGGTTTAAATTGGCTCATTTATTGGCGGAAGAGAAATAACCTATCAGATGGTGCCGTACCCAGGAGAAGTTGAGTCCCCAGCCGGATGGCCCGGTCTTTTCTGGCCACATGGGGACCACTTCTGTCTCTCTAATCTTCTCCACTGGATACATCATTTCTTCGGACTCTGTGAATATCTATCCCCAGCTACTGCCTATCGAGGGCCCAGGACCTTCCGGCTCTCTCTGCTGCTGAGTTGAGGCCGCACTAGAGTTAGCCCCTTCTGAACAAACACCAGTTTTTTGCTTTAGAAGAGCCTCTAATACAGAGATGTCTTATCTGAGGTTACCACACGCATAAACCATTCCATATCAGGCTATGAATTGGGACACCAATTCAATAGTGTTGAGATCTCTGGAGAACGCTGGGATGATGGGTGCCACGGGATCTAAAACAGAAATTAATTCAAATTGGTCTGAATTCCCTGTGTCTAGTTTTTTGGAAGCTGTGCTTTCCCACTCACCCTTCACTGCGCTGAGCACAAGGCTTCAGGTGCCACTTAGCCCGCCCTCCCCACTTCACCGACCCCCTCCTTTCTTGTGTGGTCCCATCAGCAAAAGCAGCAGCACCAGTAGCAGCGTTGATCTCAACACTAAAGTCATGTTGAGAACTGATGCAGTTAATTATTTTTGCTTTATTCAGCCTCCTGTTCTATTTTTGCTAGATGTACAGTTTAGAACAGATAACTAGAAACGGGCAGATTGTCTAACCTAGATATGCTTAGTAGGTACTGGCCTCAAACCTGTCAGGAACCTGCTGAATATGGCACTTAAAATCTTAAACTTAAGATGCTTAAAATGATAGAGACTGACACCCCCAAAGTCTCCAAGAAGATACGAACACAAGAAGAAAGGACTCCACCTGGATGATGGTGTGATAGCCACTGAGAAAGCCATTGTCTTGCCTGCTACTGAGTCTTGGACTAACTGTGGACAAATAGGGACACCAGACATGCCTTGTGTTGCTTAAGTCAAAACAATGTCAGTCTCCCAAGTTTCTCCTCCACAGGAAGGTCTCTCAGATTTGCTGGGTCTGGCAGCTAAAGATTGATTGTGCTCTGGGACCTGTGTCCCTAATAAAGTCATTGACATAACAGAAACCTAGTGGAGTGACTGTCTGGGTGGTAATGGGTAAGTCTATCATTTTAATTGACACACAGGACATTTAGATATATCCTTCTCAGGTCTCCGAGGGGTTTAAATCCAGTGATCAACCATTTAAGTCTCATGGTAAATAATTAAATAGGAAAAGTTTATGTCAAGTCTGAGGATATAAAAGCTTCTAAGAAACGGTTTGAAGGTGTAGGAAGGTGTTTTGTGGTGGGTAAATAAAATTATGGTGGATTTGTCTTTTTTGGTAAACTTAAAAAGATTGTAAGCTTCATGGAATCCATTCAAATCTGTCTCCCACAGTCAAATGGTCTCAAGAAAATACTGTCGATTAATACCCTGTTCCGCCCACTACCACCTGCCCATTCTTGAAGGTGGGATCTATTTCCCTTTCCTTGGTCCTGGGACCCCCACCCCTCATCCAACTGCCAAGATTTTTTTTTCCCTAAACTTTATCTCTTCTCCAAACATCCAAGGGGTTCTCTCAGAATCTGCATCCAGGAAAGCTCCAAAAGAGTTACCCACAGGTGCTTTGGCCCACCATTACAACTGTCAACTGCTATACACCCCTACCCTAAGATGGTCCCACAACCTGGGCAGCAGTGAAACAACCAGCTCTTCCCAGACTTAGGACATCCCAGCTTTTTGCCCACACTTCAAAACTGCACCTCATCATCATCAGGAAGTAGTCAGATGATTACACTACCCTCTCTCATTTATAATCCACAAAAGGCTGATTTTAGGCCTTAGGATAAAGGGACTGAGGTACATGTTTTACATACCAAAGCTGACCTGGTCTCCAAGTTCTCCTAGCATCCCTTAGTCCCTACCTGACATACCCTGCCCTGAACCCTGGACTTTCCAGCCCAGGAACTTCTGGCTACCCTTCCTCCAGAGGCTCCTCCTCATATAATCCAGACATTTTGCTCCCTTCTTCTTCTTCTTCTCTTCTCCTTCTCCTTCTCCTTCTCCTTCTCCTTCTCCTTCTCCTTCTCCTTCTCCTTCT
>JADRCH010000012.1:13492055-13519500 GCA_019843965.1 Rhynchomys soricoides
TCCTCCTCCCCTCCTCCTCCTCTTCTTTTCCTCCTCCTCCTTCTCCTCCTCCTCCTTTTCTCCTCCTCCTCTTCTTTTCCTCCTCCCCCTCCTCCTTCTCTTCCTCCTCCCCCCTCTTCTCTCTCTGCATGCACATTCCATTCTTTCTTTCTATCTCTCCCCCTTACCCCTCCTGTCTCCATGGTGACTTCCCTGGCCTTCTCCTTGGGGCCAGTGAACTCGCCCACCCAAGAGCGGCTTCCCAATAAACCTGCCTTTACTACAATCTAATCTGTCTTAAATTGGCTCATTCACTATTGGCAGAGAAACAACCTATCACCCTCCACATTGTTTTCCCTATTATCGGGAATGAACCCTACCTGTGTCATTCAGTCCCAACCCTCTGAGCCACAGTGATAGCCACCAACTCCAAAAACGTTTCCCCTAACATCTACCCATGGGCATGGCTCTGGGTATGCCCTTCACACTCAGGACTGCAACAGCCTTTGTTCACTGTACTTGAACAATTTGCTTACTTCAAACAATGTTTTAAAACTCCATGTTCTCATCTCCTCTAACTCATGACTGAAACAGAACCTCCAAGGGCAGGGCTAGGCCTTTCTCCAGGTTTGTGGGGGACTCCCGGGCTGCTAGATAAGGTGTGCTAACCCTGAGCTAGAGCAAACATTGGCCAACTCACTTCACTAAAAACACACAATGAAAATATTTTGGGCTGAATGGTCTCGTTCACCACTACCCTGCAGAGTTTCCATTTCAGCTTTGCTATTAACTACAAAAGCACCCAATAGATGACAGACAAAATATATACACATGTATGCAAATGAGTGTGGCTGGTCCAATAAAGCTTTACTCATAACGGATGGTGGTGGCTATAGTTCACTGATCTCTAAGGCAGGTAATTATTTAGCTTGGTAAAAGTGAACAGTGTCTAAAAGGTTACCCTGCACCGGGTGTGTGCTTGTGGAGCAAACTAATCAATAAAAGGACTCACTGAAGTGTTCTTGTAGCACCACACTTTAAAAGAGAAGGTCACAATGTGGTATTATAGAAGGCTTTTGAATAAAGTCACAATGGCTGGTGGAAATTCTTTTTAAATTCCTTTCTAAAATTAATTTATTTATTCATTTTACATCCCAATATTTGCTCCTCCTTATCCTTCTAGTACCCCCTCATACATTCACATAGATCCACTCTACATTAGAAAGCCTACCCTGAGTCGTCAAGCCCCCCAACGTGAAGTGACTGCTGGACTAGGCGAATCCTCTCCCACTGAGGCCACTGAGGTGACCCAGCTAGGGGAACAGGATATATGGAAATTTTTGGTGGTCTGGGTAAACGAGAATGGAAAGCATGGACTCCCTTCTGAACTCAAATGTAGCCTGCACATTTTTTGGGTTTCTGTCTACAAATTATACTTGGCTCCTGAACAAAGAGTTGGTTGAGGAATAATTTGTGATTTTTGAAAACTTGCTGAATAAATGCTATTTCTGCAGGAGGAGAAGAACCAGGAGTCAGCCACGCTGAGATTATATTGAGTCCCAAGCTCACACTTAAGTTACAAACCCCTTAGAAAGTGGTAGTTTGCCTCCCCACTGAACTGTCTCTCTGTTCTCCCAGTTTACTAGGCAGGGTGGGTGAGACTGACTGCACTTTGTCAGCAGGATCAAAGTACATGTAAAGTTCCTGAGAGGAAGCAGCTGTTCTTCTGAGTCCGGCTAAGAGCCTCAGAATTTCCAGGGAAATATAAACTTCCTGAAGGCTCCGTTGGGATCTCCCCTTAAAATGCCAAGGTTTTGTTTATGCCTCCAGTAAGCACAATCATGGTGAAGATGGGAGGTTCTGAGAGAGCCAGAGGCAAGCTAAGGGGCTACAGACAATCAAGAACTTTCCAAAAAGAATTGGAATGGACAGTATAGGGTGGGGGTGGGGGACAGCGCTAAGATTAGAGCAGTTATTACCCTCAATTCTTTGACTTCTGCTTTCAAACATCCAACTCTGCATAGGCTTATTGGCTGAATTGCTTTTTCTTTAAGACCTATGTTCATGTTTTGTCAAGAAGAATTTTCTTAACTGTTCTATTGAGTTGTAGCATTTTCATGTGACTACTAATCTAAAAATATTTTTTTGAAAAGGACAAAAGTGGTTTTTTTGTTTGGTTGGTTTTTGTTTTTATTTTTTTTTGTGTGTGGGATTTTTTTGTTTTTCTTCTGAAATCAAATTAGGAAGCAAATGCTTTGAACAGTGACCTGAATGTTCATAATTATATTTTCAGCCAGAAAAACTATGTCCAGAGTCTTGTGCTCTTCTAAGTATAGTGACCCTGAGTTCTTGGTCCTATGGAAAAATGTTAAACAAATGTCTTGTTTTATGCATATAATTTTCTTAAAAATTAAGGAGAATGTAAGTGCATGGTAGCAAGGACCCATGCTTAAGCATCTTCCATGGTGTTTTAGGCTCCAGAGGTGTTGGAAGATGGATGTAGTCTAGGGGTCTTGATTTGATTCATTCTCTCTGCCAGTTAAGGAAATAAATGGCAGGAAAAATCTAGAGTGCAACAGGCAGCAGCAGATAGATCTCAAGCACAGCAGACAGAATCTGCAGTTGAGGAAAGGCATTTCTATTTATTTGGGATGAGGAACACATGGACAAGCAGACAATCAGAGAAAAATTCCCTCTGCAATCTAGACAAGTTGAGGCAGGACTTGGAAAGCCAAAAACCCTAGTCTCTTCTCAAGGACTGGGGTTAAGGGTCTGAAGGGCCTTCCTCGCTAACTTGGGGTTGGTCAGTTTGAAGGAATCGAGGATGGTTAATTGTCCCACAACTGCTGTGTTACATGTTCTGGGTAGGCCTTGGACTTGTTGAGCCAGCCCATCAACAGGGCCTGCTGTTGGAAGACAAAAGCAAAGACTACAAAACTCTTGATTTAAGATGCCAGCTTTTGTCTCAAGTTAGGAAGATAAGGACCAAGCTGACTATCCTGGAAATTTACTGCCTGTATTCCCTAGCCCTGGGCTCTCTCCTTATCTTTCTCCCTACCAGGGAGTCAGTTTAATTCTTAGTCTCTCTAGATGACTTCCCTGTTGACACCACAGGCTCCAGTAACTAAGGCAAGCTTGTTCTTTCTGGCTACTCATTCTGGATAGATCAATGAGGGATTGATGAACTGGTCAAACAAGAGACACAGCTACAGTAGCATGGTGACTTGAACAGACAATCAGTGAATTGAGTTTCTAAAGTATTTTTAAATTGATTTATTAATTTAGGAAAACATCTCAGCATCACCATCAACTGTGGAGGCAAATATCAATAGGTTCAGGGTGAGAACAGATCTGAAATGTCATGTAGCATTCATCTGAGGGTCTGGAAAGGCTGTTAGCTCACTTGCATTTTGCAGCAGAGGAAAGTTTACCTAAGATGCCCAATGCATTGTTTCAACTAAGAAATACCAGAGTGTCTTAGATAGTAAACAATTCATCTTGGGAATTAGTGTCCAATCATTTGATATAGACAGAAAGGTAAGTCACCATTGTTTTTAAAAACCTGGTATCTACCTGTCATACTTGAGGGCAGAAGGCAGAATGCAGAATCAATGGCTCAGTTTGAAAATAGTAGTGCTTAGTTTCTGGATTCTTTTTCTAGCCATTTGAAGGATGTGGATGAAATATTTCAATATGTCAAAGAAGCATGGCGTGGTCAGAGAGCATCAGAACTAGAAAGAACATGTATACTTTCATAGGCAAAAAGGAGATACATAAAGGATACTTTTTGGAGTTGGAGGAAAAAAAAAGTAGCTTCTGAGCAAGTATATGACTTTGAGTTTGAATGTCCAGAACCCATATAAAAGTCAAATGTCACTCAAGTCTCAATAATGCCATAATTCCTACGAGTAGCTGGGAAGTGGAGACAAGAAAATTTCAGGAAGGTAGAGGGCAATCTAGTCTGGCATGTGTAGAAGATCAATAAGGAGACCCTGTCTCAAGGAAGGTAGAAGGTTCGAACTGATACCAGAAGGTGACACCTGCCATGGCATGCTTGTGCTTACATTAGCATGCAGTGGGTTGTCCTGACGCTGCTTGACTTCTAATGGTAATTTGGGCTCCCAAGTCTGATTGCCCCAGAGAAGACAAAGTGTGCACATAGACACTAGCTAAGTGATCTTGTCCACAGTTAATTGTGTTTGGTAAATAAAGATGCTAATAGCCAATAGTTGGGCAGAAGGGACAGAGGTAGGTACGTTTCCCAGGCTTGGGCTTGGGGTCATGTTGGGTTAAGGGGGTGTCCCGAGTCCTCCCCAGGGCTCGGGCCGCTGAGGGAAGTGGGACACGGGAAGTTTGACAGCACTTACTCCACACCGCTGCTGGGGCCATCTGGTTCTTAGACTCTTGGGCATCTAGCCACGGCTGGATGCTGCAGAAAAGCTAAGAAAGGAGTGGGGGCCTGAAGGCTGGATCTAGCCTGGCTGAAGGGAAAAGTGGGGAAGAGCTCGGCTGGATCCCATCGAGGACTGAGTCCTTGGCTTGTTGGTGGGTGTGGGCAGCTTGGCTTGGTGGAGGCCGGCAAGGAGCTCTGAGAGGCCTTGTACAGGAGACTAGATGTGGCTCTCTAGAAGAAGTCCTGTTCCATTGCTCCCAATGGCAGATCCTGATGAAAAGAGGCAGTCCATGGTTTTAAGGTATTTATTGTCATGGTGAAGAATGGATGAATAAAACTGCATCCCACTTTCTCAGGGTGGGTCTGAGGTTAAATACTTTTTGCAGGGAGTGTCTGGGAAGGGGTGTATATTGGCTAAGCCTTCCAGGCCTTTAGGTACCTCATTAAAATGGAGATCTGTCTTGAGGCTATGTGACCACAGGTCACATCCTCTACCTGTGGAAGGGCTTGGGGCATTGCTCTTATGTGACTGATGGCCACAGACCTATGGAGAGCTGTGTCCTTATGTCAGAAGCCTGGGGCCCAGGAGCATGGCAAAATGCCTATAGTCTCTTGCAGGGTTATCCCCTACTGGGTCTCTGGGGTTTCAAACCTTAGCTCAACCAGAAACTGGGCTATCTTTCACAATCCTACAGGGTCGGAGAAGAGAAAGAAGAAGGAGAACTTGAGGAGAGGAGAAAGTAGAGCCACCATGGGTTAAGGGTCAAGAGAACATGGCCCTGAGGGCTGCCCAATTGGAGTAACAGGTAGCTCTGCTATTTTACAGGTCAAGCTGACAGGTCAAATGAAGCACTGTAGAGATACAGTGTAACTTGACTTCTTGGACTATTTAAAGAACCAACTGTTAATTTAGGGCTGGAGATTGACACCCATGTAAAATGCTGCTGGTGACCAGTCTTGCTCAAGGTTCAGTGAGAGACACTGTCTCAAAAGAGTAAGGCAGAAATTGATAGAACAGGACACTGATATTCATTTCTAGTCTGTGTATGTGTATAGACACACACATCTACAATTTATGTTTGTATACAATAAATTGTATACAATATATGTAGATGTGCACACAAGCCTTATTTATTAAATTATAAGCTGTGAAGCATACATGAATAAGCAGTGGAAAACATTTTTTTTCCTGCTTTACAGAAGCATGGTTTTTAATGGGAAACTTCACTGTATGACATGTGAAGATTCCATTCTATTTGTTTTTTGAGGTGTGAAAAGAAGGACAATTTTTGTTGTTATTGTTAGATTCCTTCTGGCAGTTTTAACATGGATGCTGCCTTTGAGCAGTGCTTACCAAGTTCTAGTTTCTGCTGTGTATATTAATGGTGTGTTAATACAATTCTCCTTTAATGTTTTCAGGAGAGAGTTTTTTTCAGTTTCTTAAATGACTTACAATGTGCTTCAAAATGAGGAGTAATAAACACATGCAAATTAATTTCTTTTATATCTAACAGTAAAGTCCATTGTTCAGAAGAAAAAGTTGGCTTAAACTTTGGGAATATAGTCTGTTCCATCATGCTTGTATTATTATTATTTATGCATTGAATCTTATTATTTTGGATATATATCTATATCTGCAAATCCCCACTGAGAAGTATTTTTGTCTTGCTGAATGCATTAGTCAAGGTTCTCTAGAATCACAGAACTTATAGAATGTCTGTCTATATTGAGAGAATTTATTGTGATGACAAATTCTGTAGTCCAACTAACCCAACAGTGATCAGCTGTGAATGGGAAGTCTAAGAATCTAGTAGTTGTTCAGTCCCATGAGGCTAGTTGTTTCAGATAGTCTTCTGAAGGAGTAGATTCCAACAGATGTGCTGGCAAATAAATGCAAGCAGGCAAAGAAGAGTGAATCTTCCTATTTTCTGATGTCCTTATGTAGGCCTCTAGCAGAAGGTGTACTCCAGATTAAATGTGTGTACCACCATGCCTGGATCTGGGACTTGCTTTGTCCCAGGTTGTCCTTGAATTCAGAGATCTCATTGCCTCAGTCTCCTGGGATTAAAAGCATGTACTACCTTGCCTGGGCCTAAGCTTTTCATGGCCACTATGCATCAAAATCTCTATGCCAAGATCCAGGTCAGAAACTTGTGTCTTCCAGCCTCAAGATATGTATCACAGGTGAGCCCTCCGATTCTGGATTGTAGTTCATTGTAGATATAGTCAAGTTGACAACCAGGAATAGGCATTACAGTGATCTTATAGAATTTACTTTTAATTAGGTTGTAAGCATGTGTATATAAGCATGGGTGTGGCTACCTGTGGTGTTAGATCTTCTGGAAATGGAGTTACAGGTGGTGGTGAGCCACCTGATGAGTGCTGGAAACTGAACTTGTATTTAATGGAAATGAAGTTCATGCTATTAACTATTTAATTACCTCTCCAGCCTTGAACTTATAGCTTTGATTTTACTTTTTTAATCATTTGCTTTGTATTTTTTTCTATCAGAAAACCTTTGATTTTCACATCCAAAGTTTTGGCCAGCTATGCTAGTGTTGAATTGCCATCTTTTGATACTACTGTCAGACTGAACCCTTTGAGAATGAGTTACTGTTCAGTACTGGCTACACGAGTTTAATGGGCACACTGTTATACCTGAACATCAGCCTGGGCCCTCTCAATTTCTTAGTGACACTGTTGTCAGCTAGGACAATTACAGGAGATGCAGATATCAAAAATTGTACACAAAGCCCAGAGAAAGACTTCAGGTATTCTCTTCAGACATTCTCTTGAGAAAGAGTCTCTCACTGATCCTGGAGCTAGAACCAGTAAGCCCCAGAGATCCTTCTCTCTGTCCACCCCCTACACAGCACCAGAGTTTCAGTAAATCTGGAATCATGCATTTAACTCACAATTGATGTAGACAGTGTTTTTTATGATGATGCCAATATTATTGGAATATGCAGTGTAATTTGGTTGTGGATTAGGAGCTGCACTGAGCTATGCCTACTTCTTGTGTTATCAGGTCATAATAGAACTCTGTTAAGAACAAAGCAGTTGTCTTAGGGTTTCTATTCCTGCACAAACATCATGATCAAGAAGCAAGTTTGGGAGGAAAGGGTTTATTTAACTTACTCTTCCATGCTGCTGTTCATCACTAAAGGAAGTCAGGACTGGAACTCAAGTAGGTCAGGAAGCAGGAGCTGATGCAGAGGACATGGAGGGATGTAACTTACTGGCTTGCTTGCTTCTCCTGGCTTGCTCAGCCTGCTTTCTTATAGAACCCAATACTACCAGCCCACAGATGGTACCACTTACAAGGGACCCTCTGCCCTTGGTCACTAACTGAGAAAATGCCTTACACCTGAATCTCATAGAGACATTTTCTCAATTGAAGCTCCTTTCTCTGTGATAACTCCAGCTTGTGTCAAGCTGACACACAAAACTAGCCAATAGAGCAGTGTTTCACTAGAATTACCTTCTCTGCCACAGCCTCAGCTCATATTGTATGTTCATAGTCGTAGCTATAAAACTCTTCATTCTTGTACCTGCTGTGCAACCTATTATCTTCTCCCCACCTATATGGACTCAAAATGGCTGTATGAGCCACATATCCACATCAATTGGTAACCAAGGAAATGCCCCATAGGCTTGACAATCTGATGAGGACATTTTCTCAATTGAGATCCTCTCTTTCCAGATGACCCTAGCTTGTGTCAAGTTGACCAAACCCCTATCCAGCACACAAATAAAACATAGCTATAGGATTTCAAGATATTTTGAATTTAGACAAACTTGGGCACTTCCATGGTGAGTATTTAAGAATATGGTGAATGAAAAGCCAGAGTATAGCAGGGACTAGAGAGACTGACCCCACTGGGGCTCTGTGAGAGGGATGTGGAGTCAACCTTGTGAAGGAAAAAGTGGGATAGAGATCAAGGTATCATAGGTTCTTGAGACTCCTCAAAGAATCTTGATCTGCAGGACACAGCATTAGATTAAAGATGGCTCCTGGAACAATGGTGAGACAGCAAATGGAAACTAAGTCCAGGGTGGTGGTTTCTTCCCTCATGTTCATGAATGTCCTAATAGGTGATGACAATACTGAACTGACTGTTCAGCCAGCCCCAGGATCTTATTTCCTCTACTTCCCAAGCATTGGAATCGGCTGCCACACCAAAGTTGAACTCTGGTCCTCAGTCTTACATGGCAAGCACTTTACTGAGCCCCACCCTCCAGTTCTGAGTTACCTAATCAGGCAAGGTTTTCACTGAGGCAAATAGCTTATTAACTGGAAAAAACCCCTCAGATCTGCTCCCTGATATTTGTCTTCCAAGTCTATTTTCCTGGATTCATCATGTGACTCCATTGCATCTCATTTCCATTCTTGGTCCTGTACCCACAGAACTGGGAACTGCTGGGGAGACAAAGCGTCCAAGGATAGAAGAGCCCAGTATACAATAGTGCCCCTACTCTCATGGTTTCATTTCTTACTTTGCTCTGAACTTCATCATCAACTTCTTTCTGCTCAACTAATGGAATTACCATACTCAGGTCACTCAAGATCTCCTGATCTTCTCCTAAGAATGAGAAACCAGTGACAAGGTGTTAAAACAAATTTAGGTGTGCCAACATAAGTCCACCTTGAATTAACTCTTTGTCTTTAGGAATTAGAAGAAAGTCAAATTCTTCTGATAGGAGGGTGTGTAAAGGTAGAGGGGGTGGGCAGATGGTAGAAAATACCTCAGGGCCCTGAGTTACCAAGGAGACTAAGAAAGTCTTCAGATTATGCAGAAAATAAAAGGTGTACTTATCTTTTGGCATCCTATTGCTTAGTGTTGTCATAGATAATTCTCAAAGCACCTTGCCCAGGGGATTATTTGAACATAGCACGGAACTGCTTCTAGCTGAACTTGTTGTCTGTAAACTGCCTCAATAAGGAATTCATATTCATCCAATGGAAATATAATAGAGCTGTGGAGTTGTTATGATGGGCCTTGCCTGGACTATGGATGCATCAGTGTCTGAAAGGACCAAAGTCTCCTGTGCTGAGAACTGATTAGCTATGTATGCCAAGTTTTTAGCAACTAGTAACAATTTAAATTCATTAAAATTAAACAATATAGTAAAATTACATTTGTTTTCCATACAAGCTTCTTGACAAATGCCTGGCCAAAACATTCAGGTGCTCATAGAGGCCATGGTGGGCAATGCAGATGAGTGAAAAACTCTACTTTAGCACTCATGGAGAGGTACCAGCTGTCACTGGGTTCAAGAGCAAATACAAATTTTGCATCCTGAAAGATATTGTTAAATATAAGATCTGGAACAAAGGTGGGATGAAATGTGGTCATACAAGAGATTTTTGATATGAGAAAAATAAAAATCTACTTTTGAGGATTAAGAGTCTAGATGTTTGAGCCTGTAAAATATAAGGCTCTCCTCATTTCATTTATTGAGATTAACAGTCCAAATCAACTCCACACTCTGTTGAATCTCTTTGAGAATCTGTCACCTTAGTTAGGAGTGGCTGGAATTGACCTATTAGCCAACCAGGGTATGTCCTCATTAATGCAATGGAGGTTTGCTTCATAAGGTTGCTCTGGTGATGAGTTGGGCTTTCATATTTGTGTTAGAAATGCTAAATTCCTCTAGAAGTCCATGGAATGTGACTGCATCCAAAGAAGACAGAGGGAGCCAGGTGCTTATTTCATTCAAAGAATTTGAACACAGAAGCCAAATGCTGATGCTCTGAATCTGGCTGAGTGAGCCAAACCCACCAACTGAAGGGAATAAAGAATCCCACAGCAGCTGGGATCAGCCAGGATTCTCACAGTGATGGTGTATACAAAAAGCAATGAAAGAAATACAAGCCAGCCAGTCAGATTTTTTTTTTTCTTGGAGAAAATAGCTCTCTTTGTATTCAGAGGCTCCTTTCTCCCAGGGCCTCTGATATGATAATATCTGAATGAGGCAGGATAGAGGGGGGATCCCCACAGAATCAAAGCCAGCCCCCCCAACCCCCATAATGAAATCCTTTTCTTCCTGGGCCAACCTTTTCTGACAGTCTCATTCTGAGTTCTGTCCTAGGAGGCTCCTCGGTTTCTGTAACAGTCTCCTGGCAGACCCACCCTGCCAGGCAGCCAGATACATCTGAATACCAGTAGCAAGCAATACAGCTGGATACTTGCTAGAACAGGAGTCACTGTAGCCTACCACGTGTTAGGATCTTTCAGGGCTTTGCTTAGTTGATTCGTCAAAATAAAGCAACAAGAGAGTACCTGCTACATCCACTGGACCAAAAATTGAACTGGGATTCTGAGAAATTAAACTTTGATTAAAGGCTGGGAAGACAGCTTAGCTGATAAAGTGCTTGGCTTTTGAGCAAGAACTTGACCACCCAAACCCATATAAAAAGCTAGGTATAGTGATGCATACTTGTAATCCTAATGTTGACAAAGTAGAGATGGGTGAATACTTGATTTATTGACCAGCCAGCCTAGTCAAGTTGGACAGCTGTGGCCCAGTAATAGGACTTTATCTACAAAACAAAGTGGACAGTTCTTGAGAAAGATATTAGATATTGACTTCTGGCTTCTACACAAATGTGCACATGCAGTCACAAATATGTACACGTATCCTCACATAAACATGAACATACCTGTTGAACATACAGGCATACACACAAACACATTTGCTTGAATCCTTGAGGCATACTTGATGATAAAGAATCTCCATCCAGATAGCCATAATGTTGAATCTCTGACATTGTTGTGACTATACTGCATTCACAATCCAGTTTAACAGTCTTTGAAACTCAAGTTCTGTTTCATCCTGCTGTAGGATTTTGTGCTTGAAAGAATCACGAGTGGTAAGGAATGAGTTTAGCTTGTTGATATTGACAAGATCCTGGAGGCTGGGTTTCAATAAACCTTTCTACCTTGTTGGTTTTAGTCACAAAACATTTTCTGCAAATTGCTTAGAATTACAAACTTAGGGGTTAGAGAAACACTGGTTAAGAGTACTGGCTGTTCTTTCAGAGAAATCAAGCTCAATTCCCATCACACACATTAGGAAGCTCACAACGACCTGTAACTCATGTCATGGAATTCGATACCTTTTTTGTCTTCTGTGGGCATTTGTGTACATATCCAAACATATACATAAAATTTAAAAATTTAGAGAAATATACACTAATAGAAATGAGGAGATGTAATTCACATGGGAACCAGCTTTATATTTTTCCCTTGGGTGTGTGTTTTTGCCAAGATGGGATGTATAGAATTTCCTGAGGCTGACTCAAATTTATGTAGATAAAATCCACAATGATCGATCAAGTCTAAGACCTTGTTGGGGGAGATCATATAAAAATTTAGTAAAATTCAACAAATGAGAGGCAAATGTGAGTACAATGTCTAGTTGGGGTAGCTTTAAGAAAACCACTTACTTCACATAAAAGTCAACACAGCACTGAATAAGAACCAGGGCTGATTGAAAATGGAATAAATTTTATTTTTTTCCTTTTTAATTTTAAAACGTATTCATTAATTGTATTTATAGGTGCCCATGTAGGTTAGAAGAGAGTGTAGGATGCCAAAGATCTGAAATAACAGGTGGTTGTGCGCTGCTTGACATGGAGATAAGAACAAAACTCCAGTCTTCTAGAAAGAAGATCAGCAAGTGCTTTTTGCCATCTCCTCAGCATGGAAAGTTCTTTCCAAGCAGTTTTCGTGAAGTTGGGTTATTGTCTATGACTATTGGAATCTTTCTGCCACCTGTGGCTGTTCTGTATACTTCTACTGATGGAGGTGGAATTATCTATGCAATTGATATCAGCCTACAAAACTGAAGCAGAGGAAAAAGTTTGGGCCAATGCTCAGAAGAAATTCGTAGGCTTATAAGAGCCTTTGTTTGTGGACTGCATGTTTTGGACATCCAGATTTCAAGCAATATTCAATGGGGACTGGCAACCCCATGAATTTATACTAGTCTCAAAACAAGATGCAAAATAAATTGATGACTCAAAATTTCTGATTTTCTTCAGGTATTCTTTTCTGACTTTACATACTTTGGTTAGATCAGGAGTATAGTGATGAGTCTATGTACTTTATTCTTATTGCTATTTGTTGCCTTTTGGAAATAATTCTCTTAGATCCCTACTACCCAATTGTTTTTAATTTTATTGAATTTATAGCTTGGACTTAGGAACATTACTCAACACATTGACCTGGCTGAGTAGATCCAATTTCATGATTATTCAAGTCAAGTTTATAAAACAGAATGAAGAAAGACACACAAGATTATAAAGAGAAATAAAGAAATGAAACACATTTTCAGTCTGTCGTGAAAGAGAGGGTTAAATTTAAAGGCATTAAACAGCAGTGGTTGATCAGAAAGGAGGCTAATATAGACTTCATTTTAAGGAGATTTACTAGAATGAAAAGACAAGAAGGCCGTGATGGGAAATGGGGTGTTAGACAAAAGCAATACAATATATGGAGGGATAAACATGATGGGAAGGGGCAGCCTCTTTTAAGACCTGGAAAGGAACTTCATCAAGAGTGAGAATAAGAGAAAAAAAGAAGAGAGAGGAAAGAGAAAGTAGGAGGGGGGAGTCATAGAAGAAAACTTCCTTAACCTAAAGAAAGAAATGGGTATAAATGTACAGGAACTTTACAGAACACTAAATAGATTGGACAAGAAAAGGAATACTCCTGCCACATAATATTCCAAAAACTAAATGTACAGAACAAAGAAAGAATATTAAAAGCTGCAAGGGGAAAGGCTAAGTAACACACACAGGCAGACCTATCAGAATTACTACTGACTTCTCAACAGAGACTCTAAAATCCAAAAAGTTCTGGACTGATGTCTCCCATACCCTAAGAGACCACAGATGTCAGCCCAGACTACTATACCCAGCACAACTTTCAATCACCATAGATTAAAAAAAAAAAAACAAACCCTAAATATTCCTTGAGAAAACCAAATTTAAACAATATCTTTCTACGGAGGATATTAAAAGGAAAGCTCCATCACTAGGCTGGTAACTACACCTGAGAAAACACAGGAAATTAATAATCTCATAGCAAAACCAAAAAAGGATAATCACTTACACACAGTGATTACTACCACCAACATCAAAATAACAGGAACTAACAAGCATTAGTCATTAATATCTCTCACCACCAATGATCTCAATTAACCAATAAAAAGACACAGGATAACAAACTGGATACATTAACAGGATCCATCATTCTGCTGCATTCAAGAAACACACCCCAGCAACAAAGATAAATACTGCCTTAGAGGAAAAGGGTTCAAAAAGGGTTTCCAAGCAAACAGACCCAAGAAACAAGTGAAAATAGCCATGCTAAGAGACAATAAAATAGACTTTCAATCAAAAATAATTAAAAGAGATGGGGAAGGACACTTTATACAAATCAAAGGGAAAATCCACCAAGAGTACATCTCAATTCTGAACATTTATGCCTCAAATGCAGGGACATCCACATTTGTAAAAGAAACATTACTAAAGCTTAAATCACACATAAAATCCCACACAATAACATTGGGGAACTTCAACACCCCACTCTCACCAATGGATAGGCCATTGAAACAGAAAGTAAAGAGATACTGAAGGTAGTCTACCAGCAAATCACCAAACAATAATCATCAGCCTCAGTCCAGTCCACTCAGAAGACACCATACACAAATCACACCTTCAGTACAGTACACTCAGCTGACACCACACACAAATCATCATCATCATCAGCTTGATCCATAATAAGTCTTGAAGCTCTGCCTGATCAACACAAGTCCATGGAATGGGCAAGAGGCTGCCAGAATATCATATGTTCTTTGGTGAGTTATTTTCTACAAAGTCATGAAGAGCAAAGTTCAGCAACATGATGCAAGGCCAACTAGTGCCAGAGCTTCATCAGTGTAGACTAGCAAAATGGTGTAAGGCAAACCAAAGCATAAGACTAGTCTAACTGTCTGTGGTCATATTTATAGTCTTTCTAAACATCACACATCCTTTCACATGTCTGGTTCAGTGAAACATCCTCTCACCAGTGTCTGCTTCAGCAAAACAGACACTTTCATATGTCTGTTGCTTCTTTCATATGTCATATGCTTCTTTCATATGTCTACCAGAGCAGAATATCATTATGACCTAACTGAGTCTCCAAAGAAATCAGAAATTTCCCCTATACCGGGCCAAATGGTTGTAGTGCAGAATTTTACCAGACTTTCAAAGAAGAGCTAGTATCAGTGCTTCTCAAATTATTCTACAAAATAGAAACAGAAGGAACACTGCCAAATTCATTCTATGAGGCCAAAGTCACCCGATACCTAAACTACACAAAGACTCAGCAAAAAATTTTCATACCAATGAAAAAATACTCAATAAAATTCTTGTAGAACAAATCCAAGAACACATCAAAAACATCATTCACCATGATCAAGTTGACTTCAGTGCAATGATTCAGGAATGGTTCAATATACAAAAAATCCATCAAAATAATGCAGCATATAAGCAAACTGAAAAGAAAAAAAAAATCAGATGATCTGTGGAGTAGTGCCACCAGACAGAAGACCAGGCAAGGTTGAAGTAGGTTCAAAAACTTACTTCAAACCCTGGGAATTTTTATAATTGAGAATTGTAGGTGTTAGAACCAACACTCAGCCAGGGTCTACCTGTCCTGGAACATGTGAACATGACACTCTACTAGGTTGACCATGACAGTCACATAGGGACAACACATGAGGTCCTCCCCCATGCAAATAAAGCATCCCTAATATCTCAAACTGAGCTAATGGGAAGCATCTACCCCTGGATCTCACTCAACCGAAGAATATTTATAATGTCCCTGTCCACAAGGAATAATATGCACAAATTATTTTTACCAGGAATCATCTGAGAGAATCTGTCTTATTGAACTGTAACACTCCAGAGACAAGTTTTACTTTCCTGAAGATTTTATCACTGGACTTTGGCCCCACTGGGTTTGTTTTCACCAATACAGCCACTTGGCTTGCCATTGCGGTTATCAAAAGCCATTCTCTATTAATTGACTAATTGAAGCCATATCCTGGCCCTTGCTTAGTGGCTCCTGCTCAGGCTTCTAGCTGCCCACCACATCTCATGTCTGACCACCAGGGCTGAGATGACATTAGAAGAGATGCAGCAGCATGCCCCACCATTCCCTCTAGAGAGCTATAACATTTTGGCTCTTCCAGCCAGCCAGAGCCCCAAGGGACATTTTTTTTCCAGCTGGTCCACAGGTCCTCCTCAGATTGCTCTTTGCCTTCCCTGCATGGCTGCTGGCTGCACGCTGATATGAAGACAAAAATGATTATCTCATAAGATGCTCAAAAAGTCTTCAACAAAAATCCAACACCCATGTTAAAAGTCTTGGAGAGATTAGGTATACAATGCATTTACATAAACAATAAAAACAATGTACAACAAGCCAATAGCCAACCAACATCAAATTAATTGGAGATAAACAAAGCAATTCCACTAAATTTAGGGACTATACAAAGTTGCCCACTCTCTCCATGTCTCTTCAATATAGTACTTGAAGTTCTAGCTAGAGAAATAAGACAACAAAGGAAATAATGGGGATACAAATTGGAAAGGAAGAAGTCAAGTTATAATTATTCACAGAGTATACAAAAACAGCCCTCCAAAGTCTACCAGAGAACTCCTACAGATGATAGGCAATTTCAGCAAAGTAGCCGGACACAAAATTAACTCAAAACAAACAGTAGCCCTCCTTTATACAAACGATAAATGGGCTTTGAAAAAAATTAGGGAAAAAAACACCCTTCACAATAATCACAAATAATATAAAATATCTTGGTTTAGCTCTAACCAAGCAAGTGAAAGATCAGCATGAGAAGAATTTCAAGTCTCTGAAGACAGAAATTGAGGAAGATATCAGAAAATGGAAAGGTTTCTTATGCTCATGGATTAGTAGGGTTAGCAAAGTGAAAATGACCATCTTACCAAAAGCAATCTACAGATTCAATGCAATTCCCATCAAAATTCCAACACAATTTTTATAGATCTTGAAAGAGCAATTTGGAAAAACAAAAAACCCAGGATGGCTAAAACAATCCTGAACAATAAAAGAACTTCTGGAGAAATTACTATCCCTAATTTCAAGTTGTACTACAGAGCAATATTGATAAAAACTTCTTGGTATTGGTATGGAAACAGACAGTTTGATCAATGGAATCAAATCAAAGACCCAGAAATAAAGCCACATACCTATGATTTTTGACAAAGAAGACAAAACCATATTATGAAAAAAGAAAGCATCTTCAATAATTGGTGCTGGTTTAACTAGATGTCTGTATGTAGAATGCAAATAGATCGACAAATCACTACCCTGCACAAAACTGAAGTCGTGGACCAAAGACCTCAACATCAAATTGGATCCACTAAATCTAGTAGAAGAGAAAGTGGGAAATACCTTTGATCGCTTTGGTATAAGAGACATTTTTCTGAACCCATGGCTCTGGTTCTAAGATCAACAATTGATAAATGAGACCTCCTGAAACTGCAAAGCTTCTGTAAAGCCAAGGTCACTGTTAATAGGACAACACAGCATCCTACATACTGGGAAAGGATCTTCACCACCTTATATCTGATAGAGGGTTAATATCCAAAATTTATAACGAACTCAAGAACTTAGACACCAACAACCCAAATAACTCAATCAAAAATGAAGCTAAACAGAATTCTCAACAGAGGAATCTCAAATGGATGAAAAGCATTTAAAGAAACTTTCAAAGTCCTTAGCCACCAGGGAAATACAAATCAAAACAACTCTGAGATTCCATCTTACATCATTATGAATGGCTGAGATCAAAAACTCAAGTGACAGCATGTGCTGTCAAGGATGTCGAGAAAATGGACCACTCCTCCATTGCCGGTGGGAGTGCAAACAGGTACAACCACTCTGGAAATCAATCTTGTGATTTCTCAGAAAATTTGAAATAGTTGAAGACCCAGCTATACCACTCCTGGGCATATACCCTAAAGATGCTCTACCATACCACAAGGACACATGCTTCACTATAATCATAGCAGCTTTATTCCTAATAACTAGAAACTAGAAACAACCCAGTTGTCTGTCAACCAAAGAACAGATACAGAAAATGTGGTTCATTTACACATTGGAATATTATTCAGCTGTTAAAAACAAAGACATCATGAACTTTTCAGTCAAATGGATGGAACTTGAGAATATCATCCTGAGTGAGATAACCCAAAAGTTCATGCATGGTATGTATATACTTTTAAGTGGATATTACCCATATAGTACAGAATACCCTCAATACACTCCACAGACCCAAAAAAGCTAAATAAGAAGAAAGGCCCAAGGGAGGATGCTTGAAGGGGAAATAAAATGGTTATAGGAAACAGAGGAATGGAACTGGATGGGAGAGGGGAAGAGGATGGGAATGGGGTGGCATTGTCAAGATCAGGTGTAGATAGAGACAGGAGAGAGGGCCAGAGGGCCAGGAGAATGAATGGAAATATGCTGCTGCTGGGTATGGAGGTTGGGGGGAATCTCTCGGAAGTGCCAAAAAGCTGGGATGGAAGATGTTGCCAGGAGTCAATGCAGGTGACTTTAGCGGAGATGCATAGCAGGGGGATATGGAATCTGAAGAGACCATCTCCTACAACCATGAAGTACTCCTGTTGGAGGAATAAGACACCAACCAACCCACAAAACGTTTGACCCAAAATTTGTCCTATCTAAAAAAAATGTAGGGTCAAAGATGGAGCAGAGACTGAGGGAATGGCCAAGCAATGACCACTTCAACTTGAGACACATCCAGTCAGCAAGTACCAATCCTTGACACAATTAATGATACTCAGTTATGCTTGCAGACAGGAGCCTAGCATAAGTGTCCTCTGATAGCCTCAACCCAGCATCTGACTGAAATAGATGCAGATACAACAACCAAACACTGTGATGTATATTCAACATACCTCTTCAAAAAGCCCCACTTTTTTTCCATAAATAGCCCTGAAATATAAATTCTCATGGCTCAATTGCTTAAATCTCTCCTTTAATTTTACATTGATTTTTTATTAGATGTAATATATAATTACTATTTTACATCCTTATCTAATCTATAAACCCTGTACATTTATTTATTTATTTAGTTATTATTTTCATGGGCAATAGTATGTGGGTATGTATGATGGTTCTTTCCTCCATTACTATATGCCTGTAAGTTTTTGAGATTCTAAACCTGAAGCTTATCAATTTGATTAGGCTAGCTAGCCAGTGAGATTCATGGATCTGCTTATCTCTGCTGCCCAAGTGCTGGAGTTACAGTTTTGTGCCTTTACACTAGGGTTTTTACATGGGTTCTGGGGTCCTCCATGCTTGAGTGTCAGACTCTTCATTGACTGAACCATCTCAGCTCCTATGTGTGTGTTTAAATGAAGTAGAGGAAACATTATGTTAAGCTCTGACAGGTCCTTAGGTGGTGACAACCATTTTTGACTTCTGTATCTGCAGATTTTGATACCTTTACATTTGTTGCAGATTTTGATACATTTATGTTTGTTGTACAGTTTGGCTCTGTGAGAGCAATCCCATTAACTCCTCATCAACTCCTTTTCCTTTACATGCCCTTACAGTGCAGATGAGAAGATCGGTTTGAGACTCTGTAATGAATTACATTTTAATCACTAGTCTCTCTTACTTAAAACAATGAAATCCAAGCACCAATGTATGTTTAAATGCTAAAGATCGATTTCCAGTGTAAGCTCAATGTGCTCTGGTTCTGATGTGGTTTTTAATTGGAACAGTTTCTGTGTGTGTATTCCTGATGCCCCAGTTTAGGGTCTGAATGGAAACCTTTTTGGATTTAGAGACAGATTAATAATGGCATTTGGGGGATTATGGGTAGACCATGAAGGAACTGTAATTTAAAGATGTAAATATATTTTAGTTGTTTTCTGTTTCTGTCGCTCTTGGTAGCAAAAACAAAATAGAATTCAGTGCCTCTCTTGAAACTGAATGAGCAATCACTAATAAATTTCTCATAAGCAACTAAGATCATTTTAATTCATTTGACTAAAACATTTGGATGTGTCTTTTGCCCAAATCTGTTACTGATAGGGCAGATAGTAAGGATATCAATTTATTTTATTTCCTCACAGGTTTTCTTGAACTATTTAAGTGAAATGAAGGCCGTCCGATAAGTATTCAAAGTTGGGTTCTATTGAGGTGATGTTGAGTTAGCAAGTACAAAGAACATTCACAAAACTAGCTCTGGTGGATTTTAGGAAGCATTTTTAAAATATGAAGTAGGAGCTTTACAGAGCTTTACAGAACAACTGGAGAAATAGCTGAATTTAAACTATGTCAAAGTCAATTAAGAAAGAACCACGGAAGCTCGTGTCCCTGATGTGTTCTCATGGAAAAAAATATAGCCATGAAAATCCACAGCCTTGGATTGTTAGCCTGGCTCCATGATAATTACTAGCTGACAAAACTTGAAGTAATAAAAGTTTTCTGAATTCTAGTTTGCTTTATTGTAAATTGAAGACGATTCCAGAGACCTCATAGGTACTTTACAGTTGATAGAGAACATAGGTAAAAATTCTTTTTTTAAAAATTTACTCTTTTACTTTTTAAAGATTGTTTTTAACCCTTTAATTGATTCTTTGTGAGTTTTACATCATGCACCTGAATCCTGCTAATCTCCCTGTCCCTGTTATCTACCCTTCACCATTGCAACCTCCACAATAAAACAGACACAAATGACAACAACAAATAAGACACAGAAAACATCTCATCATGGGAGCTGTAGTGTGTCACAGTGTGTCCCACAGTATTTCCCTCTGCCCTCACAGCTTCACTTGCAAATGTTCATTGCAATGAGTCATTAGTCTGCTTCGAGATCTCTAGCTTCTGTGACACCATCAATATTGGATCTTCATGGGGACTCCACCTGGTTATTTTGTTGTTGGCCTCTGTCTTGGAGATCCAGCGGCTTTGGACAGCAGGACTGGTCCTTTCACTAATCTCAACTATCTACAGATGATATAGATTTTGGGGTGATTTTGAGCAAATTCAGAGCCCTGGGTCTGGGCTTAGGTGGTAGCTGAGCATCAGCTCTTCCTTATCCTAACCAACAGGAAGAATTCTCCAGCACTGATTTTGCTAGGCCAGGCAAAGGTGCTCTCAGTAGGAGGTAGGGTCATGTCTCCTGCTCTCATGCCCTTAGGGCCTGCTCACCAGTACCCACATCCCAGAGCCAGCTCCACCATACTGCTCAGTAATGGTGCAGGGATCCACTCTCCCAAATGCAGCTGTCTTTCTCACTCCCTTAGGGCTGGGTAACTATACCTTCACCATCAAGGCCAGCTCTACTGTGCTGCTGCCCTGGTAGGAGCAGGGCTTGTTCTTGAGAGTCCTATAGCCAGTGAGGGGGCAGGGCTAACTCTCCCACTTTTATGACCCTAGGATTAGCTCTTTGGGCTACTGCAGGTGGGGTTCGGGGAGGGGGGCCTTACCATTGCACCCACCACATCTCACACCAGACTAGTAGCTGGACCAGCTCTCCTGCTCCAATTGGGGCTGGCCAGTTCAACCCCCTCCACCAGGGCCAGGTCTACTGTGGTGCCAAGACAAGATGCAGGGCCTTCTCTCCTGAATGCTGCAGCCAGTGGAAGACAAGGCCAGCTTGCCTACTCTCATGACCTTTGGGCAACTCTTCTGATTGCTGCAGGGTGGTAAGAGGTGGTAGTGTGTGTGTGTGTGTGTGTGTGTGTGTGTGTGTGTGTGTGTATGTGCATGCCCTAGACATATGCCTCCTCATGGCAGATGAGTGGCAGGACCAGCTCTTCCCTGGCTCTTAGAGCTGACTCACCTGCCCCCTCCACCAGGGCCAACTCTACTGTGCTACTCAGACAATATGCTGGACCTGCTCTCCTGAGTGTTGCAGCTAGCCAGGGGCTGGGTCAACTCTCCTGCTCTTGTGACCCTAGGGCAAGCTCCCCTAATTGCTGCAGGTGGTGAGGGTCAAGGGGGCATCACCCCAGAACCCACACCATCTCACCACTGACAAGTGGTGGGACCAGCTCTCCCTTGTTCTCATCCTTGGGGCTTTGACCCTGCCACTAGGGTTAGCTCTGCTGTGTTGTCCTGGTCAGGTGCAGGGCCTGCTCTCCTGAGTGCTGAAGCTCTCCCAAGGTCATGACCCACGGCAGCTTTCTGGACTGATAGAGGTGACAAGGAGTGGCGGAGAGGAATCATCTCTGCCTATGCTACCACCTCACAGCAGACCAGTGTCAGGGGCAGCTTTCCCACACTCATGCCCTCAAGACTGGTTCACCTACACCCTGCCACCAGGGTCAACCCTACTGTGTTGCCCCCAGTGAAAAATGGGGCCAGCTTTCTCGAGCACCTCATCCAGTGAGTGGTGGTTCAGTGGCCGTCCCAACCAGCGACATCCTCATGTTCTGTAGTGATAATATGAACTACAGACACCTACACCACTTCATAGACTCAGACTCAGACATGGCCCTCAGCAGTATCAGCTCTAGCTGGGACCTCACCATGGCCGCAGGTGACAGAGCTAGCTCCTCTCTACCCTCGAGTCTCCAGTTCCATCTCTCTTCAGAATGATCCTATCTGTCTACCACATACTAGCACATTGTGGTGGCTACCACTATATACTGATCATGCTGCTGGCAGACCCGTGGGTGACATCCTTCATCAGTGCTGTGCTATGCAGTATGACAGCAGTTGAGTGTCTATAGCACACTTGTGCCATGGGCTGGAGGCAAGTCTGTGGGAGACACAACGGGTTACATATTTTTGTCTTTCTCCACCTATGCTGTGCTGCCTGGATTTGATCTAATTTTTATGAGTCCTAGGACTACTATAGTTTTTGCCACCAAGTTAGGCATCAAGCTAGGATGAACAAAGGACAGCCATCTGCTCTGCCCCTGACTGATATAAGAACAACACTGAGAGATTATCTCATTGCCCATTGCCAAGGGGGTATGGCTGAAAGTTCTTATCAAGAAGAATTGCAGAGAAAGAAAGGAAATAGGAAAAAAAGAATGAAGCAGAGAAGGAACAGAGAACACTTGCTCAGAGGCAGAGCTCAGCAGTGAATCAGCTCCCTCTTTTCCCTGACTTCCCGATCCCCTCAAATTGTCTCAGGTCCAGGCTACCTGTGCTTTCCCACTCCTGGATTCCTTTCCTTTTCCATAGATCCCCCCCACCCCCAATTAGTAATTGCCTTCATTTTCTAGTTCAAATTAATGGGCCTCGCCACTTCTTTAGTTCTTGGCTTATGTCTAACTGAAGTCTTTTGACTAAAGCCCTCCAAGCATCGAGAAAAACTAGAACTAAGAGACTTAAGGTATCGAGGGGAGTGCCAGTCTTAGAAGGGACAAAAGCTTGTCCCCTCTCCTCCCTTGCTTTCCTTCTTCTCTTCTCATAGACCAGAAGAGAAGAACTGACTTCACCTGTTCCAAGTGAATAGCTTGTTATCTATCATTATTCACCCCTCCATCTTTTCTTCCCCCTTCTTCCACCCCTTCTCTTTGTGTGTGCATCATGTGTGTGTGCTTGTGGGTGTGCATGTGCGTGTGCATGTGCATGTGCGTGTGCATGTGTGTGTGTGTCCAGGTACATGGCTATGTACATGTGTGCTCTGTATACAGAGATCAGATGACAGCTTTGCTGGTCAGTCCTGCATCTACTTGATTTTATTTTCAGACAGGGCCATTCACTGGTCTGTTGGTGGCCAGACCAGGCTGCTTGGTCACTGAGCCCCAGGACCTGCCTGTCTTCATCACTCCAGTACTCAGGGATTGAACTCAGGTCCTCATGTGTTGCCCTGACCAAGCTATCTTCCCAAGCCCAGCAGGTGTTACTAAATTAGTTACTAAGAGGGTACAGCAATGCTGTCTGGGAGAAATGTGATGTGAGTCACAGATATGAATTCATATATAACTTAGAAGTTTTAATTTATATGCAGGTATAATTAAAGATTATCTAGTAGCCTTATGAAAGTAAAGGGGGTGAACTTAATTTTAATAATCCAATATTTAATCCAATATTTCTAAAGTACCTCTCTCCTTTTCCCCCTCGTTGCCTCCAAGTGTTCTGTTCAGGAAAACGTATCCACAAAGCCAGGGTAGACAGCCCAACATGCACTGCCCCAGGAAGACGTTGAGCTCAGTGTTTCTGCCTCTTCAGTCCTTGCTCCTAGTTGGCCATCCCACTGCCATCACTGTTCTCTAAAGAAGACTCCTGAGTTCAGACCAGTGATGGCACAGCACAGCACACTAGGAGGAAGAGACATTGCTCCAGCAGTGAAATGCCTGATAAGACTGTGCTGCAGGGTAGTCTCATTGACCTAGCAAAGTCTTGCCTTATGAAAAAAGGAAACTGAAAATTTGGCTTGTTGTTGAAAGATCTTGCAAAAGTCTTTTACTGTTTCAACCTCCTACTGGTGTCTGACTCTTGCAGGGCCCACAGCATACAGACTCAAAAAATATTTGCCGAGTCAATATAAGCATTCAATAAAGGGAAGACACAAATTAAGACTGGTGAGAATGTGGGAGAGCATTTAGTGAGGTAGTTGTGGTATAGTACTTGTTCACTTTTTCCCTCTCTCCCCTTACTTTCACAGAAGAGACCAGCAGCTCTCCATGACTCACACAGCTCCTGATCTTGCAGAACCCAGGAATTTCTGCAATCCAGTGACTCTTGTTTTTTAAATACCACTTTTATTCCACTGCTTAAGATAAATTAAATCTATGGGGCTGGGAAGATGACTCAGCAAGTAAGGTGCTTGTTGTGTGAGGACCCGAGTTCAGTTTGCAGTATCCAAGCGAAAATATAGGCATAAAAGTCCTTTTTCGGGGGATACAGAGGTGGATCTTGCTAGGCAGCTAGTCTAGAGGAGTTGCTTAGCCCCAGGTAGGGTGAGAGACTCTCCCAAAAAATAAGGTGGAGAATGATAAAAGAATATATTTGACATTGACCTCTGGCCTCTATGTGCATGTGAACATGAAGCTGAGCATCTTCCCAGTGCTGACCCTGGACAACCCTCAGCACAGTTACATGTGTCCTAACTCACTGCTGGGCTCCAGGCTGCTAGAGGTTTAACAGTGAACAGGGTTCCTATTTGCCACAGCTGCCAGGGCTGTGAGAAGTGAGGTGGTAGAAAACATCCTCAGGATAAGAGAGAACGGGATTTATGCACCAACACACACAGACACACACAGACACACACACACACACACACACACACACACATGGGGGAGGGTAAGGAGAGACAGAGAGGAGAGACGCATGCATGGATAGGTACACAGATAGACACAAACAAGAAAGAATTAGAACTAAATCTAGAGCTAAGCTACATCTTGTGGATCAAAGGAATTTGGTACCATGACATCTAATTTGGAAATGTGGGGGAGAATTTTTCTGCTACTGAAAGAACTGTGTGTTTCCTGAGAGTGCTGTTATAAAGAGACAGAAATGCAATTATTTTGGATTGTTTTTGTGCTCTGGTATTTTTAGATCTTCCTGTAAACACCTCCCTGGAGGAGCACACTGCAGTTGGCATGCCAGGGTAAATCAGCCTGTTCACGGTGAATGCAACTGACAACTTGACGAGATGTCTGGGCTTGTAGATGTCAGAAAGAGCCCAGGTGCCGAGGCAAGATATTCATGGATTTTGAGTCTTTGGTGGGACAGTGTCTTCCTCCATCCCTCTTACCTCAGGCTGAGCATCTTCCCAGTGCTGACCGTGGACAATCCTCAGCACAGTTACGTGTGTCCTAACTCACTGCTGGGCTCCAGGCTGCTAGAGGTTTGACAGTGAACAGGGTTCATGTTTGTCTAAGTGAGGATGGTTCTGCCCGGGCTGTGAGGGGACAGCTCTGTTGTGACATATGATGAAATTAGGACCATGTAACCTAGTCTAGTGCAGTGATGTTGCTTCGAGAAGCAACGGGAAAGAAAATATCCCCAGGATAAGAGAGAACAGGATAAAATATCTTGATTTTTAAACAATGGTGGGGATTTTTCCTTCCCAGACAGTTGTTAAATAGGCCTTTTTTTTTTTTCTCCAGTGGGGTCTGATAATGAGATATCAGGCTATTAAGGTTATTTCAGGTTCCTGTGTCTCCCAGGGTCACATAAGTCTTCTGATATGCATGTTAATCAATTTCAGCCTGTAGCTGTCTAAGTCATCGGTTTAGTGGGCACCCTTCCCCCACCCTTCCCCCACCTCACAGTTTAGCTATGAGGCAAAAGCTACTAATTACCAGAAGGTGCATTGAAGATCAATCCATGCTTTTCTATTTCACAGATGGAGCATCAAAATTGATGATTAATAAATGATTAATTCGGTGGCTGATTCCTCCAAAATGGAAAGCACAAAGAAAAAGCAAAGAGATGGCATCTCCTCCCATCCCATTTTTCTTGTGTGGCTTGCCCTGACATGTCACATGCACTCTTGGAGTACATGGAACTACACGGAGGACTTGCATCACAGCCTGAAAACAAGAACTATCTCACAGGATCATAGCTGCCTCATCTGCAAATATTTCCTAAAGAAAATCCTGCAAATGTCATTACATATCGGAAAATAGAAAAGTGTACAGTGTGATTTTAGAATGAATCCTGTGTGTCTCCACCTCAGGAACTTGTAGGGAGCCTGTTCTGGTTGCTGTGATTTCAACCTGGACTATTCTCTACACAATGATTACGAGAGGGCGATAGCATTTAAACCACCGGGCTGGAATCTGAGCTCTGCCACTTTACTAAACATTTGACCAACAGCAAATGACTTGACCCTTTCAGGCCTCAGTTTCTTCTTATCCAACACAGAATAATTTCACCTTTATCAAAGTATTCTTTGATGTTGATCAATTTTGTTGATCAATTTATTCGTTTGTTCATCTGGAAATAGGGTCTTTCTATGAATCCCAGATTGGCCTCAGCTTCCCTTACGCTGGGATTACAGGTCTGTACTACCATGCTCAGACGGGTGGGATTCTTATAAAGACTAGATGAGGTAGTCCATGCTTAACAATCACTATGGTAACAGCTAAAATAAATGAAAATTCCAGACATGTTCCGTGAACTCTAACAACCTTTTGTCTACCATTTCTTGCCAGTGTGAGATGCTTAATCCTAATCGTCAGTACCAAAGGGAGAAAGAATCACTAGCAAACAAACCTCTTTCCAGCCACGTTGGTCTTTGAGCAAAGCTGTAAAGGTGTGCTCTATTCTCTTCTCTTTTGATAAAAGCAAAGCGTGTTCACTCTAAGTGGCTATTAGAGAGCCAGTCTCTGTAGAGCCTATTCCATGTAATAGGTACTCAAAACTCATTCCCACAATAATGGCTTAATATTTTCTGTAGTAAGGAGAGGCGGTAGAGGTCCTAATAAAACATCGCATCGGCTTTGGAACCTCTGAATTTTGAAGCAGATGTTTTCTTAACATCTCGTAAATCCTCCAATCATCTCAAAACTGCCAGGCTTTCACCTTTGTGCAGATTTTAGAAATGTGCCCATTGAGTAATGGCCCTGTCTAATCTGCTTGACATTCATTGGTACTCAAAGAGAAGTAAGGTTAGAAGATGTAGTGGAGCACGTTTTAAATAAATCAGCAAGAGAAAGCACGCAGAATCACAGGGGGAAATTACAGTGTCCAAATCATTTATACACCGGTGATTACCGTCTCACCTGGGTCCCTTGGATGCCACACAAGAGCCTGTGAAACTAGAGGAGCCATTCATCAACCCAAAGCCCAAGCCCTCACAGCTCCACAGTGAGATCCACTCCTGAGGTGGAGACTAGCAGTGATATGGGGCAGGAGTGTGTCAAGAAGGGATGTGCAGGCCTGGAGGACTTCTGGGAACATTTCTGTATGAATTAATTGAAGGAGCTCTGGGAAATTACATCTATAGCTGCATTAGTTCCCTAATAGAAAAATCTCTCTCACTCTCTCTCTCTCTCTCTCTCTCTCTCTCTCTCTCTCTCTCTCTCTCTCT
>JADRCH010000012.1:13521930-13612054 GCA_019843965.1 Rhynchomys soricoides
ACACACACACACACACACACACACACACACACACACACACACACACACAGAGACAGAGAGAGACCCTAAAACAACTTTTTAAAAGTCCTTGTCCAGTAGTTTTATCACATATTTTTAAGTCATATTTGATTGTAAACTCCTTCCTTGACTCAATAGACTGTATTCTTCTTATTTGTGTTCAAAATAACATTAAAAAAATTGGTTCATTTACGGTATTGTGTTCTCATGTTCATAAGTAGTAGTGGAGGCCTGAATGTACCATGACATGTGTACAGCCTTGGATGTAGGTCCACACCTTTGAGATGAGGGTCTCTGATGATTTCTGTGATGTTTAGCAGGGTAGTTGGCCTTCAAACTTCATGGGATTCTATTGACTCCATCTCCCATCCTGCCATAGCAGTGCTGAGAACATGCATGCTACCACAGGGTCTGACTTTTCAGAGTTCTGGAGATTCAAACCCAGATCCTTAGGTTTATATGGCAAGTGTTTTACCCTTGAGCCAACTTCCCAGAACCCAGAATAACTTTTGGCTCAGTACCATACATTGTAGTGCTTACATTGTCTGATATAATTGCTTTAAGATTTATTTGTTTAATTTAAAGTGTGTATGTTGGTATTTTTATAATAGACATTCTTATGTTTTACTTTGAATCATAATGAAGCTACTTGAAAATAATTTGGTCATCTTGGATTTGGTTTAAAACCAAGCTTTATTGGAGGGGGGAAAGGAAACATTTAATCTAGAGTTAAGTTTACTGAGCAGAGGCACTTCTTAGTACTTTAAACATAGGGATGAGTAGGCATTTTTTTTTTTTTTAATTTTTATTTTTAGCAGAGCCAAACAGCAAGCATTTTTAGCACAGTGGATCATGTGATTCTCAAGCTTACCTTTCAGTTCTACCCCTGGGGCACAAAAGTAGCCAAATAAAAATAAAGGGGTATAGCTGGGTTCCATCAAACTTTCTAAAATTTGTTGGCATGCTTAATCTGGCTAGTTGAGTCCTGACCTATATTCCTTCAAATTCTTTCATTCACTTTTTCAATTATGTACTCACTAGTATTTAACTGACTAGTTATGGAGGATCCTCTGCAAATCTTGAAGATATGTCTGTGTCTCTGTGTCTATCTCTGTCTTTGTCTCTGTGCTACCCCTCTATATCTCTCTTTGTATCTCTATCTCTGTCTGTCTGTCTGCCTGCCTGTCTGTCTCTGTCTCTTTCTCTGTCTCTGTTTCTCTCTTCCTTGAACAGGAGAAACCTTAGCTTTTCTGCACTCCTGCCTTGTATGGGTTACTTTTCTGTTACTGTGACAACATGCTTGAGAGCAGCGACCTAATGAGGGAAAGGTTTATTTGGCTCTCACAGTTGGAAGAAATTCAGCCATCATGCCAGAAGTTTGAGGGGCTGTTCTCATTGTATCCACAATCAGGAAGCAGAGAGAAATGGGTTCTGGTATGCAGCTTACTTTCTTTATTTCTCAGTCCAGCACCTAGCCCAGGGGATGATGTTGTCCACTTTTGGGATGGGCCTTTGGTCCCCTCAACAGGGGGTCTAAAGGTGTGTCTCTTAGATGATTCCAAATTCTTCCAAGTTAACGATGAAGATTAATCATCACAAATCTCCACTTCGTATGCTTAGATGTCTGCCCGTGATGCTGAATCCCTTTCTCCGTACCATTCTCCAGGAAGTAACTCCCGTTCTCTGTACCATTCTCCAGGAAGTAACTCCCTTTCTCCGTACCATTCTCCAGGCAGTAACTCCCCTTCTCTGTACCATTTCTCTTATATTCTCCAGGAAATAAGTTGGGGACTCCCCTGTCTTAGGAGTCAGTATTTTTTTCTGAGAGCAGTTTGTTCAGCTTCTTCATTGTATTTGGCAGGGAGAATAATCCAGTTCTTATCTCCACTGGAATACATGTCTTTAATGTAATATAGTGTATCCATACATAGACATTGTCTTGGTTCCTTTTCTTGTTGCTGTGATAAAATACCCCAAGAAAATAACTTAAGGGAGAAGAGGTTTTCCTGGCTCACAGTTCATGATGTCATGGCATCTGAGGTAGGACTTTGTAGCAGCTGTCTCACTCTCTGCACAATTAGAAAGCAGTGAAGGATGAATGTATGCTGGTGCTCAGCTTGGTTTTCCCGGTTTAGACTTTCCAGGATTCTTTGTGTAAGGGGTGGTTTTACCAACAATAAGAAGGGTTTTCCCACATCTCTAGGAGTATCAAGTATCAACATAATCCTTAACAGGTACACTTAGAGGTCCATTTCCAAGGCAACATTAAATTCTGTCAGGTTGACAACTAATACCATCACAGTCGCCACTACTTTTCACATATGTTCCCTTAAAAAAGGCTTTTTCCATGTGCAGAATTAATTTGTACTGGTATACAGCAGGTGAACTTAAATACCTGCAAAAATAACCTGTGTTAGAGGGTAAAGAAAGCCTATTGGAGAAAACTCATGAAATACCGTGTCTGCAGTCTCAGAAAGTACTGGTAAATACAACAGCTAAAATATGGTCAACTAAGATATAATGGGTCTGTCTGAAGCAATTCACAAGGTCAGTTTTTCACTACAATTTGTGTTGTCTGACTTTAGCCCTAGATTTCTGTGCTCTTGAATGCTAAAGTATTGCCACCCCCTTCTTCCTTCTTTCAATGTAGACTTCTAACACAAGGCATGGGACTGCTCTGAAAGATCCCCAAAGTTAATCTAATACATGCCCAGGTGATTCTTTATTCATATGCTGATTGTAATAGTTGAGGTAACATCTCATACCAGAGACACCCCAGCTCAGAACTCTTCCTTCAGAAACGACTTACTGATAGCTTTCTATGTTCCCGATACCAAAAGGGTTCCATAAGTGTACGGAATACATACAATATATAACCACAGACAAAAGACTTACTCTCTAGTTGGAAGAACAAATTCATATAAAACAATTAAGATAAAGCTCACGCTATATGTGATTACACCATACTAATTATATGTGAGATTAAAAACTGTAAGCAAAAAATTAGTTTAGGCTTGAGCAGTTTTCTCTGAAGAACTACTGTTTATCTTTGGTTAAATAAAATATTTCATATATAAGAAAAGTCTTGTTAGCTAGGTTCAGGCTCCCTCCCACCCATTGTTTGAAAATGAATCACTGGCAAACATGAACACCTGTGTTTTTGCAGGACAATTTTTAAAGGTCCTTAAAAGTGTTTCTTTTAAAGATTAATTTTATTTTTTGATTTATTTGTGTGTGCATATCGCTGTGTGGATATAGGCAGAGTAAAGGCATGGGAAGAGGCCTGAACCCCTCATCTGATTCCCTGGAGCTGATTGGCATGTATGGCTGTTAGCTTCCCAAGACAGGGGCTAGGAGCTGAGCTCCAGACCTATTTTCCTATATTTTCAATGTTTGAAAATTCTCTTACTCAAAATGTTTCTTTGCCCTAAAGAGAGCATCTGATACTATTATTATTACCATCATTATATTTTAGTAGAGCAAAAGAAGCAGGAGGGTTACATGTAAAACTAATTTTTTTGAATGTTTAGGTTCTTTGAAGCTAAAGATAGATTGCCATGAACAAGTCTTTACGTTTTCAACATGGATATTCATTAAGGAGAAATACTTGGCTGTGTGTACCTGAACATTTTACACTAGAGAAGGCCTTCTTAAACCTTTCCTACTTGAAATGTACTGCAAAGACCTCAAATTTTTCTCAAGTTCGTGCCTATATACACATAAAGTTAGTATCGATTAAACATTTGCTGGGAATAAATTATGATAGGTTTATTTTAAAACAATTCTTTTGTATGCCCATAATTTTTCCACTTTTAAGATAATGAAGCAAATTTACATTCCAGTGGGAGATATATTTTTACTTTTATGTAAAAAATGAGATCTTGATTGAATTTTTAATACTGCAGGACAAGAGCATCTTCAATGTTTTTCAGAGTTGATCCATCTTTTGATTTTATAGTCATAATGTTTCATGTTTCAGGAGTGTTTTAGGCACTGTTGGGAATCAAGCCAAAATTCACAGAAAGACGATTTTCTCTTTGTTCTTTTGTTTGTTTGTTTGTTTTTCCATTTGTGAATCTCTAGTCAGCAACTCAAACAGCAATTTTTAAAGCCAAACAATCTAATACAATCTAATTCAATATAGCGATATGCTTATTTGAAGCCCAACAGTGAGAAAATATTAATGATCTTGTTTTCTGTGATTGCAGATACAATTGGCTTCACATGAATAGTATACAACAGCCGCTAATCTGAGGCAGGGGATTTGGGCAGCATTCACTGTTGTTCCTGGCATGTATTCTTCGAGGTGAGTGCCTTGTGTGTCCAGAAGCAAGACTGCAGTGAAGTCACAAGACAATGCATGGATGAGCACTGCCAGAAACATCTGGAAGTTCAAACACATTGATTTTGAACTAATTTTTGGTAGTGTAGTTACAGATCCTACACATGTCCCAAATTCTCTGTGATCCCTCTGCATTGAGTTACATGACTCTTCATGGGGTTGTGACTCACAGTTTACAAAACTAGGTCTGCAGGGCCAAGCAGTGCACACCTTTAATCTCAGCACTTGGGAGGCAGAGGTAGGCAAATCCCTGTGAGTCTGAAGACAGCTTGGTCTATACAGTGAGTTCCAGGACAACTAGAGCTACATAGTGAGACCCTGTCTCAAAAACACAAAAACTATAATGAAAAAAGAAACTAGGCCTTTGGTAGAACACCTTAAAAATGAAAGCAAAAAAAAATAACAGTAAATTTATAAAGAAAGTCATGTCTTACCATAGAGGAGTGAGTAGCCTTTCTTACTTGGATGTTAGCATGTATTATAAGCCAAGCCTTGCGGAGCCCATCTCCTTTCCTTTTGCTGAGTTTCTGGGAATGACATCCTGGACTTTCTCCCTTCCCACCTTTCCATCCCTCAACTTCCAACCTGTAAAACTAGTGGGTGAAGCAGGAGAAAATCTGCTCTACAAATCCTTCTGAGAACTATGGAGAACAAAGAAGTCCTAGCACAGAAATGAACACTCTTGGAAAATCTTGCACCTCATGAACCCTCAATGCCTCTAGTACCTGCAGCCTCCAACCCCATCTTTCCAGCTGAGTTTTATGTAACTGGCTGTCCACTCACCTGTTACAGTAGAGGCAGCATGTGGTAGGACCTCCTGGGAGACAGAGATAACAAGTCCTCGAAAGCTCCCTAAAAATGTCATTTTGGGGACACTTGTAACTTTTCAGTGGCTTTAAAGGGCTATGTATTTATTTCACCATGTATTGTTTTATTTGAAAACCAACAGGCCATTTTGCTTGGAGTAGAGGCATTTCAGACTAAATTAGCCTCCAGATTAGAAATGTGGATAAAGACAATCTTATTCTCCAATTTTCAATTTCTTCACTGAAGGTCCTTCGGTTTTGTTTTGACTCTATAGCTCAACCTGGCCTGAAACTTATTATGTAGCCTAGGTAAGCCTTGAACTCCCCATGTAGCTGGCCTCAAGGTGATTTTTAACTCCTTCAGCCCCTCAAATGTTGGCATTTCACACCTGAGTCACCTGCCCAGCTCCTCCTTACCCTAGATAAGTCCTGCACATTGTTCTATGGTCCCAGCCTTCTCCTGGTGTAGACTGGGAAGCCTGTGAAGATAGAAATACTGGTGAAGGATGCCTTGTCCAAAGAGAAACAGTGCCTGCACTTAGTGACATCTGTCCCCAAAAATTATTTGGGACACTTACTCCCAAATTTCTTTAGGATAGACACAAACAAGTACAGACTTGGGGCATATTTTCAGCTGACCTCTGAGGCCATCTATTTTAAACAGGTTGAAATTTTGCAAAAGACATGTCCTTGTTCCAAGAATTCAGTTAGTGCTGAATGGTCTCCAGTTGGCTGGGTAGCCCACTCTTTTAATGGTGTTGAAGATACCAATAATAGATGTTCCTCTTCATGCAAACTGACTCATCTTGTCAGGTGCTAGACTGAAACTTCACTTCCAGAAGAGCCAGCAAATGAGTCTGGCTATCTGGCAGCTGAGTTTGATGGCAATTTCTGTCCTCTCTTTCACACCCTGGCTGGAAAACTTGAGCCCTGAGGAACACCCATACAGCCTTCTGCACTTTCATTTTATTTGTCCCCATAAAAGCTCTAGGACCATGAGTGTGGTTTTTAATAATGGTCTTTTCTGTCCTCACAACTACCAGAAGAGGTGTGTGTTAGCTTCCTTTTACAGACAAGGAACATGCAGTTCCAAGAATTCCAACTCAAAAAATGAAGATTCCAGAAATTATCTTCATTTCATTGAATTGTATGAGACATATATAATATAATCAGAGCCCTGCTGGAAACATTGCCATGACTGTCCCTACAGTACAGCAATTGTTCCTCCCACCCATTTATTCCTGGCATGACTTTAGTCTCAAGGGTGTGACAAATCATACTCTTCTCTGAAGGGCCTTGTTCAGCACTCATTGTCTGACTCCCTTTCTATTTTTTCCTTTACACCTGAAGTGATGGAATGTACCACTGAGATATGAGTGGACAAGACACAACAAACATCTGTCCCTAAGCCCTAATAATTTCCAATCTACAAACTCTGGCAGACGAAAATCATGTGGTCCTGTCCCAATGAGTCACATGGCATAAAGTCTGATTGTAAACCATTCCTTTAAGCAGAACTTTCAGGAACTTGAGGAACTGATGAAGGAAGGGAGAAATAATGGAAGACCTAGATTCTAATTAACTTCTTGTCTAATTAACTGTGCCATCATTCTGTGGATGTGATGGAGACTCAAAGATAAGAGAATTGCACTGGGGATGGCAGTGGTCCAGGTCCAGCAAGCTCACAGGATCACCTTCATTCCCAATATTAACAAAACAAAACAAAACAAACAAACAAAAAATGTTATCACAGGAACATGATTTGGCATTTGAAAAAGAAAAATGTGGCTTTTATACATGTAAATTGGGTAGTTTGCTCTCCACAACCACAACCACAACCACAAAAGGGTGGACTGATAGACCAGTCCACCCTTTCTCATTATCCTGCAGGACCCTTTTCTGTGGTGTTTTGTGGCTCACTACTGGGAAGGTGAAGAGGACCCCATCAGTACCGTGAGTGGTTTTCTTGGTTGTTTTCCATCATCACTAGTGGTGGTTCCTTTAGTCTGACTCTAGTTTCTTCCAGGTCTTCCAGCTTATGGATTCTGCAGCTGAGTGATTATCCTAGCCTGATGATCTTTTAAATCTCACAATGTTTTCCTCCACCCTAGTGAAACTCCGTTCCAGAGTCTACATTTTGAGATGGTAATGTCCTTATCGTGAAGTTCTCGTTCTGCTGTAATTTCTTCCTCTCTTCTTAACCTACACTCCCATGATTTAAATTCTAGGACACAGAGTTGGTTCAGCCTATAGTTCATTCTTCCACTCACATCTCCTCCTATCCCTTCTCTTGGCATGGTTTTACATCCCACAAAATACCGTTACCTGAACAAGCTATAGAAGAAAGAGTTTATTTTGATTTCTGGTTCCTGAAAGATAAAAGTCCATCAAGGACTATGCCTCTGGAGAGGCATAGCAGCAAGTGGTAGGCATGGTTCTAGGAGGGGGAAGCTGAGAACACACATTCTCAATTGCAAGTCCAAAGCAGAGGGCAAACTGGAAGTAGGGTGAAGCTTGTATTCTCAAAGCCTGTTCCCACTAACATCTTCTTGAAGTAAGGTACCTCCGAGACCACCCAAAGCTGTGCCACAAGTGGGGAACAAGTGTTCGAATACTGGGGCCTCTGGAAGACATTTCTTGTTCAACTGACCTTAGTGTATATGTATTAATATATATTTATTTATATATATGTGTTTGTGTCTGTCTGAATGTGTGTTTATATGTATGTACATATATATATATGTGTGTGTGTGTGTATACATATGTGTTTATGTATTGTGTATATCCATATGTGTCTTTGTTTGTATATATGTATTTGTATATACATATTTTTGAATACCTGTGTGTTTGTTTATAAGTGTATATATATGCATCCAGGTGTATGTATATTTGCCTCCATGTGTGTTTGGTGCAAATGGTGACCACCAGGATGCTTGGCTGAGGCACAGGTGATGAGTTAAAAGTAGACAGAGACATCACAAGGATGGTATATGTCTGAAGGAAGGGTGAGATTCAATACGGTCAGATACAAGGGAATGTTTCTTAATACTAGGTGTTCTGCTTTACATGTAAAATATCGACCACAATGTCATATCTTCGAACACTTGGTCCCTAGATGGTTATGCTATTTGGGAAGGTGGTGAAACCTTTAGGACATGGTCTTGCTGTAAGAAGAGGGTCACTGGGTAGAGTCTGTGAAGCATTACAGCTGGACTCCTCCTATTTACTCTTTGTTCCTTGACTATGAATGTAATATGACAAACTAATGGTCTGCTCCTGCCACCATGCTTTTCCTGCCTGATGCCCTGTCTTCTCTGCCATGATGGTGTGTATCCCTTCACAACCATGAAACAAAATAAAGCCTGTCTCCTTTTAATTGCTCCCTGCAGGGTATTTCTTGCAGCAACAGAACAGTGACTAAGGCAGGGGCTGTGTTTTACAGCTGTCTCCCAGGATACTGAATGTTCCACCCAGAAAATGGTCGTTATATCAGCCAAAGTCTCACAACGTGGTGAAACTCCGTAAGAAGTATTTCTTTAAGTGTCATTATCACAGCTGCACGAACCATTGCAATATCTGTTTTGCAGAAACAGAAAAATATATAGGGCTCAACTTCTAGAACCATGGGCCCAACTAGAAGTTTATAGTCAGGAAATAGGGTAAGGGTCAGAGAATAGAAGATTACTGAAAAATATCACTAAGGGGAGGAAAATTGGGGCTAAACCTACCAAAAAGCAATCTTGCTGAAGGCAGTCCCAACAATCAGATGCTATTTCAGGAATGATGGGGGCATCAATCTTATCAGATATCAAGGATACTCAGATAATAAAGGTGATCTAATATAAAAGATGGGGTTGATATGTTCTTGTTAATCTGATTTAAAAACATTTTTGCTAAAGCTAAATTTTATGAGTACATACTACAAACAAGCATAGAGGAAAATTTAAGAACAAAATGAGGCTCAGTTGATAGAATGATGGACTAGCATGCAAAAAGCCCTGGGTTCAATCCCCTGCACGGTATAAACTAGTCAAGTAGATGCTTATCTGTGGCCCCAGACCTGAGATAGAGGCAGAAGGATTAGAAGTTCAAGGTCACTGTGGATTACATAGTAGTGAGTCTGAGGCCTGTCTAGGGTACATGAGACCGTGCCTCAAAACAAAATAAACTAAACAATGCAACCCCTAGCTAAAGTATTTAAGTGAAGAATCTCTTTGTCATCTTTGTGGAATGTAGCAGCCTCTTGATGTGAGACAGTCTAGAAAAGCTTGTTGACCTGAGAAATTGCTGTCTTGGTAGTACTGACTGGAAACTACTGGAGTCTTTGAGTGTGAGAAGAGAGAATTTAATTAAAATTGTCTAAGATAATACAAACGGCTATTTTTTCTCTGACTGTGAAAGAGTAAACAGGTTGGATGTGCAGAGAAGAAGGAATTGCAATGATCCTCCAGTGTGAGAGACAACAAATTCTTCTGGCTTAACCAGAGATGTACTTCATGGAACAAGGCGAGTGATTTGATACAGGGCCCCTGGGGAGAGAGAATCAGGAAGGGGCCAGGCTTCAGGGAAGGGCTTAGAGTTCAATCTTGAGTGTGAATGTTGAGGCTGTGTAGCCTATGGGGACAACTTTGGCTTCCAGTATCTACTAAAAGCTGCAGCTGCCAAGCGAGTATAAGTGACACTAACTGAAAGAATATTTTATTTATTTGATTGTTTTAATTGGTTAGGGTCTGGAGTATACCTGTCTGGCCTCAAACTTCCTATGTAACCTTGAACTTCTGAGCCTCTTGCCTTAACCTCCTGAGTTCTGAGATTACTGACTTCAGCCACCACACTCTGAGGAGCTGAGGAGGGAATCCAGGGATGTGTGCAAGCTAATCAAGTACTCTGCCAACTAACCCCAGCCCCAGCCCTGAAGGCTATCCTTGTCTTTGAAACAATTATTCCTTTAGCTTACATAACCCTTAAATTACCCTTAGCCGTTCCCTACATTTCTTTTTCTTCTTCTCTGTTTCTTTTTAATTTTTCTTTCTTCTATTTTTGAAAGATAGTTAACAGTTAGTTGTCCTCATGTGAGTTCAGGTCAACTCCTAAATTGAGATTAGCCTGTTCAATTAGTGCAGGGACTGAATTTTAAATTAAATATTAGGTAATGGATGTATCAGGAAGAAATTAAAAAAAGATGCAAGCTTTTCTTCAGCTTTATTCCCTAGTGTCTCCCACTGAAAGAAGGTCATGTAGCTACATGACCCAGCACGCTGGGGCTAGAACTGGGCTGTGCTGTTGTTCATGGTTCCAGATTGTTCCCAGAGTAAACTGAATCACATCGCAAGCAAGCTGGTCTCCTCACTGAAAGCTGCACAAGAGCTTCGTGTACCTTTTTAAAACACAGGAGGTGACACATAGCCTTCCAAAGTGCTAACAGCCTGCTTCCTACAGCCATCTGTGTTGGCAGGTCCCAGCAGAGCAGGGCAAACCCAGCTGGAGCATGGCACACCCGGGGGTAGGGGATGGGAGTGGGATGTCGGGGGGCGGGAAGGAGGCGGTGTGTGGGAACTGGTGAAGGCAAGTTCTGTCCACATGGGAGCCAAACTCAGTCCAAAGAGATTCCCATCTCATGTTTTCTTTTGCCTCTGCTGATTGATACATTTCGTTCGCAAAGCAGCCAGAGGTTTTAATGGGTGTTTTCATAGGAGAGTTCCTGACCCCTCCTGACTCAACACTAGGGAGCTTTAAGCAGGACGGAAAATGAATACAAACAGGAATGGGAAGATACAGTACGGAAGACTTCTGTGGCTCCCAGCGCTAGGACAAATGCCTGCTTAATTAGAAAATCAATCTTGGCTGTCCAGGTGACAGATAGGAATCCTCTGTTGGAGGTGAGAAAGAGAGTCCAGTCATGGTGAGATAATTTTTTCCCATTACTAAAAGGCGGCCTAATGTACGTCTCTAAGCAGTTTGGCATGAAGAACTTGTTAAAAACCCACCACATTGTTCCTCTGGTTAAATGAATCTTGGTGAAGCAGGGGAGGGAGAACAGGGTAGCTTGCATTTTGTAAAAACCCTTCCTTTTTTTTTTAAAAAAAAACCTCTCTAAAGATACCCAAGTTCTGAGAGATGATTTAATAACTGTTATCAAAGGAATGGCAGTGTTTTGATAAGGCAGAGAGTGGAAACTGTCCGTGCTTATAGAATGCTAGCTTGAGAGGTTTTGCCTTGCTAGAGAAAACTCTTGAGGATGCTGAGGCATCTGCTCTCTGTGACAGACGGAAGAGCTAGGATTCTCTCTGGGTGGACAAGGAAACAGCATCCCACAGAGCTGGTGCACTGACGCCCTGCCCTTTCTAGACCTCCTTCCCTCTTGTGTGAGTGTGTTTGCAGGGTTAAAGGACAATGTTGGATGTCCTTCCTCAGGTACCTTCCACTTTTTGCTTGAGATAGGACCTCTCATTTGTCTACTACATTTCTAAGTAGGCCAGACTAGTTGTTCAGTGAGCTGAGTATCCACCTTCCCACTGCCTCTCCTTTCACCACTGCTGAGGTAAAAAGCGTCCACTCTATACACTTTTAATATGATTTTCTTATATGGGTTCTGGGGATCTGCTTTGCCAATTGAGTCTGTGATTTGAGACTTTAGCCTGATCACAGCTACATGTAGAGTGACTCCAAGAGCCTGGGAGTGAAGTTATCTCTCCCCCGGTTATCTCTGTATGTCCCAGATAACTCTTGGCTTCTTTAAAGGAGGCTGTGATGAGCATTGGCCATTTTCTTTCATATTACAATGCAGGGTTTTTGTGATAGTCTTGGATCTTTTTGAGTTCCTGGTTTGTTTTGCTCCATCCTAGACACAAGGTTCACAGCACATGGCCGAGTGGAGTGCACTTTCCTACTTCTGGTCTGATTTGCCTCCAGTCTGAAATGTAAAGCATCTGTTTTATCTGAAGCTCCATCTCTGTTCTCTTGGTTTTATTTCATATTTCACGGACCTCTATAATCCCTCCTTTGTAGCTCTTTCTCTCAGAGTGGTTTCTACTGAGGTTTCTTTCTAGGAGAAAATGCCCCTAATAAAATTCCTAATGCACTATACTTTGAAGGAATTTACAAAGCCCCTTGGCTTTAAAAAAGAACAAACAAAAACAAAACCAGGAAGCAAGCAGACCCAATGGTTCCTAAAAACTACACTCATTGCTTAGAAGGTCTTTCCTTAGATTTTTTCTTTCCTTTCAATATCTCAGTTATTCACTGTGATTCCAGACCGTCCCCCAACCTACACTGGCCAATATCCTTGAGCTAAAAAAAAAATGTTCTCTGATTTCATTGAAACCCTGCTTGTCAGTCATCACATGGATACTGACGTGGATTCCATCTGTGGTGTTGAATCATTTCCGAAGAGTCCACAGCTGAGATGGAGCTCATTCATGAAGTGAAGCCTGTGTTCCTTATTTCCCTTTATTTTAGGAGGCCAACTGAGTACAGATAGGAGAGGTAACTGGATACTGTCTACCAGGGAATGGTTGGTTAGATTATGAACAGAGTCTTAAGGTGTCCCTGTTCTAATTTTAGGCATTTGCTTCAGCTTAAGACATTTATTATTTGACAATACAGGTTTTAAAATAAATCCTTCAAACCAGACCTGGAGAAGACAGCAGCCTTTATTTAATTACACTCATCAAGGGGAGGTGGAGGTATAGAAAATGTCTGGCTCTCAAAGGACCCTGTGTTGTATAGGGAACTCTTCTCAAGGGCACCCATGTGCTACCTGTGATCTTCAGGACAAGGCCTAAAGGTTAGTGAGATGGTTTAAATGGAAAAAAACAGAATGACGAAGGGTGACCAACCATGGAGATTGTCCATGAAACACTGTGTGCATTTAAAATGTAAAATTCCAAGGAGAAGAACACAACTCTGTGTGAGGACTCTGCTCTATGGACTTTTATCACTGCTTGTATGGATGTGTAGGACCTTGAAAGGAAGCCTGGTTTCTGGTTGAACTAAGCTTTAACCCCATCCCCACCCCCAGGGTCCCCAGCAGGGGATAACTGTACAAGGGACGGTAGGCTTTTGCCATGCTCCTGGGCCCCAGGCTCCTGACACAAGGCCTCAGCTCTCCATAGGTCTGTGACCATCAGTCACATAAGGGCATCTCCACAGGTAGAGGTGTGGTCACGTAGTCTTAAGACACTCCCATTTTAATGAGGCACCTAGACGCTTAGCCAAAAAACTCCTCTTCCCAGACACTCCTCCCAGCAAAAGGTATTTTAACCTTAGGCCTGCCCTAAGAAAGTGGGATATGGTTTTACTCATCACCACTCTCCGCCATGACAATAAATGCCCTAGAACCATGGACTGTCTCTCTTCATCAGGATCTGCTGTGGGGAACAATGGAACAGGCCTTCATCTAAAGAGCTGTGTCTAGTCTCCTGCAGAAGGCTTGTCTGAGCTCCCAGCCATGGCCTCTACCAAACTAAGCCAGCTAGCTGCCAACAAGCCAAAGACTTGGTCCCCAGCAGGACCATGCAAGACTCCTCCCAGCCTTTCCCCCTTGGCCTCCCATGCTAGATCCAGCCCTCGGGCTCCCATTCCATTCTCAGCTCTTCCTCGGCATCAAGTGGCCACCTGGGATGCCCAAGAGCATGGGGACCAGATGGAGCGGACTCTGTGAAGTCCTCTGGACCGAAGGCCGTGCTCTCTGACACCCGCCTGGCAGTGCCATGGGGTGTGGGGTGAGCGCTGTCAAACTTCCCATGTCTTGCCCTGGGGCAGACGAGGGCCACTCACACCACTCTAATCCAACAAGAGTTTGGGGAAAATATGATGTTTCCTAAGCCAATATCAAAACTAGATTTCCTTAGGAGCCCTGAGTAATCACTTGATGGTTCTTTCTGATGAAAGAAAATCTGAGACTAGTCCAGTGTAGGAAATATTTGCTAACATCTTTGAAGCTGGCAGGAGATCCTTTTGTTAAATTGGAATTCTCTCCATCTGTGGCTCTCACCCTATGTGTGTGTACCACATACTGCAAGCATGTACTACACATGCACACACACACACACACACACACACACACACGACAGAAAAGTACTTCTAGATAATATTCATCAGTTTTCTGTTTATTCCTTAGTTGTAGTGTAACAATAGACTTTTGTTGAATTAAGTAATTCCAGGTAACAATTATAAATTTAAAACTAAAAGATAACTTTTCTTTTGAGAATTTTGTTTCTTGAAACTTTGGTTGATAACACACTGAAGAATGTAGGTTATTCCTGAAAAACAAAGTGAGAGCTAAACAGCCCACAGCATCATCCATCTACCAAAAACATAGTCCTCCATCCCTTCACCAATTCCATTTATAGTTCTTTTGTGTCTAAGTTGAAAAATCACAAGGAAGACTCATGAATATGCCGTATGCTAAGTACAGTTATAGATGACATATATTTTTATGTTTATTTCTTCAGTTACTCTGTCCTTAACACCAATGAATGTAATAGCACAGACGACCCTGCGCCATTGTACAGATAAACAAGATATATTAGTGATCTGTCTATCCATCCATCTATCTCCCTATCTACTTATCATTTGTCTGTCTACTTATCTAGATATAGATATAAGCAAAGAGATACTAGTGACATATTCAATCCCACAGAGCAACATTGGTGGCGTTTGATTTACCATTACTGGGTTCAAACGTCTGCTTTTCATTTATACCATACCATACCATGTTTCTTAGTTACTTTTAGGGACTATGTGTCTCTTTTGGCAAAAAGAATATAAGAAGTACAGTCGCTTATATGGTCAAATAGATTTATAAATGGCCACAGCTGGAAGTTTTCACTGTGGACAGATGGCAGTTTGGGCTAGGGTGAGCTCCATTTCCTTGAATGCAATTCTATATTTACAGTGTCTCTCTTGCCCATACTTGGGTAGGCTTACATGGGGTGGGATGGGAGGACTCATTTGGCTTGATGTGAATATTAATCCTTCTTTTGTTTCATTTTAAAAAGTATTTTTTTTTTATTTCTGTGTAAGTGTGCAGATGTGTACTTGAGTGTGAAGGTCCATAGGGGCCCAAGGAGAACATCAATCCCCTGGAGCTGGTTGCAGGCAGTTGTGAGTTGCTTGACATAGGTGTTGGGAACTGTACTTGTGTCCTCTAGAAGACCAAGGCATGATCTTAACCGCTGATCTGTCTCTTTCAGCCAGAATTCTTAATATTTTATAGTATTTTACTGAAATAAAATATGAAGTATGCATATTAATCATTTCTTTAAATATTGCCTGGAAAGTAGGTTGAAGAGAAAGGTGCTTTAAATCCCTACTGACTCCTAGGATTCATGCGGTGGCCAGCACAACTTATCTGGGGATCAAATATACAGCTGATGAATGAGTTATGTTTTAGGCTTGAACTAAACTGATTTTCCCCTCTTAATGCTCCTTTATCTACCCAGTTAAGCACTTTTTCATTTAATATTCTTGTTTATTTTGAAGAAATATAACACTTATGTTCCCATTTATTTACACTAAAGTTATCAAAACACTGTTTGGCAGTATGAACTTGTAACCCAGAAGATTGTTAGACTGCTGAGGTGCTTTTGATATACTTTAGTTCTATATCTGGGAAATAATGTTATGTTTAGAGACATAACTCTCAAAACCTTCAGTTCAGTTCAAAGCTCCACTTATAATGGGTACAAGTGCTGAGTTCAGAAGAATGTTTGTTTATAAGTCACTGCTTGCCAAAAGTTCCAGAGAGAGATTGGTGGAGAGAAGCTAGAACAACAGGCTTTAATGTCTGCTACACAGCCATATTGAGCTTCTTGGGAGAAAATTCTGTTCAGCAAAATTTATAGTGATGTGAAAAAACCAAAAACCCCTCTGTGAGCTCTGAAACATGACATAACTCTCAAGAGTTGACTACAGAAAAAATTGATAGTATTGAAAACATGTCAAGGACTATATGTATGTAAATATGTAATATATTATTGGCATATGAAATATATTTAAAATAATGTAAATATTTTTATCAGCAAAAGAAATACAAGAAACACGAGGAAACATAGAAGCATACAGATACACACAATTGGGAGATTAAACTTCAAGCCTTGAGAACAATCAAATATAAAATGAGATATAATTTTAGGTTTCAGCTTGAAAAAAATAGTTAAGAAATTATACCAAGGAATTTTGTATAGCCTCTTAGGTAATGTATAGACTGGAACAATTTAAATGCAATTATAATGCTAGCCATCATTATGCAAAAATGCCTGTGCCTTTTGGCATAATAATTTCACTTCTAGGAATGCATCCAAAGTTGTAGATAGAGTTTACGTGCAAAGTTATTTATTACATTCCTCTTTTAAACAGTGAATATAAAAAGTAAATTAGGGTATAATCCGTGGAATGTTGTCTAATAATGTTATTTACCAAGTTTGATGTTATAGGAAGTGATACTGATATAAATGGGGGGGGTCAAAGATTATGTATATGAGTACACTGTCACTCTCTTCAGACACACTAGAAGAGGGCATTGGATTACATTACAGATGGTTGTGAGCTATCATGTGGTGGCTGGGAACAGAACTCAGGTCATCTGGAATAAAAGTTATTACTCTTAACCACTGAGCCATCTCTGCAGCCCCTCTACATTTTTAAGAATGATACAAAACCTAAAAATGCACAAAAAAAAAAAAATTAAGAGAAATAAGTTGTTAGTGATTTCTGACCAAAATGTATGTAATTTTGATTTTCTTATTTATAGGTTTCTATATTTAAAAATATTATATACTCATTATTATAATTCTAAACAATATTTTGTATAATGATAGAAATCTTTGAATATGGAGTAGGCAGAACTAATACAGTCCTTATAAACAGCACTAGGGCCATTGTAGACTGGAAATAACTAAACTTTCTGGCTATATATGATACAGCCATCTTTGAAAATATTCTAGTATGGAATTTACCAGCCTGTCTGAGCATGAAAATGTTAACACAGAGATAAAGTAACTCACTCTGGTTTGTAAATTTAGAAATGCTCATACCTAATATCAGAAAACTTTTCTGACGGGTGAATGTGATCTGGTTAGGAATCTATTTAGATACTTTGGTTCTTAGTTGGAAGTTAAAATGATGTTTTTGAGCATTTAGTTATCTCAGCTTTTCAAAAAAAGCATCATCCCTGTGAGGTTAGACTTGATTGTCTTAACTTACCTGCCTCCTTGGGAAGAAGCAGGTAAATATGCTACATAAGGTATGGGTGAAAAGTTGCAGGTCTGTTACAAAGTAGTCTAGATTGGAAAGGCAGCCTGATGTGTGGGTTGAACGCTGACCTATGAGGCATTGTAACTCTGCCTTTAGTGGCAGGCACAGAGTGGAGCCTGCTAAGAGAAAGATGTGTGCTGCAGTCTGGAGGGAAGGAGTCAGAACTGTGGCGTTTGCTGTTTACTCTCCTGAGTGATGGTTTGATCTTCTCTTCTTATCTTCCTACTCCTCATTTGTAGAGTAGAAATGTTTACTCTGTGTTGATATTTATTAAAAGCAGATAATGACTTTTTAAAAAATAGGGCTCCATAGTTATGATATTGCCTTGAGTTTCAGAAGGGCTGGTGCTATCTATTACTAGAACAATGAAAGTACAAGCATAGACAAAAGACCTTAATATCTCAAGGTAGAAGGAAGACCCCAAAGAATAAAGGAACTGCAAAGATAAGAGTGTCTTCAAATGGACCCAGAGAAATATGAAGACCCTGATCTTCAAAATAATAATTACTATAGAATGATAAACCATTGAATAAATACTACAAACACATGACTACCAGAAGTGGGAATTAGATGCTTGTCCATAAAGATGGAAGGAATAATTTCATTATTAGATAAATCAGTCATCTGCAGCAGTGGTAGTAATAATTGAGCTGAGAAATATCTGTGGATGAAAAGTAAGTAAGTGAAGATCTGAAAAGATATTTACACAATGTGAGAGAAGTAGTTCTCATAACATATTCTTGTGTTAAGAAGAAAACAAGCTCAGCATTTGGAAAGGTCTGGCAGGTAGTATCTTAACCCAATTACAAAGTTAACTCCAAGGATACCTGACAAAAAGCAGCTGTCAGGGCTGGGAAGATGCACAGAGCCTTCTAGAAAAGGTGGGAGTTCAATCCCAATCTAACATCCAGTAGGCTCAATTTGGAGACAGACTGTAGATAACTGGCCCTTTATTCTCAAAATGTCAAGATCAAGATTGTTGAAAAAGATCTGAGGAAGCATTTCAGGAGACTAAGACACTGTTGGCCAATATTGCATCCTCAGTGACGTGATTGGTGAAGCCCAGGTGCAGGCTGAGGGTAAGAAGTGATGATGTGCCAGTGTTAATTTTCTTGTTTTGATAGTTTTATTGTGGCTGTGCAAAATGACATTCCTGTTTGAAGGAAATTCACACTAAACTGTCAGAGGAGTTGTAAGACAGCACATTTATAAATTACTCTGAAATTGTTAGGAATGATTAGACTCTATCTCACACTTGCAATTTTTCTCTGAGTTTGAAATTTCTAACAGAAAATTATTTAAGGGCTGAAGACACAGCCCATACTTCAGAGGACTTGATATTGCATCTATGTTAGATGGCTCATATCCCCTCAGAACTTTAATTTCAGGGTATCTGATGCCCTCTTCTGGCTTCCATGGATACTTGCACACATATGGCATATACTTGCACGCACACCCCCCCCCCCCAAATCTTAAAAATGATCTATGTATTTTTTATTATTTTATTCTCTCACATATCACTTCCCAACCACCAGCTCCTTGCTCCCCATCCATTCTTCCTCCTTTTTCCTTCAGAAAATGGCAGACTCCCTAGGGATACAACTAAACCTAGCATATCAATTTGCAATAAGACTAGGCACCTCTCCTCATTTTAATTGGGAAAATTTAATGTGGGGAAAAATAGATAAGAATTAATCTGCCCACCAAAATTCTATCATAGATGGAGGAGGGGCTCAAAAGGCTCCCCTTCTCCCAGCAGCTCTGTGCATGGAATGAATGCTGATTGGGGAGTCATATTCCTCAGTAGTGTATCTACTACGTGCTCCAGTCATGTATTCTTGTGCCATCAAAAGACATGGACATAGGAAGGGAGGTTTGCTAGAATAAAAAGGGTTGAGTAGGGAGGGGAAGAGTCAGGATAGAGGAGGAGATTGTGATCATATATGTTATATATGTGTGTGACTTTATGGTAGAATAGAGATTAAAAAAGAAAAGATCTGGTTCATACTTTAAAAAGGTTAGAAACTGGATAGAAGGCTCCCTAGTTAAGAGCACATATTGGTATTGCAAAGTACCTGGGCTGGTATCCCAGAATTCATATGATGGCTTACAATTGTCTATAAGTCCACTTCCAGGGTACTTAATGCTTTATTATGGCCTCTATGGGCAGTGTACTTACAGACATGCAATCAAAATACTCATCATAATCATAGAATAAATAAAAATATTTGTAAAGGCTACCATAGAGTAGAATGGCGAAAACACTGAAGATGAGGTAGTCAGAAGAATAAAGAGAGTGAGAGAGTCATGTGGTTACACACAAGGGCTCTGAAATGAAATGTCCATGTACCCATGGTGGTTCTTCTTGTCAGTGTCAAGCAAGGAGGTTTCAGAGTGATGACGAACTTCTTACATATTGAAATCCCTCTCCTTCTTGCAAAGAAATATAGTAAACGTGTGAACTCCAACCTATGTAAAGCAAATGGCCAGGTGACTATAGTGGTTAGTTAGTTATTATTGTTAGCTATTGGTTATTTTAGTGAGATAGCTACATCTAAATTGTGGCTTTGGTAGTTATTTGACCTTGAGAGAATATTTATTTGTTTTCCTGTGACCCAGGTTTTCCCTTTAAGCCAGAAAAAAATAAAAATAATAAAAAAAAAGTAATGCAATGGTTGTGAGAATTAACTGAGGTGGTAAAAAATGCCTGGCAGTGTGTGTATGTGTGTTTCAACAGTGGGGCTAATCAGCTGGGGTTGTAAGGCCATCTACTTACAAGGCTGAGGCAGAATAACTACATGATGAAGGCCTGCCTCAGCTGTACAGAGTGCATTTAGGTGGATTCTAATCAATCTAGTGAGACTCTATCTCCAAAATAAAAATTTAAAAGATAGTTGAGATAGAGCTCAATGGCAAAGTACTTACCTCGCATGTGAAGGCTTAGGTTGAACTCATTATACAAAAAACATTCATTACTACTACATACATGCAAGCCAAAACATAATAAATGCCACAGAGAAACCAAAAAGCATAGGGTAAAGAAAAAGCAAACAAACAAACAAAAACTCAGATGGAAGTGGGGGGATGCACAAGGCTGTAGAATTATCCAGAATGGATGAAGTTGTTACTCCCACATAAGGATTGGGAGGTATATTTATCACAAAACAACAGGCCTCACTCTTGCTCCTAACTCTCTGATGCTTTTAGACCATTCTTAGGCCTTAGGACAGACACTGTAAAGCCTTCATATGTTTACACAAACTTTAAAACTTCTCTGTATATGGTATTTGATTGTCAGGCAAAAGCAGATTTTCTTATGCAGGTTCACTTTTGTAGAAGGTCAAATTCTTGCTTAGCTTTCAAACTCCAGTCTAGAGTTAGAGATTTAAGAAAATATTATTTTTATATGATTAATGAATAGTTGAATTACTCTCTGTACCCATTGGCCAACTTATCCAGCATTGATACCAAATGTCCAAATGTGTTTTGAAACGGAGAGTCTGAGTTTCTTTTCTTGTAACTGTGATACAATACTCTAAAAGAGTAACTTAAGGGAGAAAGGATTTCTTTTGGCTTATGGTTCAAGATGTACTGCCATCATAATAGAAAATTCAAGGCAGCAGGAGCTTGAAGCTGATGGCAATATATTCACACTCAGAAAGAAGAGAAGAATGAATGCATGTTGCTGCTGATACCTTTTTCTACAGCCCAGAATCCCCCCAGGGAATGGTTCTATTCACAACTAAGATGGGTCTTCTTACAGTAATTAATATAATCATGATAAACTTCACAGGCATGAGACTTCCATCTCAGGTAATTATAGATTTTGTCAAGTTTGATAATTAACACACCCAGCATTTGGAACGTTCTGGATATTAAAGCAGAAAATGTTTGAAATATATAGTCAGGGTCCAGTATGGGGAAAGTCCTTCTGATCATGAGAAATGCAAAACTACAAGTAGCTAATATGCTTTGAGTTAATCTGTATAGTCAGCTTGCATATTCTCCCCATAGATAAGAACAAAAAAGTATCATGGGAAGCTAATCAGTAGCTAGCTACTCAGTGAGGTCTGACAGTACAAATAGGAACTAAGATTAGTTAACTTAAAAGGTTCAGAATTCTTTCAACCAGGATAGAAAAGAAACTGGAAAAGAAGTTTCAAACAATGACAAACAAAAATCCTACCAACATACTTTCAATCATGAAGCTTGTAATTATAATTTTTTAAGCTAGAAATATGCAGAGTTAAAAAAGAAGTTGACTAAATAAACAAGTAAACTAAGAACAGCTAGATAAATGTCGAAGAAATTGTGCAAGATCCTGAAGTTGGCAATTTGATATTTGTAGTATTTATTTCTGAGAAGTAGATAATTTATTGCAATTTTCCTATTTATAAATAACTATTTACTTTTATGTCATGTATTTAATTACCTTCATCATTGTTTTGGCCAAATAGATAACAAGAAACAAATTAAGGAATTAGGATTTATTTTGCAGCATGGTTTGAGGGTATTGTCCAATGGTGGATGAAAAGATCATGGGTACTAGGCTGGCCCTACTACATCTGCAGCTAGAAAGTAGGGGGAAAGTTGAATGCTCAGCTTGCTTTTTCCTTCCTTCTCCCCCTCCCCCCTTTTTATTTGGTAGAGGGATCCCAACCTATTGGCTGGTGCTGCCCACAGTACCTCCTTAGGTCCTCCTTAGTTCAAACTATTCTGGAACCACTCTCACAGACATTCCCAGAAGTGTGTTTCCTAGGTGATTCCAAATTCAGTCAAGTTGAATAACCAATGTACATCTCATTAAATAATCTGCATTTTTGAACTCTTTATACTAATGAATGTCCAAAGAAAACAACAAATATCAGCCTCAGGCCCACAAAATACAGACCTACTCTAACGTTGCTAAAGTCTCAGGACCTCTTGCTTATGGTTGACTTGGGCTTGAAGAGAAACAGGTAAAATCCCAGGTTTGTGCAAGAAAGTGTATGGAGTAGTCCACGATCAGTGACTGTTAGGAGAGGTAATCTGGGGATGTTATATGCTAAAGAAAATATTGGTTGTCACGGGGAGAGATATACTGTGCTTGAGATAAGGGTAGAGTGGAGAAGAGACAGTGGCATCCAGCGAAAGCAGTGGGAGAGGAAGGCATTAAAAATGGGTCTTGGTTAGCATGTATGTGAGTGTGAGGGGGTTACTTTTATGACTTTCCTGTTTTTGTTCACACAAAAAGTCAAAGTGTAACCTCAAGGTTTCAAAGTCTGAGCTGGTTACTAATAAATCCTTTCCTAACAGATCTGTTGAGACAGTGATGAATCTGCTTTCACTAGAGCCAAGTCTTTCTATTGGCCTTAGTGTCTGTATGCAGAAGCTCTGCTGCAAACTTGTCAGTAAGTATGATGGCATTTAGTTAGAAAATGACAGACTCTTACTGTAGTGTCTTGAAGTGGTAGTTAATCCACTCTAAATTCTCTGGCGGCTGTGCATGGGCTTCTTGACACTCATCAAAATGCTCTGGATTCCAGACACACACACACACACACACACACACACACACACACAGCCTTCTATTTTAATATGCCTAAAACAGAGCAATGGCTGAGTACTTCCAAACCACTGCATTGCTAGTACTTCCCCTCCGATATTCCTGAATTTTTTCTTACTAAAATCTGTATTTCATATCTACTACACCAGATTCAGTCGGGGGAGTGGCCCCTGTGGCCACTTTCCCCCAATTCTTACATTGTTGTATGCTTTCTCTCCTGTAGCTTTCAGGCTTGGTGTTTCTGCTTTTGTGGCATGAGATCCTAAAAGCTCCTTCTTCTTCTTGTCCCTTGCCCAGGAAATCTAAAGTCCTGCCTATGTCTCCCTGCCTAGCTGTTGGCCACTAGCAACTTTATTTATCAATTAGAGCCAACTGGGAGCAGGGACACTCATCTGTCTTACAGGCAGATGTGAAGGTTCCTGTGTGATTTTTGGAGCTGAATTAACACAAATAGCATTAGAACCAAGCCACAACAGTGTCTGAAAAAGCCACAAGAGTAATAATGTATGTTGTAGTGGGAAATATCAAAAATGAGTACGGCATATTCCCGCTCTTGAGCCAGCTACTCCCTGCCTGCCAACTCTGCTGCCTCCACGGCTCTAGGCCTAGCTCCAACAGTGACCAATTGCTGTCTTCCATGCTCCGGTTTGCTGGTTCAGTGCTGCCTATACCCTCTGAGCCATAATCCCCTTGTGGTAGGTGGTCCCACCTTCTACCCAGTAAAAAAAAACTCTAGAAACTTATAATCAATCAGTCATATTTAAATATTAACAAATTCTCAATTCACAAGATGCCCACACAATAATTTCAGAGCCAAATTATAATGATACAAGCTGCCCACCTAGATTAGACATGTTATTCCAATTATTCTATCCCTATATGATATTCATAACTACCTGTGGCTATTTAAAACCATGCAGGATAAGAATCTTCTTCCTGTCTGTCTTCCATCTTGCTTTCTTCTCCCTCTTCTCCATCACTCTGTCCCTCTGCAACTCATAGCTCTGTCTCCCCTTTCCCTGTCCAATCACAGGCCTCCTGTTACACTAATATTAAAAGAGATTGGACAGGGAAAATACTGCCACAGTATGTCAGTGAGGAGACCAGTGAGTGGGGAACTTAAGCTGTTGCTTAAGAAACGAAGCTAGATTCAGTTTAAATGGATTTATTCTACCCAGGAGTTAAGGTAGCATACAAGAAGACATGCAATAATAAAGGGAAATGTAGTCCATAAATAGAAACACCAAGACTATAAATAGCATCAAATGCAGAATAGAAGAATTTCAGGTGTGTCCTCTTAGTAAATGTGAGTAACTGAAGGGTTATTATGTGAAAAACATCCGATGTTATTTTGTGTGCAGGTCCAAAAACATGGAAGCTGCTAATGTGTTTGGGATGCTATAAGAATAATAGCTCCAAACCCACCATAGATTCTAGAACAGTCTGCCTCTCTCATGTGCGAGAGGCTAAAAAGTCTAGGATCAAGGCCTTGGACAATTCAGTGTCAAGTTCAGGGACACCTGTTTTAGAGAGGGACCTTCTAAGTGGGATCTCATATGTCAGGGAGGGATAAGGTGGCTTTCTGATGTCACGTCAAAGGCCACGGTTCTACTCTTGACAGACTTGCACTCTTGATCCAAACTTTGCCAAAAAGTCTCACTTTCTAAAAATACCATTTTCAGGGATAGGATTTCTAATTTAAATATGGGGGTCATAAATACTCAGAAAGTAATTTAAGGAGTTGTAGTCAGCTAATGTCAGCACAACATAAAGCAAAACTCTGTGGATATTTGTGTGTATGCATGTATGTGTGTTTGCTTGCATGTGTACAGGCCAGAAACCAACTCATGTATAGTTTCTTAGAAGCCATCTACCTTGCTTTTGGAGACTGGATCTCTCACTTTCTGGGGTTTCTGGGGTTTGCTAAGTGGGCTAGGCTGGCTGGCTAATGAGTTCCAGGGATTTTCACGTGTCTATGCCTTCCCAATGCTGAGATTATAATTGTACAAACTTTTAGAGCTTTTAGATTTGATTTGTTTTTATTTAAGGTATTTGTGTGTGCCTGAGCATATTTACTATGTGTGTGAGTGCAGTGCACTTGGGTGGGTAGGGGGACAAAAGAGGGCATTGGATCACTTGGAATTGGAGTTACAAGTAAGTGTGAGCTTCAGTGAAGGTGAAGGAAACAGAAACAGAGTGCTCCACAAAAGCAGTGAGCACCCTTGACCATCGAGCAATCTTTCTAAGCCCCGATTGTGGACATTTTGCTTGGGTTCTAGGGATCAAACTCAGGTCCTCATGCTTGTGTAGTATGCTTATTTATTTTTTGTCAAATTGATACAAACTTGAATCACCTGGTAAGTGATTCTAAATAGAATTTTCTCTGTCAGATTGGCTTTTCTTCATGACTATACAGAATTTTCTTGATTAGTGATTGGTGTATGAGAACCTAGCCAACTGTGGGCAGAGCCATCCTTGGGCAAATGGATGTGGGCTATACAAGAAAACAAACTGAGCAAGTCATAAAATGCATGCCAGCAAGCAGAATTCCCCCATGCCCTCTGCTTCAGTTCCCACTTCCTGGTTACTTTCCTGACCTTTTTCCATGGTGGACGATGACCTGCATATTGTACGATAAAATAAACTCTTTCCTTCCCTAAATTGATTTATGACCAGTTTGTCACAGCAACAGAACAACAGATTGGGACACACAGAGAACACTTTACAGTACTGAGTCATCTCTCCAGCCCATAATAAAGCTTCTTAAAGGATAGAGCCTCTTCACAAGATGATTGCTATGCATTCCTCTTCAGAGTTAACACTTAAACCCAGCCAGGGAGCCTCCTTGAGCTGACTGATGAGATGAATTTGGACTGGCCTCTGCTGTGTCCGAAGGGAAATCATTCCAATGTTTACATGAGAGTGTCTGTTCTAAACCTTGTTGTTTATATCATGAAATGTTCCAGACTTTCCACACAATAATAAAAGCTTGTCAAAAATTGTTCTCTGTTTCTCTTTGGTGTTGTTACCACCTTTGAAATTCTACTGAAAATCAAAAACTCCAAATTTCTGAGGCAGAAATGGATCATCAGCAAATGGAGGGAGAGGTGGCAGTGGAGGGATGGGGTGGGATGTAGGTGTTGGTCCAGCATGGCCCTCCACTCTGGGTCATTGTTCTACAGTGTGAGAAGGTGCTAGACATCTAATTATAAAGTGCTATTTTTCCTTATAACATGGAGAACCACTGTTACTTCTAGCACAGACAATACTGGGAAATCAGAGATAGTCTGTTTTCAAAGTACTTGTGAGTTAGAATGAAAGAATGAAAACGATATTAATAAAAATAACCACAAGTTTGCATATATATGTATGTATGTATATATGTGTATAATATGGTATTCTGAACTGAGAGAAGAATGGATAGTTGTAGGCCCAATGGAGAATGAACCAAGAGCATAGTGGTATTAGTGTCACAGAGGAAAATCTTGCCATTGTGGCATTCAGATGAAGAGTATTTCTGGCTGAGGGACAGTGTATGCTGTGTGAGGAGACTTGGGAATATTTGAACCTGGTTAGCATGAATGCTAGAAGCTTACACCCTGGTATCTAAAGTAGCCAGGGTGGCACATAAGAGGAATTACAATCACTACCAAAGCCTTTGCAGTGGTTTGAATGTGCTTGGCTCAGGGGAAGAGGTGCTATCAGGAGGTGTGGCCTTGTTGGAGGAAATGTGTCATTATGTAGGAGAGGATTTGAGGTCTCCTAGTGGTCACACTCTGCCCAGTATGGAAGAGACCTTCTTCCTGGGTGCCTGCAAAAAACAGTCTCTTTCTCCTCCTGACTGCTGTTAGATCAAGATATAGAACTCTTGGCTACTCCAGCACCAGTTCTGCCTGCACAATGACACACTTCCCGCCCCTATACTGGACGGAACCTCTGAAACTGTAAGCCAGACCCAATTAAATATTTGTCATTAAGAGTTGCCTTGGTCCCTTCCAGTTTCCATCTGTGCCTGGAGCTGATCCCATGCCACAGCACTCCATATACAAATACTGCCAGGAGAGAGCTAGTTTCCCAGGGGTGATGACATACCTGTGAGCAGAGGTAAGATCACCACTTCTGCTCAAATTTCTGGCAGAAGAGGGACCAACTTAGAGGCATGAGGACACAGGAACCAAGGAACAGCTGGGGACAGCAAACTTCTGATTTCCATCTGCACCACAGAGCTGACCCTGTGCCACAGCTCTCCATACCCAAATTCTTCCCAGGAGTGCTGACACACAGGCTTGCAGGAGGGATAAACCACAATCAGAGACAGCAAGACCAGCTAACACCAGAGATAACCTGATGGTGAGAGGCAAGGACAAGAACATATGCAACAGAAACCAAGGCTACTTGGCATCATCAGAACCCCATTCTCCCACCACAGGGAGTCTTGGATATGCCAACACACTAGAAAAGCAAGATTCTAATATAAAATAACATCTCATAGTGATGATAGTGTTTTTAAGGAGGACATAAATGACTCCCTTAAAGAAATATAGGAGAACATAGGTAAGCAGGTAGAAGCCCTTAAAGAAGAAACACAAAAATCCATTAAAAAATTACAAGAAAATACAACCAAACAGGCAAAGGGATTGAACAAAATCATCCAGGATCTAAAAATGGAAATAGAAACAATAAAGAAATCACAAAGGGAGAAAACCCCAGAGATAGAAAACCTAGGAAAGAGATAAAGAGTCATAGATGCAAGCATCACCAACAGAATACAAGAGACAGAAGAGAGAATCTCAAGTGCAGAAGATACCATAGAAAACATTGACACAACAGTCAAAGAAAATGCAAAATGCAAAAAGCTCCTAATCCAAAGCATCTAGGATATCCAGGATACAATGAGAAGGCAATACATAAGGAAAATAGATATAGAAGAGAGAGAAGAGTCCCAACTTCAAGGACTGGTAAATACCTTCAACAAAATTATAGAAGAAAACTTACCTAACTAAAAAAAGTGATGTCCATAAACATATAAGAAGCCTACAGAACTCCAAATAGGTTGGACCAGAAAACAAATTCTTCCCATCACGTAATAGTCAAAACACCAAATGCACAAAAAAAGAAAGAATATTAAAAGCATTAAGGGATAAAGGTCAAGTAACATATAAAATCAGAACTGTCAGAACTATCAGAATTACACCAGACTTCTCACCAGAGACTATGAAAGCTAGAAGATCCTGGGCAGATATCATACAGACCATAAAAGGATACAAATGCCAGCCTAGGTGACTATATCCAGAAAAACTCTCAATTACCATAGATGGAGAAACCAAGATATTCCATGACAACAACAAATTTACACAGTATCTTTCCACAAATCCAGTCCTATAAAGGATAATAGATGGAAAAACGCCAACACAAGGAGGGAAACTATACCCTAGAAAATGCAAGAAAGTAATCGTCTTTTAACAAACCCAAAAGAAGATAGCCACACAAACATAAAAATAACATAAAAAGTAACAGGAAGCAACAATCATTATTCATTAATATCTCTTAACATCAATGGATTCAATTCCCCAATAAAAAGACATAGACTAACAGACTGGATACATAAACAGGACCCAGCATTTTGCTGCATACAGGAAACGCACTTCAAAAGACAGACAAAGACAGACACTACCTCAGAGTAAAGGGCTGGAAAACAATTTCCCAAGCAAATAATCCCAAGAAACAAGCTAGAGTAGCCATTCTAATATCGAATAAAATAAACTTTCAACCAAAAGTTATCAAAAAAGGATAATGAAAGACACTTCATATTCATCAAAGGAAAAATATATCAAGAAGAACTCTCAATTCTGAACATCTATGTTGCAAATGCAAGAGCACTCACATTCGTAAAAGAAACTTTATTAAAGCTCAAAGCACACATTGTACCTCACACTATAATAGTGGCAGACTTCAATACTACACTCTCATCATTGGACAGATCATGGAAACACAAACAAACCAGAGATGTAGTGAAACTATCAGAACTTATGGACTGAATGGATTTAACAGATATTTATAGAACATTTCATCATAACACAAAAAAATTTACCTTCTTCTCAGCACCTCATGGTAGTTTCTCCAAAATTGACCATGTATTCAGTCACAAAACTGGCCTCAACAGATACAAGAAGATTGAAATAATCCCGTGCATCCTATCAGATTACCACAGAATAAGGGTGGTCTTCAATAACAACAAAAACAACAGAAAGTCCAAATATACATGGAAGCTGAACAACGCCCTACTCAATGATAACTTTGTCAGGGAAGAAATAAAGAAAGAAATTAAAGACATTTTAGAATTTAATGAAAAAGAAGGTACAACATATCCAAACTTATGGGACACAATGAAAGAAGTGCTAAGAGGAAAACTCATAGCTCTGATTGCCACCACAAAGAAACTGAAGACAGCATACACTAGCAGCTTGACAGCACATCTGAAAGCTCTAGAACAAAAAGAAGCAAATATACCCACAAAGAGTTAGATGGCAGGAAATAAACTCAGGGTTGAAATCAACCAAATAGAAACAAAAAGAACTTTACAAAGAATCAACAAAACCAGGAACTGGTTCTTTGAGAAAATCAACAAATAGATAAACCCTTAGCCAGACTAACCAGAGGGCACAGAGATAGTATCCAAATTAACAAAATCAGAAATAAAAAGGGAGATATAACAACAGAAAAGGAGGAAATTAAAAAAATCATCAGATTGTACTACACTACAAAGGAACAAAACGGCAAAATCTGGATGAAATGGACAATTTTCTAGACAGACACTACATGCCAAAGTTAAATCAGAATCAGAAAAAAACATCTAAACAGTCCTATAACCCCTAAAGAAATAGAAGCTAAAAGTCTCACAACAACAACAACAACAACAACAAAAACAAAAAGCCCAGGACCAGATGGGTTTAGTGCAGAATTCTATCCCACCTCCAAAGAAGACCTAATATCAATACTCTTCAAACTATTCCACAAAATAGATGGATCACTACCCAATTTGTTCTATGAAGCCACAGTTATGCTGATACCAAAACCACACAAAGACCCAACAAAGAAATAGAACTTCAGATCAACTTCCCTTATGAATATAGATGTAAAAATACTCAGTAAAATTCTCACAATCTAAAAACACATCAAAATGATCTTTCACCATGATCAAGTAGAATTCATCCCCGGCATGGAGGAATGGTTTAATATATGGAAATCCATCAATGTAATCCACTACATAAACAAACTCAAAGAAGAAGACCACATAATCATTTCCTTAGATGCTGAAAAAGCATTTGACAAAATTCAACATCGCTTCATGTTAAAAGTTTTGGAAAGATCAAGAGTTCAAAGCTCATACCTAAACATAGTAAAAGCAATATACAGCAAAGCAGTAGCCAGCATTAAAGTCAATGGAGAGAAACTTGAAGCAATCCCACTAAAATCAAGGACTAGACAAGGCTGCCATCTCTTTCCCTATCTATTCAATATAGTACTTGAAGTTCTAGCTAGAGAAATTAGACAACAAAAGGAGGTCGAAGGGATACAAATTGTAAAGGAAGAAATCAAAATATTACTAATTGCAGATGATATGATTGTATACTTAAGTGACCCCAAAAATTCTACCAGGGTACTCCTACAGCTGATAAACAACTTCAGCAAAGTGGCAGGATATAAATTAACTCAAACAAATCAGTAAACTTTCTTTACACAAAGGATAAATGAGCTGAGAAAGAAATAAGGGAAATGACATCCTTCACAATTGTCACAAACAATATAAATTATCTTGGTGTGACTCTAACCAAACAAGTGAAAGATCTGTATGACAAGACCTTCAAGTCTCTGAAGAAAGAAATCGAAGAAGACCACAGAAGATGGAAAGATCTCCCATGCTCATGGATTGGCAGGATTAATATAGTAAAAATGACCCCAAAATCAATCTACAGATTCAATGCAAACCCCATCAAAATTCCAACTATAGAATATATATTTTTTAAAAAAGAATTGCCTTGGTCATGGTGTCTCTTCACAGCCATAAAATCCTAACTAAGGCAGACCTGAAACTTACTGTGATGACAAAGAACAGTTTCTGTATTGTGGAAATAAGTGTGTGTGTGTGTGTGTGTGTGTGTGTGTGTGTGTGTGAGAGAGAGAGAGAGAGAGAGAGAGAGAGAGAGAGAGAGAGAGAGAGAGATTTCTCATGGAAGAGGTATGATCTTATTGGTGTTCTGCTGTTTGGATATTTTTTTTAAAGAAAAAAAATATGGATGCTTCCATCCTTCTTAGAAGGGGGAACAAAACATTCACAGGAGTTAGAGAGTGGGAGGAACTTGGAAGAAGGGAAGAGGGGTAGTGGGAAAAAGGGGGGCTGGGTCAGGTATGAGAGGAGATGTGGTCCGTAAATTGAACAGAGGTATATAGCAATGGGGAATGGGAAACCATCTGGGGTAGGCACCAGAATGTCCCAGATGTCAGGAAAGGAAGAGGCTCTCAGGACCCAAAGGGGAGGGAGAACCTGCAGAGACCATATCCAGAGGTTAGGCAAGGTCCCCAATTGAGGAATGTGGCCACCTATTCATCTCCAAATTCTTAACCCAGAATTGCTTCTTTCTAAAGGAAATATGGGGACAAAGTGTGGAGCAGAGACTGAAGGAAAGGGCATCCAGAGACTGCCTCACCTGGGGATCCATCCCATATGCAGCCACCAAACCCAGACACTATTGCTGATGCCAAGAAGTGCTTACTAACAGAGGCTGGAATAGTTGTCCCCTGAGAGGCTCTGCCAGAGCCTGACCAATACAGATGTAGATGCTTGCAGCCAACTATCAGACAGCATGTCCCTGTTGTCCCCATTGCAGTTCTGGCAGAGGCAGTCTGGCCATCAGGCCCAGATAAGAGGCTTTGTCCTGTGCAGGAGAACATGGGAAACATGACTTACCTTTTCTTAGGCGATATGAGACATTTAATTCTCTGTGTATCCTCTGTTTGTCCAGCCCTAGCCCTGGCAGGGGGCAAGCAATGGAGTGGTCTTTCCAGTGGTTATAATTCACGTAGTCTCTTCACTGTGTCCATATCTTCTTGGAGACCTTGGGGAGTCACTGTTAGGATTTGGGAGTCTCTGTCATAATAAGCTTAAACATTTAACTTTATATTTAGCAGATTTCTGACAAGGTTGAGAACTATCTATTAAGTTAGACAATCTGTGTTTGTTTATAATGTATCTAGTAAATAAAGAGGTTATAACTTAATGACAATAACAAAAACAAAGCTAAACATGTCTTTAAGGTTTTAATATTTTTACTCTTGTAAATCTTTGAATTAATATTAAAATTATTATTTATCAAGGCAGGATAGAAATCACATGGAAACTTTGTCTTAATTGGAATGTGTCTTTGGAGACCTTAACTCAGGCTGTTCTTAAGTAAGATGGCAGTGACATGGGAACTGCCCAAAACAAGGATGGCAGATAATCATGAGACTGCATTTAACAAAGATGGAACTGAAGGTACAACCAGCCATGTGACTGCCATTCGTTAAGATGGTATTGAAGCTATAGCTCCACCTGTAGAGGAAAGTTATACCTTAGAACAGAATGGCAGAAAGTGTTATTGTGTATCAGTAGAGACAGACAAGTTTTGTCTAGCAGACAGGTCTTTCCCTGTCACTGCAGGCAGCCTCTGTCATTGTGTGCCATGCAGTGGGTCTGAACTGGGCACAGGGTGGCTCAGCTGCTCCATGCTGTGCTTAGGCATTCCTTCTCCTGCCTGACAATGCAATGGGGAAACATGGAAATCTCCCTTTCCTGTCAGGGTTAGAGAAGTTGACCATTTAATGGATTCAAATTCAGCCAAATGGACTTGAACTCATTGTTCTCCTGCACAGCTAAATGTATCTTATGAACATATGCCAAGTAAGGTGTCGGGTACCACCTAGACACAAATTAAAGGTCTCCAGGGAGCTGCACAGTCAGTCATCTGTTACACTAGATAAGTGTTTATACAACTAAAGTTCTCAGTGAATATGAGGCGTGGCTACAGGGAAAGATGAAACATCCCTAACTAGAGAGGCAATTCTCTTCAAGACCCTGACTGCCTTGCAACCAATTGGACTACCTTTACTTTACAATTGATGTAAGAATCTCCAAGGTGATCTTGAGGTTAATGGGAAGCTTGTGCTGCAAATATGGGGTGACCCACTACATTCCTGCTCAGATCTATGTATACCACATTCTGGGCAAGAGTCTATAGATTTGTTTGTATCCCTAACTCCTTCTCAGACTCCTGGGCACCTCTTATAAGATCTTGTGTTGATGTCTTCATCTCAACCGATAATAATTTACTCTCCAATTATCACATCTGTGTTTTAGAAGAGCTAATTAGAAAGATTTTGATAGCTTGGGAATTTCCTGTCAAAAGTAGTACAGAGCACATAGCCTGGGTATCCGGGGATGATGGAAATAGTCACACACTCATCTCTCCATCTCTAGTAATGACATGTCTCTTGGCTCTTCCCAGTGGCCCCCACATACCCCATTTCCCTCAACCACCACTCTCTCACACACTCTCAACATTTCCATGTGCAAATGTCATTGTCTAGATACAAAACCTGTGAGGGAAAGCATGTGCTTTTAGCTAATTCTGTACTTTCATAACACTAGTTCACCCTGACACATCATTCCACTGCCAAATTGTGTCTCTCACTTAACACTTGCATGGCATTATTATGCTTAGTTCAGGACCTGAGCTTCCTGCCTAAGAGCTCTGCATGGGGGTGGGGGGTATTTCCAACATAATAAAAGACATTCATTTCAAAGACCCTGGAACATCTGTAACTTGCTATTCTCACAAATGCTGAGAATAGCTTTCTCAATTCTCACTGTTCTCTTACAGTTAAATTGCAGATTCAGTCAGGAGAGTGGAAGGCAGAAGGAGCAGATTTCCCTAGTATTCCTTGAAGTCTTAAAACAGAAGCTGCTGTCAGTTTCTCTTCACTTACTCTCTGTCCAGGTATCAGCCTAGAAACTGGAGCAGAGGAGGTGGAGGGAATGACTGTCAAGGTTGTTACATGTGGCTTTGAAGAAGAGAGGTCAGTTACAAAGTGGCACTATGTAGAAGCTGTAGTTTCTGAAACAAACTGGTTTTTTGTTTTGTTTTGTTTTGTTTTGTTTTAATAATAGCAGATTGGAGCTTTGCTCTAGCTCAGTTGACAGAGGGCCTGCCTAGAACTGCACAGGGCCCAGGGTTCCATTTTGAGCACTAGAGAAAAGAGCCTTGTGGCAAAATTCTTTAATCCCAGGCTGGAGGATACAGAGTTCAAGCCAAACTCAGCCTCAGTTAAATATGACCCTTTTCAAATAAAGAAAAAGAATTCAGTTCTTATTAGTGTGGTTATTTTTTATATTCCAGGATTCAATGTCCATGTTGCTGAAGCCAGAAAGAAGGGTGAGAAGAGACTGTAATGTGCTTCCTGCTACAGATTCTCTGGAGATGGCGCCTGGAATATTGTATTGAGAAAGATTATGAAACTTATTATGGGTTCATGGGAAATTAATTAGCATTCTGTATCCATGCTCCATAATTAGCCCCTTTTAAGAGTTCCTTGAAGGGCCTTGAGGCAAACCATTCACACTCCTCCCTCTCCACTTCACAGTCCAGTTTGGACATCAGGTCAAATCCTTTGTAATGTACCAATATCAATATCAGAGACACTGCTTGTTTGGATGACAACAAAGAATGGAATGAACAGACCAATGTGAGTATGGGTTCAAACAAGAGGGGTTAGCCCGTGAGGGGTAGAAAAGAAAATTCAGTCTAGCAACCCTTGATGCACCACATCTTGTGTATTTTTAACATAATAAAAGACATTTACGTTAAAGGCCCTGGCACACGGTAACTTGCTATTCTCACAAATGCTGAAAAGCTGTCAGTCGTTCCTGAGTGGTAACACATTTTTGAAGCAGGAATTCCAGTAAGAATGATACAGGCTCTGAGAAACAGGCTGGGCCAGTCTTCCAAGAAGCCAGTAGTCTTTAGCACTATTCTGGCTTTCAATTGTGGACAATATTTTTATGAAGCCAACTGATAAAACATTTGCTGATCTCTCTCCTGGCAGGAGTACAGAAATATGATAATTGTTATGAATGGTCTCTCAGAACTGGGCTTATCAAAGATTCCACTCTGAGATCTGCAGAGAATTCTCACACATTACTGTTGTTTTTCTTTCGCTTCTACAGAATTTATCAATGTCTTGGGTCATTATTTGCCTGATCACAACAGCATGCATTCATGAATATGCATCAGCTAAAATCCTGCAATTTTACGTGTTAATTTGCTCATGTCTTTAGGTGTTTATAGCAATTAAATAAGACCTTGATAAATTTAGAGAAAATAGAAAAGGCTTTGCTACTATAAGTACTTGTATGGATGGATGGCAGATTCGGAGATAAATTATGCTTTATGTAACTTAATTTGTTGATTAGTTTATCACATTACATATTTCTTCACTTGGTCTTTATAGGTCTTTATAGGTTTTCAGCAATGAGTGGTCTCCTCTTTGTTTCTTTGGTGGGCCTGCTGCTACTCATTTTAGCTTTTGAATGAAACTAATTGTTACCTTGGCTAATCTGAGGTGGTCTGTCCTGTTGGTTTATTTAAAAAATATTTATTTTTATTTTAAAAATATTTATTTTTACTTTTAACTGTGTGTGTGCCTGTGCATGTTTGTGTGTGTGTGTGTGCATGCATGTGTGTAGATACATAGGTATGTGTACATGAGTGTAGTTTCCCACAGAAATCAGAGTTATCTCCTTGGAGCTGGAATTATGGGCACAGTGCATGTGTTTAACTATTGTTGAGCTGCTGAGCCCTACTCTCTCTCTCTCTCTCTCTCTCTCTCTCTCTCTCTCTCTCTCTCGCGTTGTGTGTGTGTCTAGTTATGTGCATGAATGCAGTTTCCTATCTCCCTGGAACTGTCATTATGGGCATAGGTGAGCCATCTGACCTGTGCTGGGAACTGAACTCAGATCTTCTGTATGTGCATGTGCTTAACTATTGCTGAGCCCTACTTTGTGTGTGTGTGTGTGTGTGTGTGTGTGTGTGTTGTGTGTGTTCCATGTACATGTTCCTGCATTTCACATGTGTAGTTGTGTATATATGTGTATATTGAGTCAGATGTCTTCCTCATTGTTTTTTAACCTTGTTTTTGTTTTTGAGACAGTGTCTTTCATTGAGTCTAAATATGACTGTTCAACAAGGCTGGACCGGGGGACCTAGGACTGCTTTGTTACTGTGTCTCCAGTGCTGGAATTACAGAAGCACAGCACTATGCTGAGATTTTTTTTTTTTTTTTTTTAAATCTTGGCACTGAGGCTTGGAATGCAGGTCCTCATGCATTCCTGACATCATTTATTGCCCGAGCCTCTGGAAACATCCTCTCAGTGTATGTATGTTGTAGGAAGACACTGGTTAGTACCTGTCCATGAAAGGAAACTGCTATATGACAGTGTGGGCAATGTGACAATGAAACTGATGGAGGATCTGCTCTGGAGAGGCAGACACATACAGTAGGCAGTAAGTGGTGTGTGTGTGTGTGTGTGTGTGTGTGTGTGTGTGTTTTAGAGGGGGAAGGGAGGAAAGAGAGAGAGTTTGAGTGCTGGTTAGTTATTCTCATAATCTTTCATTACTTCATTCCTTGGAGGGCTTTTCTGTTTTGATTTTCAAGAAGATATTACAGCTGATCTACATCAGAGACACATTATCTGCTGCTATGTCATGCAAACTATTAAAAGTGAATGTGCATGAGAGATGCTATCACAAGGAATATTTGACTCTCTAAAATGGCTGTCTAGATGATTCTGACCCATGTTGTTATCTCCTTTGCATAAAAAGCCACATGGCTGACATCACTTTAAACCTTTATTCAAATACTTGGAATAGTAGAGACAACCAACAAAGAATGAATCACCATGTTGAGGGGAAGGTTTATACACCTCTCTTTTCTGTCTATTTGATAGATCTTCAGTTCTCCCAATCACCTTAGTGGTCTACGGTCATCATTCTAGCATCTGCCCAATACGTTGTACAGAGCCTAATGTACAGTAGAGCTGAATAAGATCTTTAAAATGAGTGGATAGAGAAGTGAATTATTTCTCAGTAATATAAACCACTATGTCTAGTAATTATTATACATTTTTCTTAAATAATTTAATCTCCAGTGTAGATAATATGCTAAGGCAACAGAGGGCTATCTTGTTAGAATAGATGAAAGCTAATCAATATTTAGTGTGAACTGTTACTCAGCAACTAGGCTGACTATATATATGACTACATATATGAGATATATATATATATACATATATATATATATATATATATATCTCACAAATATGTTATATTGCATGCATATGCCCATATCAGCACTCACAAGTTCACATGTGCATTCAGGAACTGGGCAATCCAGTATATGCATTCTGTTTCACTCATATGCATATACACACATGTATCATTATGGTGATCTCATGAGGAAGTGTTTGTTTGCAACCTGATTACTTAAATAAGCTGAGAAAACTCCCACATGCTACCAAGCCAGGTTGGGACATGAGCTGGATCTGTCTGGGCTGCTGTGAACTCTCCCTGGATGGGCGTCCAGTTGTCTCTGGATGAGTGTGCAGTGCTCATTTATGGATTTCCTCCTGTTTGGCCATTCTGAATGCAGAGCAGCCTCAGTGCTCTACAAGACTGACCCCTGCAGGAATCATCTCTCCTGAGAACAAGAGGCAGAGGGCCAGCTTCCTGACTAAATCTTCTAGACCCTTAGAAAGCCAGTGTGCCCTTTTCATTCAGGATGAGGTCACATCATGCTACATATAAATGAATACTGGTATAATGGTTCATATGTATAGGTCTTATAATTCCTACCTTGCCCTAGGCAGTGATTGGAGAATTCATAATTAACAGGCACTTAATAATATTGTATGTCAGAGGCCAGAGTATTGAAACAGTAAACTATGTTTAGGAGGCTTCCCCATGAAACTGAAAAACCTTGTGCTTCAGGCCTGGTACCGAGAGAGTGCTTTAAGAATGTGATCCTTTTCAGCTGCGATGTGGCTCAGTTCGTTGAGGGCTTGTTTAGAAAGCTTTGAGCTTTGCCATTATATAAATGGGGCACGCTAGCATACACCTACACAAACAGCACTCAGGAGCTGGAGGCATAAGAATCAGAAATCCAAGTTTATTTTTATCCATACACTGAATTCTAGGCAATCCTTGAGCTACATAAAACCCCAAGAAGAAAAAATAAATGAACAATGCGGTCCTATGTTCTTTGTTAAACTATACAAAATCAGATTTTTTACTTTAATGTTCTTAAAGAACTCCCTGACCCACTTTGAAGCTGCAGGTACCCAGACTTAACATGTATCTCTGCAACAGTCTCTTAGGGCTTGGAGCACAGTCAGAAAAATTACCACCAACCCATGAAAGGGCATGTGAGGGGCAGGGCAGCTACAGCCATGGGATCTTCTGGTACATGGGGGTAAGTAGCCTTGGCCCTTAGGGATGTGGGTGTTGAAGTCTAGCTTTTGGCAAGGAAGGAGCAACCTTGCTTCACAGCAGTGGAAACTGTACGTCTAGGCTCTGGCTTGGGCTTGGAGTAGACAGGCTTGTGTGCCCAGAGGAGAAGGGACACAGCAACAATAATTAGGGTCCCTGGAAATTGGATGTAAGAATGTGTCTGAGTTCATGTGTGTGGGTGCATGTATGTGCATGAATATGGAATTCAGAGAATAACTTTGAGCATGCTCCTCAAGCACCGTCTACCTTTCTCTTTTGAAAAAGGATCTCTCATTGACCTGGTGGAGCTAGCTGGCTGGTTGGCAAGCCCCAAGCATCAACCTACCTGTTACCTTTCCAGTGCTGGGATACAAGCACTCCCCACGGTATCTGACTTTGTGTGTGTGTGTGTGTGTGTGTGTGTGTGTCTTTGGAGATGGAATTAGGTCCTTGAGCTTGGATGGGAAACATTTTGCTAATGAAGTCACCCCCACAACCTCATTTGAACTTTATTCCAAGGGCAGGGTTGTGCTGCTGAAGCATGGTCCACAGACTTCCCATTTTGCTTTCTCGCTACACTCTGGCTCTAGGTGTGGAGAATGGATGCTGTTTTGCTTTGCATTTTTTCTCTAGCATCACCCCCCGGAGTACCGCTGCAGCTGGGTAAGCAAGGGTAATGTTGTTTGGTACAGGGAAGGGAGGCAATTCTCTCAATATCCTGACGGGAGGAATCTGTGAGGATAGCAGGTAGGGCCAGGCTATTGTCAAAAGTGCAGGTGACATCCCACCTATGATTTAACCAGGAGATGCCCGGATGGCTGGGTAAGTATGCATATAAGAGAATGATTTTATGGCATCTGCCATCCTTGTTTTGTCTCAGCAGACATCGGATTGGAAGTACTAATGATGGAAAGAGACTGCAAAAGATTTTGAGAATCACTGTTTTCTGTGTTGAGGAGGAGAACAAGGGCAGTATCAGTGCTAGGCCAAAGTCCCTTGTGCCCATTAAGGTCTCCAAACTTCGTTAACAGTTGTGTTTTGTCATCCTCACGGTGACCATTAATCTTGATTGTTAACTTGATGGTACTTACAGTCACCATAGGCACAATCCCATGGGTAGATCTTTGATGAGGAAGAAAGGTTCACCCTAATGTTTTTATGTCCAAGTCACAGGAACATCCATAGACCACTGAGGAACCAATTCTGATGCAAACACATAAGGGTCTTTAGAGCAAGGTTTCTCACCATCCCCATTGCAGTGGGTCAGAGTGAGAGCCCCAAGTCTAGGGGAATAGGGTATTTACTGTCGTTACAGCTAGCTTAGGGAATTCCTATATGGGTCATCAAGTTAATATTTTTAAAAACTGCATTACTGGTTTTTTTTTTTTTTCAATTTATTTCTTCAACTTAAGTGTTTCTTTTTTTTTAATTTTCCTATTTTATTTACATTTCAAATGTTTCCCCCTTTTCAGATCTCCCCTTTGGAACCTCCCCATTCCCTCCGCCCTCCCCCTGCCACTATGGGGATATTCTCCCACCCACCCTCAAAAAAAAAAAAAAAAAAACAAAAACCATTGCATTTCTGTTGTAATCTGCAGGAACTGAACACTGAGGCAAAACTACCTGACAGACAGGATGGCTAAGTTATCTGTTCTCTGCAGGATGTCTTCAGGTATCTAGATGTCTATCTTGACCCTGCTATTGTAACCTGACTGGCTGTTGCTAAGGGGTGTGGTAGGGTTGTCATGGGATGTTTGCTCAGGTGGACTTTCTGATTTTCTTCCTGGAATCGGTGTTTAGCCCCTGGTTTCACACAAAATGGAGTTTCTTCAAAAAAAAAAAAATGGGGTTGGTTGGGCTTTATAGCATGGGCAGTACCATCCATAGGCTGGAGTTTGGACAGAAGACGAGAAGAAAGTGACCTGAGGGCTGGTATTCATTACTCTGTTTCCTGACTACAGATCCAATGTGACCGGCTGCCTTGGCTTTCCTGATGTGACATGATGTCACATGATGATGCTTGGAACTCTAAGCAGAAGTGAAATAAACTATTTTTTCTTAGAGATGCTTTTGTCAGATATCCTGGTTGTTTTGTATGTTTGTTTTTTACTTTCAACAAACTAGAATCTCCTGAGAAGAGAGAAGCTTAATTGACCCCACCATACTGATCTAAGGATATAGGTCATGTTCTTAATTGATGATTGGTGTGGGAGGGCCAGCCCATTGTGGATGGTGAGGCCCCTGCCAGAGGCCCTGCCAGAGGTTCCTGCTCTGACTTCCTTTGCTGAGGATGTGGAACTGTAAGCTAATATAAACCCTTTCCTCCCCAAGCTGCTTTTGGTCACAGTGTTTGACCAGAGCAACAGAAACCTTAACTAATACTAGAGGTATTTTGTCCTAGAAATGAGAAAAGTAACCCAGTTATAGACAATTCCATTCCTCAACTTCTCCAGAGTCATCTACAGAGTGTGCTCTCATCTGCCCTCTCAAGGCTGCTTTCTAGACTGACTGCCTTCACTGACTCTGGCTCTTCCCACGATATGGTTCAGATTTCTTTTTCCTGTCTGGTGAAACCCCTGATATTGGCACCTGAATTGTAATTCTCCTTCCTGGAAAGTGAGAGACAGGTATCCCGCCAAGTAGACCTCATTAAGGGTCTTAAAGGGGCCTCCTGGATCAGGCTTACTTGAACACACACAAATGTTTAGTACCATTTAGTCACTAGGTTCCAAAACAGTGGCCCTGGAAAAAGAGGAATCATGAGAATAATTCTGGATGTATCATCTATTAAGAGAGGAAATTGAGATATATTTGAGTTAAAACTTTGTGCTTATAAAAGATTTCTCTATAAAAAATAAAACATATCTATAAAATAACTGATTTGTAACATTTGTGTTTGATGGTGGTAGAAAAATAAAGAGCTGGAATTTTCATAATTACAATATCCCTACCCCCTAATGAGAATGCACACAAGAAAGAACATCAGCTGCCTGCTGCACGAAATTAAGCTCAAAGAGCTACTAGACTCACACCATCCTGAGACATCCCAGAATCTCAGTAGCTAATGTTAAGGAAATTAAATTCTGGGGAAATTAGTAAAAAGGCTTTTAACAATCTCACTGACTCTTCACCTGGCGAGTGATCTCAGTTGGGAAGGCATTTTTCTTTGTGTTTCTGTCAGGATGAAAGAGGAATGGAAAAGTCAGAGGAAGAACGTGGTCAACAGGAGGAAAACATGGGGTGGAAGGAGGGTGGTGAAAGCTGGGCAAGCAGCTGCAGCTGTAGTAGGCTGTGACCTAGTTCTGCAAGCCCTAAGAGAGATCCTTGCTCTCGGCATCCATGACATTACCTTTAGGCAGATCTCTAGCCAAGCTTCACGAAGTGATAGCTGTCCTTGCCACTTTCACAAATGTCACCAGCAAAAGAGACAATTCGACTTCCCCAGAGTGTACCTGCTTCACCTGCAGAGAAGTGGATGCTTGGTTTTATTTTCACAGTTTCTGTAAATGGGAGATGGAATCAGAAAGGAATGTTTTGTTTCGTTTCGTTTTGTTTAATATGTTGGTCTCGGTGTGGCAGTGAAATGCCTTTCCTACCATCAAGAGAACCACATGCTCTGAATTATCTTTAAAGCGATGAAGGCAGATTCATAAAAGACTGCGTGGACATAATAGATTTTTTTTTTTCAGCTTCACTAAGAATCTGTGACTCTTGGGCATTCTGAGGAAGGAGAAGGAAGATGTATTTGGTTTATCAATATTGTGTAAGTGCAGGTCCATATGTGGAGGGCAGAGTAAGCTTTGTGGAGCCATTTTTCTCCTTCTACCTTTACGTGGGCTTCAGGGGTTGAATTCAGATCATCAAACTTGTAGGCTAGTGCTTTCACCGAGTCATCCTGCTGACCTTGTTTTCCCTTTGTGGCTTCTGTTTAGTGCTGGAACTTACTCTTAACTGATTCATGGATTCTCCCCTTTCTCTGCAGAGACATCTATGTTCTTGGATGAAAGTAGACATGCGCAGCTGAGCACCAAGTATTGGAGTACACAAGTGTGGGATGTGGGGGTAAGACACTTGGTCCTCACAACAACAAAAGTCCTAGCTGAAGTGGACGATGGAATGGGACAGGCTGACAATTACTGCTTCACTAGATGCCATTTGGTTCCTTATACCCACATTCTTGATCTTCTTACTATTCTTGGTCATTTTGCTCCTCCTGAGCCAAAGTAGTTTGACACCACAATGAAACTATTGGAGCCTAGAAAGACTGCCAGGCCTTTCCAGAGACCCCACTGCTTTCTTTCTTTTGCTTGTGAGAACGGGGGTACATCAGAGGGGCCTTCCACTCCTCTAGGATTCTCCAGGCCATATGTCAGTAGTTTTGTTTTATACTGAGCCCTGCCCTAGGTGTGTGTAAGAGTATTTTCCATTTGCAAAGAAGGAAAATGTGATCCAGAGAAGCTGTGCATTTTCCCAGAGCCATGAACAAACTAGCCACTGAGTTCAGTCTACTTTTTAACTCATGTAACTTGCTTCCCAGGGTCTGTGACAACCTTTGCTGTGCAGGCCATGGTGTGTTTTGTGTGTGTGTGTGTGTGTGTGTGTGTGTGTGCATGTGTGCATGTGCACACACATGCTAGCGTGCCCATGTGTGCACATGTGCTCATTCATTTTCCTAGCCCCTAGCAGGTTGAGGTTCTTGGATAGCAGATGTCATGTTTTTTTTCCCTCTGTATCCAGCCTCCTTGCCCCACTATCTGCCTATGGGATTTTAATCTAGAATTTGTTAGGATACAGAGCAGTGTGCTCAGTAAATTCCTAAATCAATGAGTCTTTATTCTGTGCAACTATCTGCCTCATTTGTAAGATTGCACTAATAGTTATAACCAGTAAATTCCCACACAGAGATGAACTTCCTGTAGGTTAGTGAACCCACACAGAGAATAGACCCTTCTAGACTAGTGAACCTACATAGAGAATTTGGATCCTGTTGGCTACTTAACCCCCACAAATGGTAGATTCCTCTAGGCTAGTGAGCCCACAGAGTAGACCACTCTAGGCTCAACCCATACAGAGAGGAAACCCCTCTAGGCTAGTGAACCCACACAAAGATGTTAGTGACTTCATATAGGAAGTAGTTTTGTTCTAACTTCAACTATAACCTTGACCAAAGCCTAGAGTTACTTGAGAAAGGAGCACCTTTATTGAAGAACTGTCTAGATCAGACTGGCCACACCTGGGAGCATTTTCTACATTTCTAGTTGATGCAGATGAGACAAGCCCACTGCAGGTTGGTGCCATCTTTAGGCAGGTCAACCCAGTGGCTAAAAAGGCCAGTAAACAACCACCACAGTAGCACCTGTTCATCTCTTACCTTCATGGAGAAAACTGCTCCCATCTATAAACCAGGTAGCTTCAGCTTTCAGCAGGGGTCAGTTGGAGAGGTCTCTCATTTTGGGCCAGTTATTTGTGGCCCATCGGGCAGGAAGTGTATCTGGGCCCCTATTTTGAAGAGTATATATCACCCCAACAGAGGGTAGGGAAGGCCTGAATGGGATACCTGGCCCATCCCTAGGTCCACTATTTTTTGGGTAGTCCATGAGTACGTTTTGGTGCCAGTGGCTTTCCAAGATCTTTTTTTGGAAACGGGACCATCTGCTTGGAGGTCCAAGTATTGAGCCCCTGTGTCCACCAAGAATTGAGTGGGTTTCCCCTCCACTTTCAGAGTTACCCTGGGTTCGGGGAGGGGTCCAAACCCCATCTCCCCTAATCACTGTCTTCACCCAGGGCTAACACCTTTGCCTCTTGGGTGTACTTTTGCCAAGACCTGGGATTTCCTGATCCTGGCTTCTGTTTGTTAGGGCACCCACAGGCCCAGTGGCCTCTCTCCTTCCAGTATGCGAACTGGTCCTTTCCTCTCTTTCTTCTCTACTTTCCCTAATTACTGTAGCCAGGACTCCCTGTAGATTCCTTCCCTGTCACTTTTCTTCCTTTCTCTTTCTCCTTTTCCTCCTCTGTCTCCCTGTTATGGTTGACTTTCTCAACAACCTACACTAACTTCCTCTATGGCCTATCTTTTCTAGCCTCTGAAACTTTTTCCTGATATCTCTACTAGCCTGGTCTATAAAAGCCATTGTCACAGTAGCTTTATCCTCCTTGCTGCAGGGGTCATAGGGTATATAATGGCAGAATGCCTCCATGATTTGCACTAGAAAGGCTGCAGGCAATTCGTCCCTGCTTGACTGAAGTACCTTGGTCAGATTTGTGCATCATCATAAGGCCCCCTTGAGACCTGCCAATGGAGTCTGGTGGTGGACCTTCAGGCACCCCTTACCTTTTGCCATAGTCAGAGAAAGTCTGCGGTTGATGACAGCCTGGTCAATTGATGTCTGAGGGGACATTCTTTCTAGCTTTCTACACTATCCTCTCTCGCTCTTCAGTCCTGAAGAGCACTCTCATGAGTTGTTGGTTATCATTCTAGATGGGCTGAAGTCTAAATAAAACAGTCTCAAAGAGATTAATTGGCCCCTTGGAAAGGGGGAATGGGTCTCCTCCTGCTCTTTCCTCTGGTAAAGGGGGGTACAATGGCCCCAGTCCCATATGGGCTGAGGATCCCGGGACCGATGCTGTTGCTGGCAGGGCCATGGGGGCAAGGTAGGGGCATATGGCAGAGAAGGGTCTTGGAGTAACAGGTCCGTTGTTGAAGGGTCTTGGAGGGTTGACTTCTTCTCAGGTCCGGATCTTTTCTCCTCTTCCTTCTTCCTAATGGTCAGAACCTGTGAGGCCGGTCTTGGGGAAAGAAGGGTCATTATCTATGAGGGGATGAGGGGGACCCTCCACTAGATTCTCCTCCTCTTAGCTTTTCCCTCTTTCCCTAACTTCCCTCCAGGGATTAACTAGGATGTTTAACGGGGTAGATTCAGTCTGTCCAATGTCCACCACCCCACCCCCCCAATAAAAACAACCGGTCAGTTTAAGTTCAAGAGCACAGAATGAGATAACAACAAACACAGAGGAAAACAATCAACACAGAGACAGCTTGACCCTTCCATGGGTGGGTGTCCAGGTTCAAGAACACAGAGAAGGACAATCAACACACAGTTTGCCCCTTTCATGGACACAGAGAGTTCATCCCTTCCATGGACGCAGAAGAGACTTGCTCAGCCAGCTCCATTTGCACTGAGACAAACCAGGTGTCCCTGCAGGTATGGCAAGAGCCAGATAAACCAGGTTCCAGCAATATTTGCTGTTTCCAGAAAAAGAGGAGCCTTCCCGGCTCCTTGAGGGGTAGGAGTGGGGGTGTTAAAGTGTCCTCCAGATCTCCCCTCGGTCTCAATGTTAAGGCACATCTTGACTGCCCCAAAACACCCACCGAGGGTTCTCTGAACCCCCGAAGCTTGCAAGCAAACCGAAGGTTCAAGCAGACTTACAGACTCAGACTCTGACAAACAGTGAGACAGACAAACATGGTACCTGCGTGAGCCATTCCTCCAGTCTGCCAATCTCCGGTAGGTGTGTCCCCACAGAGGGTCATTCCTGGCCAATGCATCAAATGTAAGACTCTGGAGAGCCTTATCTTACTGGAGACCCCCGAGTGAACACCATGGAGTTGAGGATTGATGAAAAAAGCAAGAGGAATTTATTGTTCCAGCATGCTGGGATTGTCCTGCATACCAAGGAGGGAGAGAGAAACCACGTACAGCCCATTTAGCAAGCTTTTATAGGTTTTAGAGCAGCAGCTATTAGGCATAATGTGATTGGCAGAACTGTGACTTTTAAACTGATTGGTCTTTAGGGAATGAGGTAGTAGGGGCTTAATCAGCGCCTCCCTTCCAACCTACTTGTGCTCTCTAACCAGTTTCTTCAGGAGGGGAGGGGTGCTCACGTGCTTGTGGCCCTGGTGGAATTTTCCAAAGTTCCTGAGCTGACCTCTTCAAAGGCCCTTCCCTCAGAATACTGGACAGCTGTACAGAACTGTTAGCCTCTGAGGCAGTTATCTCCCATCTCATCTGAAAAAAATACATGTAAGTACACGAACTTCTCCAAAGATATACACTAGCAATGAACAGAATGTGGAGTTAATAAGCAGCCTGGTTTTAAATTTATCTCTTAAGATAGTATGCATGTAATTTCTTGCAAAGATGGTAAGTCAGTGAGGTAGTTTGAATGAAATGTCTCCTATAAGTCTTGAATACTAGTCCCTAGTTGGTGGTGTTTGGGAAGCCTTACTGGAGAAAGTGTGTCACTGGGAATGGGCTTAAAGTTTTTCAAACATCCTACCATTTTGAGTATGCTCTCTGTTTCCTGCTTATGGTATGAGCTCCAAGCTGCTGCTCCAGTTGCCAAACTGCTGCCTTCACTCTGCCATCATGGACTCTAACCCTTGGAACTAAAAGCCCAAAATAAACCCTTTCTTCTATAAGTTGACTTTGCCATGATGTTTTATAAGAGCAATAGAAAGCAACTAAAACAGTCAGGATGGAACTTCTGATCTCACCAGTAGGCATGTGCAGCTTAGTGGTATTCCTACATGATACTTATGTGTGGAAATCATAAATCAAGAAAAGAAAATAACATTTAAGAATGCCAGAAAACAGACTCACTATGAATAATTATAGAGGTTTTGAGAATGTCATCTTCCAGAATGTGAAGACCCAAACTTTAAAACTTCACTTAAGATAGATAAGTGATGGGGTGGCTACTCTGGGGTTAAAGTACTTGCACTGAAGTATGAAGATTGGAGTTTTGATCCTGAGAACCCGTGTAAATGATGGGTGGGCATGGGAGCTTGCCTATTACTCCAAGCTTGGAAGATGGAGACAGATGGAGCTGGCTAGCGAGACCAGTCTTGTTGGAGAGATCTTGGATTTATTGAGAGCCTTTGCCTCTGTGAATAAGGTGGGAATGTTGTCAAGGATCATTGTGCCTCTAAATGCATACACACAAATGTGCACCTACCACCCCACACAGGAGCCTGCAAATACAAAAACATAGACACAGGTACAACATGAGCACATGAAAGCAGAAAGAGAAAGTAAAAAGAGAAATTACTGTTAAATAATACTATTTTCCTGAAAACATAAGCTTACAGTCTTGTTTATATGCCTGGAGACTGAAATTCAGAGTCACACTAACAGGCCCATGGTCTACTTGAGCTCCAAGCTTTCTCACATGTAATGTGTATTGTCTGTTGGGGATACAATCATAGATTACCTGAAAAACTACTTTTTGAGGCTGAGCATACAAACTCATATAAGCACCAAGATTCAATGACTTCTTTCATTTTAAACCGCTCTTAACATTTTGATAAGTTAAGCACAAATGAATCATAAATGCACAGATTAAATTTCCCCTGGAATACAAATGGGTTTCAATTTCAGGAATAAAACGTGGTTGACCAAATTCATCCCCATTTTGCTGAGTGAAGAACTTATGAATCATGTTTGCAAAATTTAAACACACCCCAAATAAAACCAAAAATGTGTCTCTTTCCATTCTCTGTGTTCTGCTTCCATCTCAGAGTCAAAATGGTTTAACAAGAATGTTTGAAAAGAAATTTTCTCTCTTCCCTAAATTAATGGTTTGTTTTTTCTTTTTGGGTATCCCTTAGCATAATCCTTTAATTTCTTTTCTTCATGATTTGTAGTTAAATGGAAATATTCACTGACTGTGTCATACAGACTTTGCTCTCCCATGAGAGCACAGGCTTCTCTCATGAGAGCACAAGCCTACTGCACAAAAGAGACACTTGTGTCCAGGGTCCTAAATGAAAACCCTAAGGAAGAATGCTTCTAAATCACAAGAAAAATAAATTAGAGCTGCATCTTCGATCCTTTAGAAACATGGTTTGCCTTTACCGGGATACATTGAGATTATAGTTAAGGGGAATTGATATAAAAGTAGGGTAATTCATTTGGAGTTAAGTCAGATATTCATTCAAACAAAATACCAACTGTTCAGATATGGAGGCCTGTGATTCCAGATATGGAAATTGCTGCCGTTATGTGTTTGCTCACAAGAGGAAAGACATGTTCCTAGGCTATGAACTAAAGTAAATTTGACCCAAAAAAAGATGAGAGTTCATAATTCTTAGGGATACCATAGTTTGGGGACAGGCCTAGTGAGAGCCAGGAAATTGGATGGACAGAGAATAGAGATGCTTAGTGAACAGACCCTTAAACACAGAATCAGATGAAAAGCCAGTCTGTTATAGGTCCTTTTGGCCTATCAATGGTAGAGCATAATCTGTTTGGTTATGACAAACTGTTCCTTTCTGTTGTGAACTCTAAGGTCTGATTTCATCTAAATCCAGCAGAAAGCTGAAAGAAATGTTGAGAGAAGACTCCTGTTTGACAACAATAATGGCATAGGTTCATGTTGAGTGACTTTGAACTACTGTTTAGTGTCAGGAGACTTTCTGGGTCTTTCCAAAAAATGGGACTGGCTTTGCTTTAGCTTTGCCATGTAGTGGTTGACACTGAGTCTTGTGATCTTCGAAGATGTTTTCTTTCTGCTTTTCTGTCCTTAGAATAAATAGCTGAGGGATGGCAAATCTATACTGATAACATTGAATTGTGTCTCCTCAACACTCAAGGATCCATCTTTCTCTCTATTTTTGATTCCTTGAATGTACTTTAGACTTTGACCTGCACATTTGATGTGAAGTCCTCCTGATCAGAAATATAAGCTACACTAAGCATCTATCCTTGGTGGTTTCTTCTTTGTAGCTCAGAAGTTTAAGAAAGAATCTAGACATCATCATTAGATCGCTTTCACACACAAAAAATGCACTGTTCTGGTATAGGAAGAAAACACTGCTCAGTATGTCTCTTTACAGCCAGTAACCAGCCAAACAGAATAAAAAATAGCCCCCATTTTCTTTAAATTTCTGAACAGACTGTTGAAGATTCCCCTTAAGAGGAATGTCTGCCTTGACCACATACCTCACGAAATGCTTTTCTATTTAGACTTTAAGTATAACTAAAAAGAAAGAATTTGGTATAAATCAAACATTGCCCATGTATCAGACAGATGGACCTGGGGTTAAATCTTATATTGTTACTCACTATGCTGGTTAATTTTTATTGTCAACTTGATAAAACCTAGAGTCACCTGAGAACAAGGAAGCTCAATGAAAAAATAGCTCAGATCAGGTTGGCTTCTTGTCAAAGCTGTTAGATATTGTCTTAATTGATAATTGATCTGGGAGGGCTCACTATAGGCAGCACTATCCCTGGGCTGGTGGGCAGCATAAAAAAGGTAGCTGAGCATGAATGAGAGAAGGTGCTAACAAGCAACTTTGTTTCATGGTTCCTACTTCACTTCCTACTCTGATTTCCCTTCATGATAGACTGTGATTTGGAAGAATAAGTTAAATGAACTCTTCCCTCTCTGAGTAGCTTTTCGGTCAATGTGTTTTTTTCCAACAATGGAATGAAACTAGAACACTCAACTGGAGCTGGAATACTCAGTAATTTTGGTTCATCAGGCTCATCCCTTTTTAAGCTATTAGAGACTCAGCTGGTTAATCTGAAAACTTGGCATTAACTATCTTAGAACACCAGTATCAAAAGAGATATTATAAGGCGCCAGTACCTATGCCGAGGGTGGATATCTTTCCTGATTTTTTACTCCAAGTTTTCCCAATTGCAAGAAATATTTTTGGCTAGTGCGTTGGTCAGCTTTCTGTCACTGTAACAAAACATTTAAGAGAATCAAAGATAAAAGGTTTATTGTGGCCCCTGGTTTCAGACTCTGGTCACTGTTGCTTTGAGCCTATGTCTGTATAGTGGGTCATGGTAGAAGAGCATGAAGAGACTAAGAAGTGAACAGGAAAAGAGAGACTGGGATGGTAGCATCCCCTTCTGAGGCATACCTCCATGAGCTTCCTTATGGAAGGGTCTATCTCCTAGAGTCTCTACCACTTCTCAATGATACCACACACTGGAGATTTAGCATTTAACACCTAGCCCATGGGGAACATTTATGATCCAACCATAGTGGCCTGTGTTTTTCAATTCTGTCAGCAGTTCCCTCAAAGTTTGTGATAATAAGAGAAGGACCACACTGAATGAACCTTTAACAAGCTGCCCCATAAAAGCTTCTAGAGTGGGTTTTGTTTCTTTTAAAGAGCACAAAGAGTCCACAAGAGAAAAATTACAATGTGGCATGTTTTCAAGCAATGGCTTTCTTGTGGCTAGGAGGTCAAGTAACGAATAATCTACAGTCCTTTTCAGCTCTAAAATTCTATGGTTCCTTGAAATTGAGGTGGTAGTGGCCACCCGAGGCAGCCTTTATAACTCAGATAGAATACACAGGCTTGGCTGGCTGCTCAGCACATTGAGATTTTGATTAAAAGCTCAAAGCACTCAAATGTTAGCCTGGAGATTAGCAGAGCAAATAGATGCACAGTTCTGCATTGTTACATATTGCAAAGTAGAAGTCATTCTAGTCTGCTATTGTATTTTAGCAGAGACTCCTTAGCATATAAATGCAAAGACCAACCAAGAGTCTCTGGAGATGAGAGTGGGGGCTACCCAACCCTTCCCTGCCCTCTCATCTCCATTGGCTGAGGGAACTTAACTGTATTCAAATTTAGATGTCTCAGCAAAAACCTTAGAAAGCTATACAATCCTGAAAACCATCACTCAAGGGAAATTCAAATACAGATACTAGGGAATATTTATTATTTTTAAATTTTCTTCTAAAACCATCTTAATTACCATTAGGTAAAATTTTAGAAATTGAATTATAGATAATTTGGGGGGCTAGGTATTGTTTGAAACAACTTATTTTCATGCCTATTCAACATAATAATAAAATGTAAACACTGGGATAAGATGTAATAAGATATCTTTTAAGAAGCATTTGTGAGAGAGAAAGAGTACGTGTTAACATGGCTTAGCAGGTAAGGGGCTTGCTGCTAACCCTAAAGACTTGAGTTTGATTCTTGGGGTCCATACAATGGAAAGAGAGAATCAGCTCCTACAAGTTGTCCTCTGACCTTGTCACTTGCACTATGAACCCCCCCCCCACACACACATACTGGCACCCAGTCCATGGAGAGTAAAGAAATAACTACAAGTTTCAAATATTCTTTTATTCAGTAAAAAATATGGATTCAATAATATTTTTCCTTATACACTTAGCTCAATGAAAACTGCATAATTAAATAACTAAACACAGATTCTTAAAGAAACTTAAACATCTAGATATTCTTGTTTAGGTAAGTAACAGCCATACTGAAGGCTGCACAGGTATGTGTGCTTCAGGTGCCAGTCGAATGCCCAGTTCTTGCTTGATACTTATGAAACTTGGCTCTTGAGCTGTAAACATCTCTTCAGCTGATATTATAGTTTAAAGAAAAAACAATACCCAATTCAGGATAAAAGGAATATCTTATTTTAATCCTGAAAGTTAAGTCTATATCCAGCTAATAATAATAGTGATCTAAGTTAGGAAGGAAGACTTGCAGAATATGCAACATGAACTTGGTAAGCTTTTGAGCAGCAACTGAGATAAAAGAGCAGTGGGGTTTCCCATAGTGTCTGGATCAGTTTACACTGCCACCAGCGCTGTGTTTCACATCTCTCCTTACCTTCTTACCAGCGTCTTTTTGTTTTCTTGATGACAAGCATTCTGACTAGGATGAGGTGAAATCTCAGTATAGTTTTAATTTGCATCTTGCTTATAGCAAAAAGCATTAAAAATATTTTATATGCTTATTGGCCACTTGTGTTTATTTTTTGAGAATGGTCTGTCCAGTTCTTTTTGGTCGTTATTGCTGTTTTTATGCTTGCTTTTGAGTCAAGGTCTCAAGTAGCCCAAGATAGTTTCAAATTTGCTGTGGGGCAGAATGAATACTCCTGATCCTTCTGCTTCCTCCTCTAGAGTGTTGTCAGTTCATTTCAGTAACCCAATTATTGATGGGCTTGTTTGGTTTTCAAATTTATTGTAGCACTGTTCATAATAGACAATGTATGGTATTAGTCAGCTTAGGTGTCCATCAATAGATGAGTGGATACAAAAAATATGATACACACACACACAGATGTACACTCACACTAAAGTGCTCACAATTATGTCATTTGCTAGAAAATGGAAGCGATTGGACATCAATCATCATATTAAGTGAAATAAACCACACTTAGGAAGATAAGTATTATATTTTTTCTTTCATTTGTGAATTCTAGATTATATGTAGATACATAAAGCTATATAAGCAGAAGAGGGTCTGAGGAGAGAAAGGATGTTATCAGGAATAGGAAAGAAGACTTGAGAAAAAGAAGGCATGGGGGGTGAATATTGTTGAACAATATAATATTCTTAAAAGAAATTGCTTATGATATCCAGCACTGTGTGATATTAGTATTCACATGCAAGTAGGAAAGAATGCTGAGAGCATCAAGATGATGAAGTGTCTCTGTCTTTCATTGCAGCCCAGAAAAAGAGAGATGGTCATCTTAAATGAATAAATCTTAATTATATAACTTTTGCAACTGAATTTTCCCAAGAAAATTTCTTGACTTTTAGGTAAAGAAACCATTCATTATAATGAATAGAAACAGTAGAACTTAAAATTTAGTTACTAAATAAAATTTTAAGCTAGACTCCCCCCCCAACACACAAAAACTCCAACATACAAATAAGAAGAAAGCTACCATAAAGCATGTTTTTTTTTTTTTTCCTTGTTGCTGTTTATTTTTTGGAGGTAGAAGCATGAATGGTTTGGTATTTTCATTATTTCCTTAAATACTTTTTAGACTAAGGCAACCTTTCTTGTATATCTTCAATATGTAAAATATGTTTATTTAAACAACAAAATGAAGAAAAAAGGGAAGAATGAAGATAGGAGAAAGTAAGGAAGAGAGAAACGGGAGACAGGGAGGGCAGCATAGCTGGGAAAGGTACTCCTCTCTTGCCTGTTGCCTTATAAGAACTGTGGTAGTTGAGGATGAGACCTGCTGCCGCTTGGCTTGAATCTACCCAGTCACTGGTGAGGCCAGATTGCTGAGGAAATGGACAGATGATGCCAAGCACAAGACAGTCCAGGAAAAAGAACATTGAACTTCACAGTTGTTTCAAGGAATAAATCAGAAGCAAGTTAGGGTCCAAGGAAGGGGGGCGGTCAGAGTCAGAAAGCGAGGAGTCTCAAGGGCAGAGAAGGAGAGTTATGGAGAGAGGCAGGCAGCTTCATTGTGGAAGACAAGACACTACATAGGAGACAGCTGGGAAGCAGAAATAGGGTAGAAGTTGTGTGTGTCTTATATGTGCATGCATGCGTGTGTGTGTGCGTGAGTGTGTGTGTGTGTGCGTGAGTGTGTGTGTGTGTTTGCTTGTGATCTGCTAGAAGGACTTCAGTGTTCTTGGAATATAATTAATGACTTCTTGTCAAAGAATTTTTAAGTGGAGCCTCAAGGGGTGTTGACTAAAGTTTTCATCTCTAAGTAGAGTGTGCCTTGGTGGAAGCTTGAGTTTGCCAGTCTGGATTCTGCTCCAAGGCCTTCTGTGTCTCTGGTCAAAAAGCACTGGTCCTTCATACTCCTAGAACAGGTGATAGCTCTATGCCTACGACAACTGTAGGTTCTGCTTCTCACATCAACCCTCCCGTTTCCTTTGGGCTAAGAGGCAGTAAAATACATTGGAATGAAAACAGTGCTCATTAATATTGTCAATTTAATTGGATCTGGAATCAACTAAGAGACATGTTTTCAGGTGGATCTGGAAATATTAACAGACATAGGAGACTGTCTCCCACAATGGGTGGCATTTTCTATCTGTGGCCCAGAAATAAGGTCCAAAGTAAAAGGTCCTGCATTTTTTTTTTTTTTTTTTTTGCCAGCTCCTGCTCCTGGGTGGTCACTGTGTCTGTTCTGCTGGAGCCATCCTCCAGTGATATCGCAAGTCAGTTTCTTATGGATCTTCAGGTATTCTCTACACTTTCAGCTCTCTGTTGGGGTTGCTGAGGCTTCCAGCGCTGTGGAATGGGCAGCTCCCAGGCTCTCAGCCTCTTTCTCATGGACACAGCTATTGTGGGACTACCTGGACTATGTTGTGAATGTCAGTCGGATAAATCCCCTTTGTAATGTACATTCTATTCGTTCTGTTTCTGTAAAGAACCCGTACCAGTACAGGAGCCAGGTTCGTTTCCATGCTATAGGTGTCCAATGAAATAAAGTGTATGAAAATCAGCATAGCTCACAGAAAAGCAGAGTTTTTTTTTTTCTTGCAAAGTGACAGTGGAACAGAGATGAATGACATTATCCATGGGTTTTGTTCCTTTCCTGTGACTTGAATCGGCAGAGGGGTTGTCATGGTGACTGGCAGGGAAAGTACACTTGGAAAAAGAGTTTATCTTTTTGTTGTATATAGCTTGTTTGCATATGTATATTGAGCCAAGGACACGGTGAGTTAAGCATAGGATACCAGGCTAAGAAAGTCAAAGAACTGGTTTCTGGGACATGGAGTCATAGCTATTATATCTTCATGCATCTTGTTCAGCACAGCAGTGTGTTTGCTAATTCTAAGTTGCACTTTGCTTTTTCAGTTCAACATCTCTCAGCATATATTCTATGGTGACTGTGTCTTACAATCATTGTTGGCCAATGGTGGTCCTGACCTAGCTGTCATTGCCTGTGCATGTGTCAGTGTGACTGTTACCTATGTGATGTGAGTGATGACTGAAGCTCCTTTGTATTTCAGTCGACAAACCATTCAAGGGCCTGAGAGCAGGGATTCTGCTTTCCATCTGAGGATCTCCTATTGACATCTTCTGAAATGATCTGAAAGCACCACCATCAAATCTTGCATAAGTGTCAATCCTTGAAATGATTTCTAAAACCTGGGCATGGTAGCTCACACCTGAATTTTCATCCTACAGAAGATAGACAAAGAAAAATCAGGAGTTTAAGGTCATCCCTGACTGCATTCTGACTTTGAGACCATCACTGCCTATATGAGACCCTGTCTCAGCAAACAAAAGAAAATGTATCTAGAATTTGAGACTACAGAGCAACTCTAAAGTGAGAAATATGATTATTTTAGTTCTGGATTTAAAAATTGACTCTAAAGATTTGGTTATGAACATGTTTTGGCAATAGTAAGCAGTCTGGCTGATGGCAATGGTAGATAGAAATCAATTATATATATCATTTACAGGATAAATACATAAGTAAGTTCCACAGCTTTCCTTCAGTAGATACAAAGTTTCTTCTCATCAGAGAGCTTTGTGTCAGCTGAAGTGGCAATGTTCTTGTTTTCTGTTTTATTGATAAAAATAATAGGCTATATTTCACATTTGATGAAACCAGGAATGAGTTCCTCATTGTGCAAGTTCAGACTCAGTTTCTGGCCATCAAAGAGCATGCAATGCTGTGACTTAGGCTTTATGAATATTTTATAGTCATTGTGTTTTTCTTTTCTCGTGGTTTTAGATTTATAAAGGGAAAGGGATAGTTTCAGTAGAATGGATGCTGGCAGCTTCGTTAGAAGAAAGGGTCACAAAATCATGAGGAGACCTTGAGGTTGGGAGGGGTCTAGCAAAGAATAACAATGTATCAAAAATAGGGCATTGGAGGCTTATAAGGAAGGAGGGCTTCCCTTTAAAACTTAGAGAAGAACCTCATAACACTTGAAGCCAGAGTAAGAGAGCCATCACAGGATGGCAGGGTGGATCCTGAAGAGACTCTTCAGAGAAATCCCTTCAACAAAGAAATCATCAAGTTTTATAAATTTTTGAGGCATGAGGTTAATTAAGTATATTTTTGAAAATTATTTATGTGTATGTATATTTATGAACATATGCCACAAGTATGCTGGTGTCCATGGAGGCTTAAAAAGGGTGTCTGATCCCCCGAAACTGAGTTCCAGATCATTGTAAGAACCCATGTGACTGCTGGGAAAACAACTTGGATCAACTGAAGGAGAAACATACTCTCAACTACTGAACCATCTCTCCAGATCCTGGAGGGATGCCTTACATCCCTAGATTTAGTTCACCATTGTAGATGAGTCAAAGCACCCGGAAGAGCCAAGTATTTGTTAGGGCCATAAGTCAGGAGCTGTAAAACCACAGCACAGAACAGCTTCTCAACTCTGTCCCAGAGGAGAGATTCAGGGGGCGTGGCCTGATTTCTTCGGACTGTCACCTGGATAGGGCAGGGCATGGTCTATCAGGTAGAGCTGGTAAACCAGAGGAAGTAGGCAAATTCATCTGCTGACTGCAGAGGAATAGTTTGGATACAAATGGCTCAGTGACGCTGTTTTCATAAGTTAGCAGTGTGCTGGGTGAATGGAACAAGGGTCAACTTGTCTATGTTAGACCTGAGAACATGTGAGTCAATCCTCCATTCTGGAAGGCATGTCTAGTTACCATAATATGGTAAGAACAGTTATCTCCCACAGTGAAAATGTGCCTATCTCTTGGCTAGCACACCAACTTTACTGGCTACTGTTGCTGTCCTTTAGTGGTGCCTTACCCGGACGCTTTAGTTCTGCATGCATCTCTTTACTTGCTCTGATTATTGTGGGTTCAGGCTACCTTTTTCTTAGTCTGTGGTAATTTTCTCACAGAAGCAGGAATCTGAGAATCTGCCCATTGCACACAGTTTCATTGCTCTACCTTGGCTGCTGACTCTTTCATCCTTTAGCAACTAAGATCCTTCTAAACAATAGTCTTAATTACACCAGTCATTTCTTCAACAGCTCTGGCTCTTCTCAAGCTGTGTGTCTTACTTTTCCCCCTTGTGATTAAATATCATGACTAAAAGCAAGTCGGGGCAGAAAGGGATTATTTGCTTTTAGGATTATAGTTTGCCAACCAGGAAAGCCAAGCAGATCATGGCAGGAACTTGAACGAGAAAGGACTGCCTACTGGCTTGGTTCCTGGCTTGCTCAGCTACATTTTTAATTTAGCCCAAGATTACCTGCGGAAGGATAAACTGCCCATAGTGGGGTGAGTGCTCTCACATCAATTAGCAATTTAAAAAATGCCTTTCAGACAGTCATTCCCAAGGGCTGGTCTGATGGAGACAGTTTCTAACTTGAGGTGCCCTCTTCCCAGGTATGGTGACAACGAAGCTAAGGATGCTGTGTTTCTTCCTTATACACAAAATGTGTCCTTTTATTCAGAGAACATTCTCTATACTTCATCTATGCTGGGAACAGTAACTTCATCCTTTTTGCCCCCTCAGCGCTAAGTGGTGGAGGCTCCAGCCGTCCAGATAGAAGTGATGAGCATCATACTATGCCAGGCCTCTTCCAGGAAGAGCTGTAGCGCAGGGAGCTTCCTCCCTATGAGAAAATGCCCACTTCTTATGAAATGGAAATTCTTTTGAAAAGGTTGAATCGAATACTGTTTTTGCAAAATGAAATTCAGCTGGATAAATTTAGTATCATGGGGGTGGGGGAGGAGCTTCTTTTAAAAGGAAAAACAACCCAAGAATAGTTTCTGGCATTGAACCCACAGTCTGCCTTTCTGTGTGAGCTGCATGTGTTTTCATTCAGTGTTTGCCGCTGTGTTCCACCGTCTGCAAGCTTGGAGTTGACAGCTTTGAGGGTCCCAAGAATGCCTGTCACTAAAGCCACATATTTGGATTGTTTTATTGTTAAAGAAGAAAAACCTTACCTTCATGTTTCACCTTTAAGTTACTTCTCCTTTTTAAATCTCTTCGGCCATAAATGTGGATACCATTTTTCTTGTGTCTAGGGTCATCTCTTAGTAGAAGTTATGGTTGCTCCTCCTCCTAGGAACCCCAAAAGAAATAGTTTTGAAATTCAAAACTCCTGTTTATCTAATTATTCATTGAAATTTGAAGACCACCCATGTCTTGGTAGTCCTCTGCCAGCCCAAGATTTCTTTCTACATCTGTTCAGTTCTCCCCTGGAAGTTTGGAGAAAGAAACTTGTATTGACTGAATGTGTGTTTTGTGTTTCTTGGTCCTGCTTTAAGTATTTTATACACATAATCCTGCTTAATCCTTCCAACTTCCTTAAAGATAACTGTTATTATCCTTGTTTTCAATTCGAGAAAACCAAAGACAAAAAGTAATTAGGCATATAGCCTGGGGTTATCAAGGCAATTAGTGGCGAAGTGAAAATTTGCAACTGCCTTTGCCAGAATCTGAACAACTCCCTCATGTTATGAAAGTCAACTTCACAGCCTTGGACAGAATGTGTTCTGTTTCGCAATTAAAAAATTGTTCTCCATATTGCACCAGGGTGTTTCTTGTTTAGAATTGTGCCAGCGTGCTGAGATTTCATGGCAGACTGTTTCGTAATCTGACCGAAAGTTTAGTCTAGAGGTCAGGTTTTCCTAGGACAAGATAAACAGGATAATGAATGAGCGGAGTGGAGTGTGGGGCGGTAGACAGTCGTTCAGACTTCAGATTGCAGACCCACATCAAACACCATTTATACAGGGTACAATGATCTCATACAGAACTGCTGACACAGGTCAATCTGATTGGTTTGTTCCAGGTGTGTGTGTGTGTGTGTGTGTGTGTGTGTGGTAGAGGCAGAGCATTTCCAGCTTCTTGCTCAAAATTTTCAGACAGCAAAGTACCAAGATATTTGAATTAAAGAGATAGAATAGGATAAAATGCAAGGGAGTAAGTAGCAGGCCATTGAGCTAGAGTGCCCAAGAGCCTTAGTTATTGCTTCTTTTTATGGGGTCCTGTAGGAGAAAATGTGTATTTTTAAGGGACATGGTGTGGTAGTTCTTTGTTTTGATTGGCAGGCTTGAGTTGTAGAAGCCTTTCTCTGCCATTCGTGTCCTCTCCAAGTTGCTTTTGATTTAACTCAGGTGTTCCTAATGATGCACAGGCATGAAATGGTAAATGGTAAATTGTCCCTAATGTCCACTCAGATATCATTTTGCCTTACTGTACATATATTCAACAAGTCCAGGTTGAATTGATACATTGTCTGCAGCATATTTTAGCAGTTTGACCATAAAGAAGAGGAGGCTGGCTAAAAGAGGTGTAGCCACCTATTATGTTGCTTGGAGCAGGATGTATATACAGTTTGATGTAGGTAGGGATCACATTGTTAGGAAGGGCGTGTGTGTGCATAACTCAAGCCAAGCAGAGTCAGAGGTTGTTAAACTAGATCCACACTTACCTGCCTTGACTTCATGAGCTTCTCAGAAATGCTTTGAAAATAGCAAAGGCAGGGTGCATCAAACCTGAACTATCACTGTGCCACACAGGAAGGGTTCCTCCTGGGATTCTTCACAGTCACACTTCTTCTGGGTGTCTGGGATTTAGATGTTAACTTTCTGCTCCAAGATGGAAACATTGAGAAGCCAACTTATTCTTAGAACAGTCTACTACAGGGGAAGATTAACTCCTGAATGTTTTGAACTCTTTCCATGAAGAAAGCAAGACCTGAGAGGCCAAACCTACTCCATCTTGGGACCAACCTCCATCTTAAAAGGAAATGAGCCTGAGAATTTGACTCGCAGCTGAAGCTAAGCTGCACCCAAGTACCAGGAAGGACCCCATGGCTTGTTGTGGGCTCATATCCCAGAGTTACTCCCTAGCTACTTCCTAGCAATAGTCAATCAAAGATTAGTCAGATTGTTTCAGATGTACTTTCAGACCATTTGTTATTGTTCATGGTGTTGCTTCAGATCACCCACCTGTCAGCTTAAAATATTCAATTAGATGCTTGCCAAGATGGACTCCCCCACACTTGCTCTCATTTCCTATAAAACCCTGTCCCGATGGGAGTTGGGGGCTGTGTCAGGGCTGATGAAAAGCCCAAGCTTGAGCTTGTGACCCTAATGTGATTACATCGGAGTCAGCTTCTTGGTGGTCTTTTGGGGTTCACAAACACTTCCTGGCATAACAGACCAAGTTCTAATCCCAAAGATTGGAAGAAAAAGGAGTCAGACACTAGTTATCATGGCTAAATTAATTATAGCAAGCTTCTTTATTCATGTACATGGACTATTCTCCCCTAAGTTAGGGTTCAAGAAGTCACCCTTGGACATGGGGAACATAGGATTTTATAGATCAGGGGTAGGAGATTTCCAAATGAGGGATTTGGCAGGCAAATAGGGTTATAGAAGCCAGACATAATAAGGTAGTCATAACACTGTAGTCATAATAACCCTTTGAAACAAAGGTAGGTTTTTCAAAGTTACACTGAGACAAAGATAGGACTGCAATGTGGTTGGAACAACTTTATGAAACAAAGATCGGGTTGTTGTTTCCTGGAAGAGGCAGGACAGAACCCATTTATAGTAAAAATTACAGGTGAAGCATAGCCCAATCTTTGAGATACAGAGATTTAATCATAAACAGGAATGAACCTAGTCTTTATCATAAGATGGCTTTCAAGACCAAGATGGAGGTAGGCTAGTTCGTCACAAGAAACCCCAGAACCCCAGGGAGCAAACCAACTAAAACATTTGGAAAAGGACGAAGGACGATTTTATGTGGCTTTTGACAGATTTGCTCATTATTGCTTTAATGTTTTCTAGGCTGTGAACAGTGATTAGTATACCAGATTAGTTCCAGGATGTGTTGCTTAACTGAGTTAGAAAACATCAATGAAGATTAACCCAAGGCTCACACTATCTAATGGGTGCAGGTGATTCCTACTCTTCTGTACGCTCCTCTAGAATTAGACAAACTAGAAACTTGGCCCCGTGTGGATCTGAGACTATCCTAAACCCAGCTTTTAAGACATTAGCTACTTCTCAAATGTTTTATAGTTATCAAAATTAGGATCAGAGTCTGTTTTCAAGCAACGCAGCTAGCTGTGCTCAGCCTCTGTCCCTAATAAGGAAACTGAAAGAGCTAACTTACAGTGAAAAACAGAGATTTATTCAATGCAATCACACTGAGAAGAGAAAAAGAAACCGAGCCATTAGCGCACTAACACAACATTAAGTAGATGGAGAAAAGTGTGCATAATTCATCAGGTCTTGTCAAAGTGTGGTTCCCCCATCATTGACTCACCATTGTCTGGGATCCACCAGGTATCACAAGTGGGAGTACTTTTTGGAGAGACAAGTTCCTCTGCTGGTTGCCTTGAGAGACCCAGCCTTTCCACTTCAGTAGGAGGTTCGTGAGGAAATTTCAATGTCCTGGGGGATAGAACAAGTGTGTCTTTAAAATATTTTTTTCAGTTCTGCCAGAAAGTTAAATGTCATTCTATCTTTAGTAATATACTGATCTCAGACTGTCCTCTGGATGGTCAAAATGCATCAGCCATCAACTGGGAATGCCTCTCTCTAAGCCTGACAGGGCAATAGTGGGGGCAGGGCAATAACCTGACAAGAATGCCATACTTATAGCAATCCTGAATTTGCACTTTTCATTTGTATTTATTTTCTTGTATAAAGCTTTGCCCCTTATTTTGCAGGTACTTCTTACCTCAAGATATTTGGGGATTCTGTGGCATTTCTTTCTTATACTAGTCCCTGAATTTGGGTAGATGTGCAGGTAGTTCCCATCCTGTATGCCAGGATGTCACACTGCCAGCTACTCTGAATGATACAGCAGCTTGCACGATCTATTCGAATTGATACGGAGAAAGTGAATGGCTCAGACTCTGACACATTCTTCTGAGTCCAAAAATGAAATTGACTCAGGCTACTAAAAAAAAACCCCTCCAAGCTCTTTCATTAGTAAACTTCAGAAAACCACAATAAATCAGCCCATTAGGATGCAGCAGCATGTGCAAATTGGTGCCTCAGCTAATGTAGATAAAGATTTCAGTGAGCACTGCATATATCAAAAAGTTAACACATGCTTCTTGCAGAGTTTTAATGAATGCAAAAAGCTCAATGGCTGAAAACCCACACAACAGGGGCATTAGTTCATTTGGCTGTCAATAAAATTGTTTCTTATTTTATTTTCTAATGGTTTATCAATACTGGTAATTTGCTGTAGGTGGGTTATAAAAATGAGGACAGGGGAGCAGAAGGAACTTAAATAAGTTCTGCTAACTAGGGAAGAGGGAAGTGAGACAACTGAGCTCTTCTGTATCATCTGCAGATCAGCTGGCAGTGAGAATTCAACATCGTCTTTGGATCACTGATATTAAGACATGTGTTGACTAAGAAGCAAATGGTTTTGTTCATCTTTTTTGTTGTCTTTTATAATACTTCCCTAGCTTTATGTGCTCTAATGTCTAGTTAACCAATTGGTACCAAATGCAAGATGTCTACCTTCACACTACATTGAAGGACGCAGAGTAAACTTACAGCCTTTTCCCAGGTCAGGGAGCAGAGGAGGAAGTCTTACCAGTATAGAAGAAGCAGGAAGCTTGTTATGTTTTCAGTTCAACAATAGCTGTTTCTAAGCACTCAACTGCACAGTCATTGTAGGTATTCGGAGAACACCTTTACCCTGGATCACATGAACACAGTTTTAACTAAATAGATTCATGATAATGAACTAACCACAATGAGAACTCATTGATTGATTGATTCGTTCAGGAAATATGTGTCAGTTTAACAGGAATACACTCACTTATTTTATTATTATTATTTTCTCTGAGCAGCTTTACTTGAAAGACAGTGTTTTACGCCTACAAGGAAAATCAGACTTCAGTGGCCTTTTGCTTCTGAGATTTTTTTTTCTTTATAAGACAGCCTTCTCTTTTCTTCCCCTCTCCCTTCTTCCCTCTTGACCCCTGAATAAAAATGATAGGAAATTGTTGTTTTGGACTGAGCTCCATCTTCAGGCCCCAAAAATGTAGGGTGTAAAATCAGAACACTCCTTCACACTGAATGTATATACCACTGAGCTCAAGCTGAGCGACTTGCCTGGCTTTCTGAGAAAACAGGATTGTAGAGAAAAGAGCCAGATCTCTAGGATGGGCCAGTTTTTAACTGGAAGGATAATTCTTTCATCCTCACACAAGAAAAAGTAGCCCAAGATACCATGGTGCTAACCTTTTATTTCTGTCCCTCTGACTCCTTGTCCTGGCTGTACAGAGAAAGTGACTTTGACATGACCAGACTATTTTTACTTTCTGGTTCTGCTTTATTCAGCCATTTCTGGTCTATAATCCACCCTCCTGGGCCAGGCTTGTGAAAACATTTATACTGCTCCAAAGGATGAAATGTTGCCCAATTCTAGAATTGAAGAAAGACAATGAAGATCATGAAAGGCATTTTGTAATTGTCTCTGACACTTCCTTGCTTCCTTAAAAAAAAAAAATAAATAAAATAAAATAAAAATTTCCCTCTCCTTCTCTCCTGTGTTTTGTTTTGTTTTGTTTTGTTTTTCTTTTGAGACTCATTCTAATGATGAGACATGAACTCAGTGTTCTTTATTCAGTCCTTTTGAGGAAATGTCTGGACCACTGAAGTCAATGGAACAAAACTACAAGTTAATACAGACCTGTTTCTGCTCTCATCTTATTTCTTAAAGGTGCTGGTAATGTTGAGACTCCTTAAAAAGTCCTCCATTGCTCAATGTTCCCACCCTTGAGCTGCCATCTTGAAAGCCAGAGAGGAGATACCTGGGGTCAGGCGAAGGAGTCTGGAGAGACCTGCAGCTCCTCTGATTGCCATGGGCATCAAAGCAGAGTAAAGTCTGATTTAGAAAGATGAAGAATCCTGTTGCTGCTGGCATGTTTTGCTTGTGACACTGAATTTTGTCTGTTTTAGTAAAGCCTTGTGCAGGTGGAAAGGTCTTTGTTTTTCCTTGGGGGCATCTGAGATCAGTTGAAGAAGCAGAATAATGAACAGAGCTGTGAGCAAAAAGAGGGAACTACAGAGAAGTGGACAGCATTCCAAAGGCATATAGAGGAAAGGAAGGGCAGTTCATAATGAGGAATACAAGTTGGTTGAGAGAGTAAAAGTGTATGCAACTTCAGGGTACAGAGAGTCATAGGGCAGGCACCCTTCTATGGCCCTGGCTCATGGGTACCATCCACTTTAAAGGTCATTTATGATTGGTCAGGGATATATAGAGATTATAGAGTCAAAAGTGGGGCCTTGTTTTTTAATTCCCTATTGTATCTTTAAGGTCAACAAAGAATGAACACTGATCAGAGTCACAGGAAAACTGGCCATGTGCTTTGCCTAAGGGAATGTGAACACAGGAAACCTCATAGTTCACACACAAAGACATGAGAGATTTCATCAAATTTTATGCCACCACAAGGAATGCAGATGACACTACTAACAGTGAGATATGGGATTTTAACTTGATTAATCATCATTAATAATAACTTTTGATTAATCATGTTCCTGTAAAATCTGAATTATCTTTTTAGTCTGCCTATTAATGAGGATATTATAGAATTTTGGCATATAGTTATGAAGTATATAGCCCACGACATGGAATATAAAATTTATAGAGATGCTTGTCAGATAATTAGTATATAAATTAATATAATCATATTTTAGTGATATTTCCAGTAATTGTTTACTATAAAAGTTGATATTTTATGAATTGTTTTTTTATTTTACTATTGGCTTATATAATTTTCATGAAATTTTTGTGGCCCCCAAATTTAGGTGAGCAGGGCCTTTAGAGATAGAGTTGGCTTAGTCTAGAGTCTAAGATACAAGGGATGTTAGGAAACTTGCATGTTGACTGGAGTCCATATGTCTTTCTCCTGCTGGAGGAAACTGGGCCCAGAGAACTCCCCTATTCACAGAAGTCTTGGACCCAAAACTGGCACCCAGTCTGTGGGTTACCTACTGTGTCTTCTTTGTGTGTTAAGGTCAGCAAATAGTGAACAATGATCATGCACTTTGGTTAATACAAAGTTGAAAAATAATCTAATATTAATATTTTTAGGTGAGATTTGCTTATCATTGCTCACATATTCCCTTCCATTCCCATCTCATTATACTTGGGTGACAGATGTCTTTGCCCTATGTGCTCAGGAAAGCTTCTAGATGGGGGCATTCATGCTTGCAGAAAGAGTGATTTGCAGGCTGTGGCTCATGATACACATACTCACTTCCTGGGCTGCATTGCAGGGGGAACTTGTGCTTTGATGTTAATTTGTCATAACACCATTTTCCAGTAGCTCTGTTTGTGTCAGGCCCAGGTAGAACAAGAACAAAGCAAGATTTCACCAGTCAGTTAACCCTAGTTGGGAAGCTAGCCCTGCTGGGCCCAGAAGTCTAGAAGAATGCAGCCTCTGAGAGAGAAGCCTTGAGTGGAATGGCAGCAGGCAGATCAGAGAACAACCCTGTTAGTAGCTGTTTGTGTTTAGTTTCGGCCTCTGGCTGCACCCTAACTTAGAGTTTAAGTTCTACAAAAAACCACAATGTCGCAGATGTTCTCCGGATAGCAACAGAGTATGCTTTCAGAAGAAAAGCAGCTAAAAATTCATTAACAAAAGACATCAGTCAAAATCATTATAGTATTGTAAAACTCGGCTATGACACACAGGGAGCAGGCTCTGTAGCTGCTAGGCAGTGAACATGGATAGGAGCTAAAAATAATGGTTGTGTATTTGGCAGGGCCTTGTTTTCTCCTGACTGCAAGCCCTTCTATAAGGCACCTCAGACCATTTCGCTCAAGGACATTCCTTTTTTTATTTTTGTTGGACATCTTCTTTATTTACATTTCAAATGTCATCCCCTTTCCTGGTTCCCCCCCTCCCCCCCAGAAAAACCCTTATCCCATTCCCCCTTCCCCTGCTTCTATGAGGGTTCCTCCAACTACCGACCCACTCCCTCCTCCCCGCCTGCCCAACCACCTAAGCCTTCGAATTCCCCTACACCCTGGCACCTGAAGGACATTCCTAAAGACTTAACATAATCAAGGATTAGGACCTCTTAGAGTGTTCATAGTAAAGACTACACTTATCTCAGACTCCCACTGGATACTGCAGGCTTTGTGTCTACTAGACAAAATCTACAACCACCTTGTACTCTTTCCATGTTATAATTGAAGAAGTTCAGGCTCACCAATGCTGTTATGGTTGAGACCACAGACTCAGCTGTACTGTGGCAAAATTGTTATTTCTAAAATCACCACAGGTTGGCACCTCATACAAGTATCGAAAGGGACAGCTAATGGCATCTGTCCTAGAGGGCAGGGCTATTTTCAGGACTCCTTCTATTTGGTACCATTTAAAGTTACTATTTGTTAAATTAATACCCATATTTTCATTGCCTTTGGCCTATCTTTGGATACTAATCTTTGGATAACTTGCCTGTTTCAAGTAGGGTTGCAGTAGACATTATTGTTTCTCTGTGATGTGTTGACTTGGAGGTCATTGGGTAAATACCTGGTCAGGTGATAGTAGGGCCATGGGAAGCTCCGTTGTTAGTGTTTGCTTTTTCTTTCTAGAAGCCTTTATATTGACTTCGATAGTGGCTGGGATAGTTGATATTCAAAGCCATGTATTAGGTTTTTTTTTTTTTTTTCTCATGGCTACTATTCTTTTAGGAGTATAGTAGAATTTCAAAAGTAGTTTTGGTGAACATTTCTCTGAAGGTTAGTAAGGCTGAGCTTTTTTATTTTCATGCTTATTTGTCATTTTTATTCTGTTTTTTTTTTTTTTCCTTGAGAAGTTTCCATCTCTTTCATTAGCACATTGACTGACTGGATGTGATTTGCTGTTCTTGTCTTGTTCCCTGAAAGCTCTAGATACTCCCAGGTACATGAATTCCTTTAAAATATTATGGACTGTTCTGAATCATGATCTCTACAGGCTAGGAGAAAGGCAAGGGTCCATTTTCTCAAGCCTTCCTCCATTATCTTACACAAAATATTTCAGATATAGATCTCAGATAAAAATCAAACACGAAAAGTCACAGATCATGTCCTCAAGAATAGTGGGTGAAATCTTAAGTAGAAAATGTGATGGATTGTAATCAGAGACAATGATGAAGTAATGCTCTCGAGATCACTTGGGATTCTATTTTGCTCTGGTTTCAGGCATTGTGGAAATGCAGGAGGAAAATCCGGTCATTGGTTATGACAGAGTGTTCTAAACGGGAGATGTTCCTCTGAACTAATTATTTGAAAGTACTTATATACGTATGTGCATGTAGTTATGCTCATGTGAATATGTGTATGTGTGTGCATACGTGTGTATATATCATCTTTTCCAAGTCACTGTAACACTAATTCATAGCCAAACAGGTTCAGGGCAAAGCACTAATGTATGTTGAGCAGAGTGACAGTTTGATGATGATAATGTTCTAGTTCCATTTCCTGTTATAATGGTCAAATATCCTGAAATTAAAACAAACAACACTGAGGGGAGAAAGGGCTTATTGAAGTTACATTTCCAGGTTATAGTTCATAATAGTAAAGAAGTCGAAAGTGGTAGTAACTTGAAACAGCTAACCACAGAATATACATAGACAAGAGCCATGAAATAAATGGATACATATCTACTTGTTTGCTTGCAAGTGCTCTGCTAACCTTCTCTTCTCTTACATAGTCCAGGATCTATCTCCATAACGGGCTGTGTCTCTCCACCTCAACCAATAAAGTTAATTAGACAATTCTCCACAGACATGCCATAGCCCAACCCCATGGAGACCACCCTCCACTGAGACCTTCTCCTCTTGTAATCCTACGTTATATTAAGTTGGCAATAAGCTAGCCATCACAAATCATGATGTTTCCACACTCTTCATATGAGGATCACATATTGTTTATTGTCCTGGCTAGCTTGTATATTCTACTTTACACAACTTCGAGTTACCTGGTAAAAAGGAACCTCAACCAAAGAACTAGTTAGATCAGAGTTCCCTGTGGGTAGATCTATGAATACACTGTCTTGATTACTAATCTATATAAAATGGGCCACTCATTGTGGGCAATATCATCACTAGGTAGATGGTCCTGGGCTGAGTAAGAAAGCTAGGAGCAAGCCTGTGAGAAAGCCAGCAAGGAATTCCACGCTTCCGTCCTCTAGGTTCCTATCCTAAGTTCTTGCTTTGGCTTCCCTTAATGATGGATTATGACATGAAGATATAAGCCAAATGAACTCCTTCCTCCCCAGGATTCTTTTAGTCAGAGTATTTTATCACAGCAACAGAAAGTAACTATCATATCATTCCTTTCAAGGAAAGGAACATAACATAGACATTAGACATCTTTGTTATGTAAATAAGAAAACTTCCAGAGAAAACCAAATATATGTAGTTAACATCCAAAGGAGAATACTGTGGAGAACTGTCACCTATGGAGTATTCTGATGCATTGTCCTCAGTTTACATACACTCATAGAGAGGGAGACTACCTTTAGATTAGGAAGGTCCTATTAGAAATTTTACAATGTCAATGTCACAAAAAAAGAAACCAATGGCCACAGATCAAAAGAAACAAACAAAACGTGACAAATCCAATGCTTGACCTAACCTCAGTCCTGTACTGAATAAAAATAGCATAAAAACATTTTTGGGACAATTGGAAAAAAGAGAATTATGGACATAGAATAAAATTTTATATTATGTTATGTTTTTATCATATTATAATGTCATGTGATGTTAATATGATGTTAATCATCTTTAGATAATGAACTTTGAATTGTTTAGAGGCAAGTGGTGGTATGTATTGAACACACATATAGTTCAGTAGAAACTCATATACATATGTTTATAACATGTATATGTAGCTAGAGCTCAGAGTTTGTACAAATAATAAGCAAATAAGATAAATTTAGCAACAGGTAGATCACAATCCAGAAAATGCCTTCTTTGTACTCATTCTATTATTACTAACTCTTTTTGAAATTGAAATTATTTTCAAATTAAAAACTAAAAGGCTAAGGCCCTCCAGCAGAGAGTGCTGGTAATTATAGAGTTCAAGATCTGAACGTCTGATCTACTGGCTGTGTGATCTTCCACAGAACATGTGCTTGCTAATGTGCCTCAGTTTCCTTCACTGGAAAATGAAGGTATTATTACCCGATGCCTAGGAGGTTTGCAAGAAAGGATAGAAAAGTGTTGGTTTTATTGTCTTCAACTTTTTTCATTAAGGAGATGCTTAGATTTTGGCAAGTAAATTAGGAGAGGTAGATGCTGAGCTGAGTTAATAGCTCTTTTGCACAATCTTCGAGATGTCCCCAGACAAATGTTCTCCAAGATCTTTCACATCCCTGTCACAAAGATGTGAATGACAGCAGAAATGACAGTAAAGAAAACTTGCCTACATAAACACTTCGGAAGTAGCAGAATTTCAGGTGACCAGACCATAATCTAGCAGGATTCAAGAGCTTCTAGCTCTTTCTAGAAAGTGACTGAGAGATACAAATATTCCCCAACAACAAAAATAGAAGTGCAAAATACCAAATTTGATGCTTGAAAATAGTGCACTTATAAATAAACTTGGTATAAGTTCTTCAAAAGTAGAGATTGCCTGGTGAAAAATCTACCAGATAATGAGACACTGATCAAGAGGCAGTGTCAAGTGAGAGTGGAAGAAGGTTGACAGTGTGTGGGAGAGTCTGAAGGCCAGCTCTGCGGTACTTTCGTCACTTTTCTAATTTGGCTGTTTTCTCCAGCAAACTCCTTATTTGAATACAGCTTGGCAGTGTTATTATTAGAAGCATAATCTAATCTGTATGTGCCTAGGAGCCCAAGCAACCCAAATCATAAGGATTTTAGGAATGACTGCCAATGTCATCCCTGGAAAGCCTCATTCCTGTGACCCTAGTCTTGAATAGTAGCTGTAGTAGGTGGTCAGAAAAGGCCTTGCCAGACTCAACATCTTCCTTTCTGCTCTTGCCTTCCTTGGGACCATAAGAGACAGAAGATTTCCTGTGTGATTGTCAAGAATGGGAAAGTAGGGTATGATTTCTGTTCTGTCTCTTTTACCAGTGGCTTTTCAGTCCACATGTTCTACTTCTCAGAAGAACCATCCTTCAAGAGGGGTTAGAATCTCAGTCTTAAATCTCGCTGCTTGGCAGTATGAGATTTTCACAGCTATAGAATATCACAATTTCTGTCAAGGCTGTTGTGAGGATGAGTGAGGTAATGTGCATCAGATATCTAGTCTCAGAAGTATAGTAATCAATATATAGTTTAGTGTCCAGTCTTTAGGATGAGTATTCTTAGTGCTTCAAGAGACGTGTGGCCTACCTTTCACATTTATTTTTTAAATCTGAGATTATAATTTCATTACAACATCTCTCTTTTTCTGTTTTCTCCCTCCAGATCCTCCCATATTGAACTTATGGCCTCCTTTTCTGCTATTTATCATTGAATACACATATGTATATGAATATTTCTACATATTTCTAAATATAGCTCACTCAGTCTTTATAATATGGCTTGTACATATGTTTTCAGAGCTGACCATTTGGCACTGGACTATTAATTGGTTTGCTCTTCTCTCCCGGGGAAGACCATCTCTGTCACTCCTAGCTTTCCTCAGTTGCCTATGATTTTTTTTGGGTTAGGTTGCGGTCTCATGGGCCTTTCTTTATCCAGTTTGGCATGTTCATTTATAACATCCTTGGTCAGCTCACATTTGGGCAATGATGTTGGTGAGACTTTATGTGTGCAGCTTCTCATATTACTAGGAGACAAAATCTCACAGCAAAATCCCTGATTCTCTGACTCTTACCATCTTTCTGCCCCCAGTTCTGAAATGTTTTCTGAATCTTAGGTGTGGGAGTTTTTTGTAGATGTATCCATTTGTACTAGGCTCTACAACTCCACATTTTTATTGGTTGCAGTTTTCTTTAGTAATCTCTGTCTTTTACAAAGAGAAGCTTCCTTGATAAGTGGTAAAGACTATTCTTGTCTGTGGTATAAGAACAAATGTTTATAGATGTTGTTAGGGATTATGCTGGCGTAGTAAATTGGTTGTTATAAATTCTTCTCCCAGTCACCACACTTTCACTAGCACTGCTTTGTTAGCTAAGTTTTTAGTAGTGAGCGTGGTTTCCTTCTTGTTAAGGAGATCTTAAGTCCAATTAAAGAACTGTTGGTTACTGCCAAGGTATGCATGCCACTACTATACCTATAGGGCTGTTATTGTGACATGGTGGTTGTTGGTATAGTTCATAAGCATCATAATTGGGTGGGACTGTGGCTTATCTGCTTCCTTTAGAAACATTCATGCTAATTTATGGTACCAGGTAAGCTAGTCTTTAGCTAGGGGGAATTCAGGACATTTTCTTTTCAGGGATCTCTGGAACCTGTTTATGAAGTATCTTCAGTAAATAGAGGGTTCCACCTCTCAGGGTAAGGTAATCAAGGGCATTAGCAATAGGCAGTGTGTTTTGGGAGTCTCTGAGACAACACTAGGCAACAATTCAAAAGAGTGCTTCTTGTGTTTGATATTGGGACTTTTGTTAGGTGGCCTTTGGCTCTTACGGGAAGCACTGTAGGTCCAGATGAGAAAACTTTATCAGAACTATACATGTAAAGCTGCCAGTTCCTTTAGCTCCTTGGACCAGCAGTACAAGTTAAACCTACTTATTCCTAATAGAATTAATGTTTACCATTTGGATGCTAAGCCTCTGGTTCAATTGTGTTCCAGCTAAGTCATATTCATATCTGACTTGTAGATGTAGCCTTAGAAAGAGCCCTAGTTCGTTTTCTTGGAGTCAAGCTGATCATAAGACTCAGAGATGGGGCAGCATGTGTTGCTTCATTGGTAGAATGCTCACCTAACATGTACAAAGGCCTGAGTTTGATCCCCATTAAAGACATACATGGGCTGTGATGGTATACCTGCAATTCTAACACTAAGAAGTAGTCGGATGAAGGTTAAAATTTAAAGTCAGTTTTGGCTCTATGGCAAGTTCCAGGCCAGCCTGGATTGCATGAAACACTATTTCACAAGCAAAACCAAACCAAAACAAAAATTTCAGAATCTATTAAATCTGATGATGTTATATAGATAAATATTTATTTGCAGACAAACCCCATATCTTTTTTGGGTAGCTTTCCTTGTATTTTCCAGCCAAACCTTAAGTCTTTGCTGGTTTGAATGGATTATTTTCCATCTTGTTGTATACAACAGAAGGTATGATTTGCTCCTGTCTAGTCTGAAATGTGGATGAAATGCACTGTTATCTACTTCTGGTAAGAAGTTATCAACAACCGAACTAGAATCAGAAGGGCTTGATGTGAACCTCTCCTTCACCACATCTTAGAACTACAAATTCAATTTTGTTAGTTCATCTCTCTAGTTTCAAGTTCACATAGAAAACAGAGATAACAGTATTCTTGCTCAAAGTGACACAGAGGGTTAGGAATGGTAATTTAGAGGGAGTTGTGGGTCAGCTGTGCCATGCCAACATTAGTTTAATTTGCTGGACTTGTTCATTTTCTATGGTGCAGTTGAGGACTTCAAAAGTTGGACAGGACATAATTTCTGTGTTCTACAGATGGAAGTTTGCAAGTTAGGTACCAGATATTTGTTTCTTTAAAACATGTACCTGTCCTATGTTGATGAAACTTTAATGCCTCTCCACTAAATCAAAAAAAAATGTGGCAGTGTTCGTATATGAAAGGACACCTGAACCAATGACTGTGAGAACATTTTGTGTCTAGGGAGAAAATGCAGCAGGAACCTTCAAGGCAGATCTCTCATTGTTCTTGTTACCTACCAGGGTCAGCTTTTTGCTGATTCAGTGACATCGGCACTATCCAAAGTGGAAACAAGGTGAATTATTGATGACTTTGCATGTGCTTGCTGGATTCCAGGAAAGGTTTGTGAATAGTAAGGACTCAAGTCAAACTCTCGAAAGTGACAGTGAAAGGAGACTGGAACCCAGGGAGAAAGGAGACCTGTGGGATCAGCTTCCAGACATATTGTGGCCACATGAATAATTTAATGCTATTGTTTTGGGTATCCTTTTCAGCTTAAAAAAAAAATCAAAAAAACCTTTCTCTATCATGGTGAGACAGCATATCCATTCAGTATCACATTCTGGTTTCTGTCTTGCCTGTATACTTGACTTGATTCTATCTAGTAATATAGTGAAGTATGTATTTACGATATTGTCATTAGATACAAATGTTTATTACCAACTTAATAAGCAAACACTGGAGAGGCACGATTTAGTTACAGCACATACAGATATAGTGAAGTACGTATTTACGATATTGTCATTAGATAGAGGCACGATTTAGTTACAGCACATACATATTTTCCACAACTGATGTCCAATCTTGTTTGTAAACATAAGGATAAGGTTAGAAAAATAGGAATTGTTTGGGGTACAGCGAGTTCCCTGATCATCTTGCCTATGCTTTAGTGAGGTACACATTTTGAGGGACAAACATTTTAATTCTGTATCCTTGATGGCATTTCTTAGGAGGTCTTACTAAATTTATTTCAGGTCTTGCTTTAAAACTTCAGACAGCTGGATTACAGAAGATACTCACAGCAGGTTAATAACATGTATGTATGCAAGGAGACAGGAGGGGGCTTTCCAGTCTTTCTCTTTGTAGCAATTGTCTTTATAGCACATTGACAGCCTTCCTATTGTGATATGAGAACTCCCAACACATGCTTAAATAAACAGTGGGGATCCTTCCATTGTCAGGCAGGGACTGAGAGGACTGTGAGGTTGGGGATACAAAAGCACTGATGCAGGAGAATTAGAGCCCTGGGTGCCAGGTTTGGCTTTACCTGACTCTATATCATTGTCCAACCATCACCAGCATTATGTGCTTGCACAATTTACCCTTGTGTGTGCTCTGGGTGGTGACCTGGGGAAAAAAGGTGCCTGGGAGATGAATGAGTGAAGAACACAAGGCAGAGAAGTTTGAGGTTTCACTGGATCTCTGGTTACAGAGACAGCAAAATGGAAATGAAGCTGAACGAACCAGGTAGGAAGTTACACCTTCCATTGTTGTTGCTGAAAGTAGCAGAGACCATGCACATTCTGCCTTGGAATTCTGCAGCCGCAGAAGGAAGTAGCATCATTCCATAGCTGTTTTTCTCAGAAGGGAAGAGAAAGTGAGCAACATCTTAAAAGATTTAAAAAAAAATTCACTTTAATTATGGAAAGAGGTTTGTTATTATGCAAGATCTTCATGAAAGATTCCAAATGCGGTAAGGAAAGAAAATCTCAGAAACAGCTAAGTGAGGTGTCAGCGTTCCTTATATATGTGTATAAAGTTGTCATGACAAAACCCAAAAGGATGTTGGTCAATGAGGAGGCAGATATTTGTGTGTGTGTGTGTGTGTGTGTGTGCGCGCGCGCGCGCGTGCATGTGTGCATGTGTGTTTGTACGTATGCTTGTGGTGTATGTCCTTTGAACTTCCTTTTGCTGAAATCCAGGGTACACTCTAGAGCATAGAGAAGGGAGAAGCACTTGTTCATATTTGGTGAAAGAATGTGGACTGTGGGTCACACAGTGTGCAGAGCATGCTGTGGCTGATAGGGTGGCAGCATGCTGTCCTACTGATCACTTGAGAACATGTGACATAGGTCCATTGTTTGTGTCCAAGCCACTCAGGGGTGATCATATGTCCTTACCTGGCCCATTGAATATTGACTTCATTTTAGGGAAGAAATGAAATAAGGGAGCATCTTTTCCTGCCATAGGCTTTTGCTATCATTGGATATCACACACTAGGATAAAACTAACACTGAAGGAGCAGAGGGAATGGGCAGGGAAAGCCTCTAATTGGGCTCCTGACTCAGTCACCCTCAAAGGCGTTCTTTTCCTATGCCAGTCAAAGTATTTCCTAGTTATTTAAGTCAGTGTGACAGGGAAATTGTGTTACCTGCAGACAAAAGTATCTTGAGTGATGTATCTTATAATAGTCTATTTTTATCTAAATGCTAAAACAATAGAAGTCATTATAGAGAATGAGGAAGGAGAAAGGGTTGGGGCGTGGCCCCTGGGCTTGCCTTGCCAATCTCCCCCATCTGTCTTTTAACTCCTATGCTTTTTTGTGCTCCAGGAATACCAAGTTTGCTTTCTCTTGACATCACCCTTTAGTATAGATTGTGCTTTACCCAGAAAGGCTCCTCAAGTCCCTTGAAAGAAACGGGGAAAAGAGAGAGGGAGAGAGAGAGAGAGGAGAGAGAGAGAGGAGACACACACACAGGTACACACAGACACATCCATACGCATGCTTTGATGGCACCTCAACTTCTGCTTCACTCTTTCAATTTTGTTTATGTATTCCCTCCTCTGAGGGGGAGCTACAGTAGTTCCTGTGCCTCCACAGCCCGTTCTACTTAGGAACACTATGGCAGACCTTTGTGTGTTGATCTCAGTCATTGTCACATCTCAGTGTGACATTCTTGTTCTCTCTTTGGTGTGAAGAAAACCAAGATTCACATGGACTGACCACAATGAAAATGATGGACATGTCTACTTAGGAAGACTATGGCTCAGGTCTCCAGCATTCTCTCTCACTCTTTATCTCTCTAAGATCACCAAGTGTTAAAGCACTGCCAAATAGTTATAGAGATGATCATGCTGGCAACAGGCATGTCAGTGGACTTCAAAGCAAATATTTTCCAGGTCTTCAAAAAGTTCCTTACCTGAGCAGGGAAACCAAGATGACTTGTGGCCAACTGAGTCCTTGGGGGGAAACCATGATTGCAACCTCCTGAGGTCTTCAGATAGATGCCAAAGCTAAGGCACAATCGAGTTTTGGACCCAAAGACACTGAGATAAGTAGTGTTTTGCATTTTGGTTTTCTAAGTTTTGGGAGTAGTCTGTTACACAGCACAGCAAAAAATTCAGTTCCCGCAGAAATGTCTGGTTTTCCCGAGATGGCATCCTTACTCTATGTTGGAATTATTTAGAGCTGTGCTTGCCTGCCTTACTAGATTATAAATCCTGTGCACACAAGGCATTGCTCGTCTTGTGTACTACTGTATCTTCAGCAAACCATCTTATTATTATACATAAAATAAGGACAGACTCTTGGAACTCTTCAGTACGTAGCACAAATAGTGTTGTATCAATAAAGAGCTGGCCGAAGGAGGGGGACTCACGGTGCAAGAAAATGAAATTAACGTCAAATTATAAGTGCTTCCCAATCTGACTAATGTGAAAAGATTTGTATTAATAGGCAAAATATTTTGAATGTCATGCTCTGAAAATTGGCACTGAGGTGGAAGTATCACCATCCGTGAGGAGAGAAGGAATTCATACAGCATGGTGTAGGGAAGGCTGGCCGGGGTGGCAGACAATCATCCAGCTTGGTCCTTGTAGCCCTGGACCTGGGAGGATTGCTTCCTCTACGGACATTCTGTTTCTCAGTGATAAAGCAGAAGGAGGTACTGCATCTTTTTAAGTCCTTTTCTGGTCTAATCTCTTTGCAGGTATATGCTCTATCATCTCTCCATTCAGATTATTTCTGAAAGGAGGTTTTCCATAGGATTTGTGTTTGTCAGCATTCTCTAGAGGAATAGAATTGACAGAATGACTATGATGGTTAGTTTTAATTTTCAGCTTGATACAATCTAGACTCTCCTGGGAAGAGAGTCTCAATGAGAGGTCGTCTACATCTAGACCTGGGCGCATCGGTGAGGGATTATATTAACTGAAATGGGAAGGCACCATTGTGGGTAGCACAGTTCTCGGGGCAGGGTAATCCTGAAGTATATAGAGAGTGGGGAAGTGTGCTGAGTATAATATATACACATCCAGTGTTCTCTGCTTCTTAGTTATAGATGCAGGATGGCCAGCTGTCTGGAGCTCCCAACACCACGACTTCCCCACAGTGATGGATGGTACATGGTAGGGTTAGCTACAGTAAACTGTTTGTTTTCTTAAGTTGGTTCTGTCAGAGTATTTCATCACAGCAATGGGGAAAGAAACTAAGACACCATCACCCTATCTGAGGGGACATGTGTTTCTGTGTAAGAGGATACAGCAGGCTTGCAGAAACTTCTGAATAATATATGAACTGTGCAAAGATGCCCTGGGTGCCTCAGAGAAGCTATATATTGCTATACACTTCTCAAAACATTCTGACATGAGACTAAATGACAGACCGGTAAATAATGGTCAGCAGCCCAGACATCCTGCAGCTTGATAGAGTGAGTACAGCAGAACTTAACTGCAACTTCAGTAGGAGTTTATAAAACAGTCAAGAACAGAGAAGGATACTAATGAGATTATATGGGGTGCAAGCTCTGATGGCAACAGAGCAGGAGGGTTATAGGAACCTGGGAGGATGAAGACATTGCCAAAATCTGAGGACAGAGTAGACAAACTTCATTAATTCATACATATATTATTGGGCAGACAAATGTCAATGAGAACTCAGGAATTTGTTTGAAACATATGAGTCACTCAAAAGTGGGCATGGACACACACTTAAATTAGTATACAGGCTCTGTAGGGGTAGGTACACAGGTCTACACTCAAACGCACGTAGCCAGACCCGTGAAGGCAAAGGTTTAGACTATTACCTCTGCTCATAAGACTATCGATAGACACAAAAGCCAGGGATGGTTATGTAACGGATTATATCACTGTTTACTTTGGGGTTCCCCTGATATGTGATGTCAGTCATTATTTTGTGCTGACTCATAGCTCCTGGTTGACCAGTGTTAGCTGGCTTGGCTCACGCCAGACATTCCTATCAGCACTATGTTCTGTAAACATCACTGTGACCTCATGGCCCGCTGTTCTGATAGACTTGGGCTTGGGTAAAAGCACTCACAGGAAGGCTTGAGTTCACTTACTAGAGCTTACATGATGGAGAACACAGCTGACTCCCACAGGTTGCTGTCACCTCCACAGACACACTGTGAAGGTCACACTCATCACCCCACTCACACTCTGATGCAATAAATGATGTAATACATTTTGTTTGTCTTAATTAAAAATGAAGGTTTTTAAATCGTTTGTTCCGCTTATGATTTCCTCTCTTGTCTCCTCTCAGATCGTCCCTGCTCTTCACCCAGCTAACTCCACGTCTTCTTTTATCTTTCTTTGTAGAAAACAAACAAACAAACAAAACAAAACCAAACCAAACTAACCAGTATTTTAAAAAAAGAAGGAAAAGAAAAAGCATGAGAAACACACACACACACACACACACACACCTCAAAGTTGGAAACTGTTATACACAAGCAAAAGATCATTAAATTTAAAAAATGCCCAAAGAAATATGAGACCAAAAAAATCTGAAAAACTATCATTGAGTTCATTTTGAGTTGGTCTTTTACTGCTGGGCATAGGGCCTGCCCTCAAGTGTAGTTTAGGTTTTTTTGGTTTTTGTTTTTCTAATATCCAGTGAGACTCCATTGAAGAAAACTAATTTTTCCTTTGCAAATAGAGATAGCTTCTCAGCTAGGGATAGGGGATGTGTCCACTTCCTCTTCTCAGTGCTGGGACCCTGTCAGTATGGACTTGTGCTGATCTTGCTCATGCTGCTATAGTCTCTGTGAGCTCTTATGTGCATGAGTCCTGTTGTGTCTGGAAGACACTGTGTCCTTGGTATTGTCTGTGCCTCTGGCTCTTACATTCTTTCTGCTTCCTCTTTTACGTACTACCCTGAGCCCCGAGGGGAGCACTTTGATGAAGACATCCTATTTAGGACTGAATGCTCCAAGTTCTCTTACTCTCTGCGCATTTTCCAGTTGTATGTCTCTGTAATTAAATAATGTAATAATTTTTTTTTAAAAAAATAGATACCAAAAAAAAGAATTAACAAGGTAGCCTCTGCATGCATAGTATTGCTGCCAGAACCTGAATCCTAGGAATGCCTTCACAAAGTTTCTCTTCCCTGAGAATGGCAGGGACACATTATACACATGAATTTTTAAAATTGATAATCTATCCTGTTTCAGCAATAATCGAGAAGGTATCACTTCAAGGTATGTATTTCAGCATCAGGACCTTCTATATCTACAAGGGATAACTCTCTCTCTTCTCAAGTAGAGAACTCTTGCATTGTTCTTGACGGTTTAATATAGTCCCTGACACAGCGTAATAATGTGGCCAATAATTATACTGCCCAGCATTTGAGGAATTCTTCATTTCTCATTTTTTTTCTGCCATTTTATGAGCTTTACATTGTACTTTCATTAAGTAGTCCACATGCCCTAAAAACAATGTTTCCCTGCAAGTTTATTCATTTCATCACTCAACAAACACATCAATCAGACCGCACTGTGGGTGGGGGCACAATGGGAATGAAGTGATGAGTAGAGATGGTTGCTACTCTTGGGGCTCTAGTTCTAGGTTAGGCAGATACATTGTAGAGAATTACAGTACTGTGAGGCACTGGCCTTATGACATCTGTCTCTATCCCTTACCCAGCCATAAACCCTTGGAGAAGTAGAGCCATTTAGTACTTCAACAAATGCTGCATCAATAATAGTCATGCCTAGAGGGAGAACACTAGTTGCAAAGGGAGCCACTAGCTGCAAAGACATGAGACCATGGCATTATTTTTTATAGGTGTTCATGGTGCCTTTGCCTGTAATCCGGTTCCTCTCTTACTATAAGCTCTTAAGTTTAGAAGGTCATAGGGTATGGTAAGTTTTAATCTTTGAAGGAAGCCAGTGGTACTGAAATTGGTGCACACTGGCTCCTGAGAGTCTGATGTACTCACACCTTTTTCCAGCGTGGCCCTATCAGCTAGTGGAAAAATTTCCCATAGGAATTTGGCAAAGCTTGTAGATCAGAGTTTTTCTCCCCTCAAAGAGTGGCTTGCCCAGTGTTTACCCCATATTATCACTGTAGCTTGCTGCCTTTCACCTGCGACTTGATTAAGTTAAAGGATGTACTAAACTACTCTGCATATAATATTCATAAAAGCCTCTTAATTTTAGCTGGAATATAATTATACAGAGTGTATTAATTAGTTTTTCCTTCTCCCACACACAGGGGTTAAAACTTCCTTAATTTGGCATGTAAATATATGCAAAATAGCAAACAATTCAGGTCTGTGCAGAGAACTCTGGAGTAGTAACAAGGCAGTCTTGATGAACCAGCTGCCAAGGAAGGCTCATTCAGAAGCTCCCTTCTGCATCACCGCCTACCTCTAGAAACATCCTGATGAAAGGAGCCTTCTCTGATCGACAAAGACCTGTCTTCTCTTTGGAGCAAAGGAAAAGAAAAGAAAAAGCAAATTGAAACAGAAAAATTTAGATGTCTTCATGATAAAGATTATTATTTTTTTTTTTAAGGAACTCCTGTCTCAAAACCCAATTCTGTTTGGGCAGCCCCATGCTCAACACATAGCACTTCTTTCGAGAAGTGAGTGTGTTTCCTGTCAACTGGCTTTATACGGTTGTCCCAGTTCCCACACTGGACATTTCCAGCATTTGTAGTACTTGCTAAAGAGGATTGCAATAGAAGAATGTGTTAATGACTTCCTTTGTGGCTGGGACAAAATGCTTAACAACAGCAACTTAAGAAAGTGAGCATTTATGTTGGTTCACAGTTCACATTTATTTTGGTTCATTATATCATCATGGTGGGGTGTGGAGGGCGTGGCTTCGGGAGGGGGAAGGGGTGGCTGCTTTGCATCTACAACCAGAAAGCAGGCAGAGATGACTGCTGGTACACCACTGGCTTTCTTCTTTCCTTCAGCCCAGAGCCCTAGCCTGTGGGATTGTGCCATTTGGGGTGGGTGTATTCACCTCACTTAAACTCTGGAAATGCTTTTGCAGACACACTCAGAGAAGTTTCTCCTCTGTGATTCTAAAGTACGTCCCATTAACAATGAAGGCAAACCATCACAAAGAAATTATTTAAATGCCTCAATTTTCTCTTGCAAAAAATTAACAAGTCCCTATATTTGCCTGTCAAAACAGTCACTTCTCTTTCCCTGCCTAGACGAACATATGTCCCTATTACCACAAGGATTTCTAGCTGACCGTCTCAGACTTGTCTCTACTCTAGGGGCTGTGTGAGGGTGGGGGTGGGGTTGCACTGAGCTCAGCACCAGCATGAGACAGATCTAATGTCATCAAAGCAGGAAAGACACAGAAAGATTTGAAATAGTTTCCTTCGTATCCCCAGAGCTGTAACCACAGCAACCACGGGGGAGAAGAAGGGACTGGATTATTTCAAGAGTTCTACATTGATACCTAGAGCTTCGGCAGATGATCAAGTTTGGGAGCAACATTGCCTTAGTGAGGAGAAAACAGAACACCATAGTTGGTTTGAAGCAAGGGCAGAAATATAGAGAAGACCTCAGGCTTTGCCAGGCTTCAGTGACTGCAGATGAATGAACCAAGCTCACTGACACCCACCTCATGGGGGAAGGACGTAGCTTGCAAGGTTGTGAGGAAAATGGATGTGAATTTTGAGGGGCTGGAGGCAACCATAAGTGCCCAGTACAACTTAGAGACTTTGGAAAATTATGTAGGTGAGCTAGCTCTAAGTCAGTCTTCCTTTTAGGAAGGCCAGGAGAGAATTAGCATTTGTTCAAGGAGCAGCACAGACCTCTGTTTAAAGGTAGTAAATTATCTACAGTCTGACATTAAAAGGAAACACTTTGAAGGGCCTGTGGGGTCCACAACTGAAGTCTCTGTGTTGGGCAACATGCTCTTATACAAGCCAAGTCCTTTCTTTCACTTAGGGTAATCAACAGGGACACTGTTCCCCATGAGGATTGCATCTCAAAGAGCGCATCCTCCAGAAAGAGCACATTCTCCAGAAAGACTAACACTGGTATTTTATGGAAAACATGTCGCAAGGCAGCACAGAAAGAGTTCTAAATAGCAAGTGTTCTAAAGTAACTGGTTCAAGAGAGGAATATTAGAAGTGACCCCGGACGGTCACAGATAGTGCAAGTTTTTGGCAGTAAGCGCTGCATAGGAGCTGCACCATCCTGTGGACACAGCCCTGGACTCCCAGAAGCCGTTCCAGAGTTTAGGCCTGAAGTGGGTAGATGGTGTAGATAAATCACTGGTCTTCATAATCTGCCTTCTCATAAGCTAATGTTAAAGTCTAGTTAAGGGGAGAATTCAGAAGTATCTGACAAAACATTGATGAAAAGGAAGACGTGAAGGCATTTTCTTCCCTAGTATATGATTTCTAAGGCTTCTTGTTAACTTTCTGGAATGTTGTCAATCCAGTCCTATGAGTATATTGTACAGGAAAATCTTGCCTTAGTATTTTATAAGATTATGAGAGCCAAACACAGGCAAGTAAACAAACAAAACCTATAAGGAGCTTAAGAACTAGAAGCTAGCATTACATCCTTTGAAAATAAACTGGACCCCTGTTTTCTGCCTCGTCCTTTCTCTTCCACCTCTTTCCCTTTCTTCTGGTTTTCTACCCAGCTTCTGTTCTGTCCCTAGGTCAGTTTTATAATCAGGTTAAATTGCACTCAAATTATTTAATTTGCAATTGCAATTTAGAAGCACATAAAGTAAATTTTCTTCCATTTGAAAATTGTTAACTCCTGAAGCTTAGCTGGCTACTTAAACTTGACTATATAGATATGCCCTCTTCATTCACAAATTATGTCCACATCAAGCCAGCTTCTTGGTACAAAGGGACATTGTTCTTATCTGCTCCATGGAACTAAACGAGACTAAGACACAAAAGTGCTGGAGGTGGTGTTTTGAAATATAATGGGGTGGCTGCATCCAGGACAGTTCCAGAGAAGCTAGCCACAGATGCCCCAGGCTGCATTCACAGACTCTTCTACTGAGCCTGTTCTTTCCTACCTGGAGATGGTCCCCCAGACCCTGGACAGCAAGAAACAGCCAGCTCTCCCAGGATTTGACCGGCATTACAGTTTTCTTAGGTTCCCCAAAGACAGAATAGTGCCCCCAAATCATCAAGAGGTCATTTAAAGAACACAACGAACTCACTTCTGCTCCACTATCAGCCCTTTCTAGTTTCTCATTTTTAATGAAACAAAGGAGAAGAATGTTAGTTAACAGATCATTCTGCAAGGCTTCTCTCAGAGACCTAGGGTGTGGCAGGGGAAGCTTATACAGAGGACTGCTCATTACCCCAGCGCTCCCCCCCCCCCGCACGCTTCTCTCTTTACTCCATCTTCTTTATCTTTCCCTCCCCCCCCCCTTCCCATGTGTTCCTGGTCATCCATCCTCTCTTTCCTTCTCCATCCCTGCTTTCTCTGTCCTTGTGGCTCTGTCTGCCTCTACCCATTCTCCAGATCCCTGTTCCCTTCCCTTCCCCCACAATAAATTTCCCTTAAGTAAGGTCTGTCAAATGCGTTATTTCTCAAGGGGACACCTTGGCAAGGGCCCACAAGATATCTCCTTACTTCCGTGGCTGCCGTGTTATATTTCGTAACAGGAAGGAGCAAGTTTTCTCCTTCATGTTACAAATATTGAGTGGAGTTTGAGCCTGAGGATATGGAACTCACTGGACTAATAACTCTTGCTGTACAATCTTTGTGTGTGTGTGCCTTTATCACACTTGCTCCCATTAATAATTCATATTTTTCAGTTATTATTATTAATTATTTCCAACCTGCTGACTCAGATACTGGCTCACAATATGGACTCTGAAGAAACAGAAGAGGACAATCTTCGTATGATTATTCTGCTTAAGATTTGGTTTCTTAAGACTGCCTTGAAAAAGAGAAGGGCTGATGAAATGGTTCAGCAGGTAAAGATTCTTGAGGCCAAACCTGAGAACCTGCATTTTATCCCCTGAACACCCACATGGTAGAAGGGAATGGATTCCTACAAGTTATCTTCTGATTGCCACAAATGAACTATTGTGCGCGCGCGCACACACACACACACACACACACACACACACACACACACACGTTGAGGAGAGAAGGAAGGAAGGAAAAAGTAGAATCTGGAAAAGAGTCTAATATCAAACCACACTATGTCTCACTGAATACACTAATCTTGACCTATCGAACAGGGCAAAGCAATGGGATTTCATAGGCAAAAACAAAAGTAAAAAAATTAATACTCCAAAGTTCAAAGAGCCCATCTAATCTCTAATATATCTGAGAAATTTCCACTTAATTTTACCATGTACTGCGTGTGTGGTTCGAGGCACTTTCTCATCTTCAGTGAAATCCAAATATTTTGATCAACAAGGACTTTGCCTGTGGCTCAGTCTTTGAGCAATACCTCTTGGTTTGACTCAACTCCATTGGCGTGATTCTATGACTACAGTTCCAAATGTTGTGATTTTCATGTGCTCCATTTGGGATAGCTTTCTCAAGTTGTCTTCCCCAGGTTTCAGCTAAAACTTGCCTTCTTTGCTCTGTCCATGGACCTTCACAGCTCTTATGCTCCTAGAGGAGAAAGGAGGATTGAAGGGGAGGTCTTTATTCCATCTGTTTTGTAAATGGGAGGCCTCGTAGGGATGCTTTCTTTTCTTTATGCTAATTCTAGATTTATTCTAAATCTTTATTTAATTCCACCAAGCCTTCTTTCTTTAGTTGGAAAAGGGAAAGTTCTGGAATTAGTCAAAATCCCCAGGGCCTTTGTAGTCTCTCTCCAGACAGATTTTATTCTGATTTGCTTATTTTTCAATTTTTGGCTTTTAAGTCAATGTCACACATTGAGAACTTTTCAAGAATTTTTAAAATAACAGACATTCTTCCACTGAAAATAATAAGATCCAATAGCTAGGGTTGTGACTGCCAGGACTGAGATCTGAAAATAATCTTGGAGCTTTACCCACATATTAACCAAAGAGCTAACAGCAGGTCCAGCATTGCAAATTTTCAATGACTTTGCACAATTTGAATTTGACCCGTGCTTAATACTTCTCAGTCTTTTTGAAAAAGAAAAAGAAGAAATAGAGTTATTTAATAGTCTTCCTTATCTTGATAGGAAAGTAAAGTTTCTTCTCCTCAGGCTTTCGTGAGACCAATTGAGAAAAGAACAAAGAAAAGTCTGCCAGAGGCACAGAGAGATACAAAGGATACTTTGAAGATGTTAAGTGCTCTTTTTTTTCTAGTGCCTAATTTTTCTAAATACAACATCAGGTTTTTAGTAGATTAGTAAGAAAACAAGCAGTGGTGTAGGAGGTGCCTCCAACTGGAGCAGCTCCCTTTCATCCAGTAGCTGCAGGGCTCTTCCAGAGTTCCCATAATACCTTCCTTCCCCTTTCCAAGTCATCTGACTGTTATGCCAGAAATACTTGGGTAACCATCTGCTCTTCTTCCATCTCTTCCTATGTCTTATAAAGAACAATCTCTATGCAGGAAGAGTGTATCTCATACTCTAATTGGGCGGTATAAAGAATAATCATTGCTCATGTGTGCTTTGCAACTGAAAGTTGTTCAATATATTAAACCAAACAAAGAGAAAAAGGAAGCAGAAAAATTAGCAGTGTCAAAAGTGGAGATTAATAGCATTTTTCTTATGCAGGGGTTAGCCAACTGATTCCAAGGGTGATATGATTGTTTTTGAGTTTCCTGCTTAATGTATTTATATGAGGTTTCTCAGAGTAATTTATAGTGACAAAACATAGCCATACAGTTTCGCTTTGTGACCTTGAAGGTTGTATAGAATGGAATTATTCTTTAGAAATTTATCATTTTGTCTTCTGTATATGCTGTACTGGAGAGGTCAAATTCCGTTCTGTCCAGGATCTTGGCATGATCATGAAAAACATATATAGAAAGAAGAAGCAGGTCAGCAACTAAAATTTTATGTAAAAGAAAACAGTAAAACTCTTCAGTCAGGAAAACAGTGTCAGGGACTCTGAGGGAGGACCATGCTGGAGAAGATGAAGTGACACTTTTAGGGATTAGAAAAGAAGCCTTTAGGCAAAGTCAGTAGGTAATCTCTTTAGATGCGGATTAGATCTTTAACCTCATAAAACTACAAAGATTCTGTAAGGCAAAGGACACTGTAAATAAGACAAAATGGCAACCTACAGATTGGGAAAAGATCATTACCAATCCTGTGTCCGATAGAGGGCTAATATCCAAGGTATACGAAGAACTCAAGAAGCTAGATGCCAGAGATCCAAATAGCCCTATCAAAAAATGGGGAACAGAGCTAAACAGAGAATTCTCAACTAAGGAAATTTGAATGGCTGAGAAGCACCTAAAGAAATGTTCAACATCCTTAGTCATCAGGGAAATGCAAATCAAAACAACCCTGAGATTTCACTTCACACCAGTCAAAATGGCTAAGATCAAAATCTCAGGTGACAGAAGATGTTGGCGAGGATGTGGAGAAAGAGGAACACTCCTCCACTGCTGGTGAGAATGCAAGCTGATACAACCTCTTTGGAAATCAGTTTGGCGGACCCTCAGTAAAATTAACATAATAGTACCTGAGAACCCAGCTATACCACTCCTGGGTATATACCCAGAAGATGCTCCAACATGTCATAAAGACACATGTTCCACTATGTTCATAGCAGCCATATTTATAAAAGCCAGAAGATGGAAAGAACCCAGATGTCCCTCCACAGAGGAATGGATACAGTAAATGTAGTACATTTACACAATGGAATACTACTCAGCTATTAAAAACAATGACTTCATGAAATTCGCAGGCAAATGGATGGATCTTGAAAATATCATCCTGAGCGAGTTAACCCAGTCACAAAAGAATGAACATGGTATGTACTCACTGATAAGTGGTTATTAGCCCAAAAGTTTGAAATACCTAAGAGTCACTTCACAGCAACCATAGGGCTAAGTGTGAAGTCCCAGATGGTAGACTTGGAGAAGGAACTGAAGAAGCTGAGGGAGTTTGCAGCCCCAGAGAGGGAGCGATAGTGGCAACTGGCCTGACCCCTTGATGCTCCCGGAGACTGGATCACCAACCAAAGAATACACATGGAGGGACTCACGGTGCTGGCCACATATGCGGCAGAGGAGGGTCTTGCTAGACATCAGGGGGAACAGAGGCCCTTAGGCCTGATGGTGTAGATCCCCCAGTATAGGAGAATGCCAAGGAGGGATGATGACAGTGGATGGGTGGGTAGGTGGGGGATTACCCCCACTGTGACAAGGGGAGGGGGGGAGAGAATAGGGAGGTTCCAAAGGGGAGATCTGGAAAGTGGGAAACATTTGAAATGTAAATAAAGTATGAATAAATAAATAAATAAATAAATTTAAAAAAAAGAATGCATGGATATTGTTGAGGCAAAAGTCTCCATAGCTCTGTAAAGATGTGTTCGCTTGTAAACTTTTCTTAGGGAAAAGAAAATGGCTTCTACGCAGTTTGGAGATAATCCCAAAGATGGTGGTTTAATGGTCAGATGTGCAGTATTAATAAGGTCACATTTTAAACACAAAGTTACCCATTATGTAGTTATACAATCTTACTTCTTTTTTGAACGAGCATTACCTTTGCTTCAAGTAGACACACACACACACACACACACACACACACACACACACTATATATATATATGTATGTTATGTTTTATGGCTCCTTGTGAACTAGACTTTATGCTACTTCTTTCCCTCCCCACCCACGCACACACACAGTAATTATTCAGGGAAGCAATCAGTAATTCATTCAGAGAAATAAATTCATATAAATCTATTTTAATGTCCCACAGTATGTCAGGGGCAGAACAAATCTCATTATTTAAAATATTGACTTTTCAAACAATATGTTGAGAAATTGCCTTGGGTCCAATGCAAAAGATGGAGGCTCCTCAAGGCAGGCCACCCTTGGAAGTGCAATGAACAGAACTAGCCAAGTAGCCATCTTTACCCAATGAGACTTTGAACAGGATTTTGATTACCAAGATTGCAGTGAGAAAATGCAATGCTATTCAGTTTCTTTAACAACTTTCTCTATACCTAGAGTTGATTCATTTTAAAAAACAAGTGGATAACAATACTTTTCCATGTAATTAACCACAAAGTCCAGTCTTTATATCATTTTGGTTGTTGTTCTTTTTACACTCAAAGATCCATTTTGTAAAAGTATATTTTTAAGTGACCCTCTTCAGAAGCCCATACTACAAATTAGCATGTCTTATTCTTTACCAGGTATCTTTCTCATTAACCTCTGTGTTGAAGACCTGTGTGAAAGCGTGTTTAATAAACACTAACTCTGCTTCAAAGCTATATTTTTCACATGTTTGGACGAGATGACCGACAATGAATGAGTGTGTGAAAAGTGAAAACAAAATAAACTACGACTAGTAGTTTATGTTCACCTTTGCTTTTGTCCCTGTCTTGTTGTGTCCTTCTTCCCCTTAGAGGTAACCCCTAGTTACCTATTAAAGCGTTCTTGTAGGTAGTATTTATGAAAACCACAGCACCAACAAATACAGCTTAATTTTCCTTTCACAACCGCATGTAAAATATCAAAGTGCAGGCACAGCTTACCAGCTTGCCATTCACTTAAAATAGATATACTGACAGTTTTTCCATATTGGTATATAAAATGCTGTGTGAGTGTGTGTGTGTGTGTGTGTGTGTGTGTGTGTGTGTGTCTAGTGTGTGTGTCTAACACTTGTTAGTCAACATTTTAAGTGTAACAACAAAATTGCATGTTATAAACCCAGGCCTTTAAAAAGCTCATCTTTGCCTACTTCTTATAGTGTGGACATAATAATCCCCCCCATTAGTTTATTTATTTTTTCACTTTACATCCTCACAGCCCCTGCTCCTCTTTTCCCAGGCTCCCTCTCACACCCTCCTCCCTCATTCTCCCCTCCCCTTCTTAAATGTTCTGGAGAGAGGATTTAGGGAGTGATGAATTCTGCCTTGGGTGGCATGAGAGACAAGAATCCGAAGACCTCAGAAACGTGGTCACTTTTGAACAGGACCTAGAAGTCACAAAAGCAATATATTCCAGTCAAGTTTTGGTGCAAATGAAAGCTAGAACCTACAATTGTTGAACGAGTGGTGGGCTGAGCTCTTTCTCCAGTGTCCTGTTATTTCTCTGCCTAAGGGTGTCAGGGTGGTAATTTAGACTCTGCATGGTGTTTGCAGCCGAATCAAGCCATCAGACCCACATATATAAGTGCCTTTAGACTCCTCTCCGGGACCTCCTCTTCTGTTGGTGACTGGGGCCTCCTCCAGCTTTTTCAGATAACAGGGATTCACTTGCATTCTGAAAAGGAAAGCCCAGAAGCAGCCTTTCCTATCTGAATATAGATGCTACTCTGGCACCCATCTCCTACCTACTGGAATGTTTCTGCCAGTTGAGCTCATTTGCACATTTCACGTCCAAGCCATTTGTTCCAGTGTAATAGCTTAGTCATTGGCTTCTCACATTTAATAAGAGATCAATGATGCCAACCTGGAGAACTCCTCCCATTAGGATGAGTGCCCACACCTACAACGATCAGGCCCCTTATCCACCTCAGTAGAATAGCACCAGATATAAAACTGAAGTTTCTTACCTTTTTAAACTTTATTTTTAATTATGGGTATGTGTGGTTCAGCATGAGGGCATGTATGCATTCTGGAAGAAAGAAACTAGTTAATAAGCTCAAGGAAAAGACTCAGGGGATGAAAAAATGGCTCCATAGTGAAGTGCTTGCTCTGCAAGCATGACGATCCAAGTTCAGTCCCCACTACTTAGCTACGAACACCATATATGGAGGTACAAATATATGAAATCACCACTAGGAAAGTGGCAACAAGAAAAGCCATGGCCTCATAAACAGCTTATCTAGGGTAATTGGTGAGTTCCAGACCAATGAAAAGCCCTGTCCCAAGGCAACGAAATACTTCCATGTTGGAGAGTACCTTAGGAAAGTCACATGAGGGTGACCCCACACACACAAAAAGAAAAGGAATCCAAGGAGGAGGAGGAGGAGGAGGAGGAGGAGGAGGAGGAGGAGGAGGAG
>JADRCH010000012.1:13613372-13645637 GCA_019843965.1 Rhynchomys soricoides
GAGAGAGAGAGAGAGAGAGATTATTTTCTTAAGCCTCAACAATGGTACATATATCCCAGAGAAAATGAAATTCATGTTATATAGATATAGAGGATTGTCCATCCTGGACATGGAGTCATGTTTCATTAAACTCATAAAGATGACACTAATAATATCTGTGAAACTATATACATATACTCATATGTCAAAATATGTACTCCAGTTACGAATAGCACACAGATAGATTTTTCTTTAAAAGGCTATTTTTGAGCTTCTGGGAAGACAACTCAGTGGGTAAAGCCATTATTGGGAAGGTATAAGAACTTGAGTTTTTCCAGCATCCACATACAAATCCTAATGTGACGACCCCAGCTTGTAATCCCATTTTTTAGAAGGTGGAAAAAAGTAGCCCCCTCTAAGTGCTAGCTTGCCAGAAAAACTGGTAAGCCCCATGTCCCAGTGTGAGACCAAATCTCAAAACTCGAGGTGAATAACTCCTGAGAAACAATACCTAAGGTTGTCCTTGGGTCTCCACAGGCACACACACACACACACACACACACACACACACACACTCACAGTGAGAGAGAGAGAGAGAGACAGAGAGAGAGACAGAGAGAGAGACAGAGACAGAGAGTTATTTGGCCTAAAAATCAAAATCATTCCAACCATTTAGTTGATGAAATCCACTCCATCTGTCTCCATGAAGTGGTAGGTACTAGTGCAGAAGCCAGCATTATAAACTCAGCTTGTAAAGTTATAGTCTTTCAAAAGTCCTCTCCAAACACAGAGAAAATTTCAGGTTTTGTTTAAAACAAGTTTTCCCCTTGGAAAGTTGTTCACATAATTTCTAAAAGTAAAAGCTCTTTTAGGCCGGCATTGAGAAAATTATTTTTCCAGATTGTTTGGCAGTGGTTTAGTAGAGGGGAAGATGTTTTGCAATGTGGTTCTCCTTCCATAGTCAGCCTGTCTGTACATTTGGCAGGTACTGCATAGTCCACTGGGGCTCAGTACTGTTAGATAATGATGAGCCAGCATCCATGGTTCCAAATGGAAACACGTCTAGAGCCACCGGATCTCCCTTGTTCTCATCTATTTTGGAATAAACATTGGCAGCATTTATTTATAAAAGCTCAGGACTTTGGAATGTATCAGCAGCAGGCTTTGGTTTTAAACAGATGATGTTGTGTTTTCCTCAGGATGATTCAAAAGAATAAACTTAAAGTTATCTAACTAAAAAGATAGCAGATTATAATAGCCTAGGACCAGAACTTGAGCGATGCTCCCACTCCTCCAGGGCGTGGTCAAAGTGGATTATCTATTTTTAAATCTTCCCCACATCAGGCACAGCAGTTCCTTCAGTCCACAAACATACTCCAAGTGGGTGAGGGTGTATGGTTGGTTTTTTTCAGAACAGAGCAATTTTATTCCTTATCTGATTAGGTAGATTAGGAGTTTTGAACTGATTTTCTGTCTCTTAATAGACTGTGAGTTACATGAAGCAGTAAGAGGTAAATAACACAAGTAAAGGGTCAGCACTATGGGTGCTACTCAGTTGTTTTAAATAAGAATTAAAATTAGTTTTTGTTATGCAAAATCTCCTTTCTGGAGAAATAGGGAGAATTCTATATTGACAGAGATCTAAGAAAAGTACTGAACATGTGAAATGAGTTGATCACATGACTAACTTCACACATTGTCTTGGTGATGTTCAGAATTGATAATGTTTTGGTTGACCTCTCTTGTCAATTGTGAATGAGTCATTCCTCCCTTTCTGCTTTATGTTCCTGATGATACACTTGGCACCACTGAGCCCATTTCCTTATTTCTTCATTGAGATGGATTTTTCTAAATTTTCATGTAATATTGTTCCACTGTTCATCTATGAACATTTTTAAAACCATGGTGTGCCATAGAACTGTATTGGACTTTGTACTTAGGTTTAGGTAGCATAGTAATTGTGGCTTGGCTTCTTACTTTCTTGTTTACAAGGTTTCAGAAAGCCCAAGAGGGCCCAAGACTCACTTTGTAGCCAAAGAGGACCTGGCACTTCTGACTCTCCAGGTTTATATCCCAAATGCTGGGATTACGGTTATGCTCTACTATACCTGGTTTGTGTGATACTGATGATTTAATCCTGGGCTTTTCAAATGCTAGGCAAGGACTTTATCAACTGAGCTACAGTCCCAGATCATTATCATTTTCTTCTTGAAATTATTTGTCCTTTCTTATTTACTTCCAGTGAACCCACATGGAGCTGCCAAATGTTACTTATGCTGGCAGATTGATTTTCTGAGTCCATTTATCTAAGAGAAGAGAAGTTGAAGGATTGGATTGAAGATAACAAAGACAAGGAGGGGCTATTTTTCTCTCATCTCCAAATTTTCTGTAAGTGTTTCTTCTAGAAAGAAGTGGATGACATTGCAGGACTGTAGGATTTCTCTAAATCTCTAAATGTGCTTTTTAAAAAAAATGGAGAATTGAAGGCTAAAGTAATGGCTCAGCAGTTAAGAATGCTTGCTGCTTCCAGAGGAGATGAGTTTGGTTCCCAGAAGCCACTTCACAACTGCTACTAACTCAAGATCCAGGAGATCTAATCCAATACTTGAAGCAATATTCTGTGTCTGTGTGTATAATGTACACACACACACACACACACACACCTTTAAAAAAAATGGAGAACTCAAATCTCCTTTTTTAAAAAAAAATTATATCAAACCACAACATGTACATGAAATAAAGAATTAAACCACATGTATATTCTCTTCCTTCCTTTAGCGCCATTGGAGTTAGAATTACCAGGAGGGAAATCAGTACTTGACAGAAAGCAACTTTAAACTCTTCATCCTAACTATGTCTTCTTTAGGATGAGTGAAGAAGGCATGGCAAAGGAAAAGAGGTTAAGTTCACACTGAAGGAGCCTCTCTAGTATTCCAGACATGTATCAGAAGTCATTGTACTTTGCATTAGCCATACATGGTGGTCATGTTCAGCATAATACATTCCAGCAAATGGAAAGGGAGGTGCTCACATTCCTAGGTGACAAGTTCATAGGAAGAGTATCCAAACTAATTTGATATTCTAGAGATTATTCTTAGTCTAAGGCAAAATCTGGTCCATCTCCATGCAACACTGTGCCTTCCATTGTGCTTTGGGAATAATAGGCCCTTAAGCATTGTATAGTGATTCCAAGACCACATTGTTTGTTTGGGCAAGGCAAGAGTAGTAACAGTAGCCCTGCTCTACCAGAGTCCATGGTGGCTTCCAGAAGTCCAGGTACCCGACCTTTGAACAAGCGATTTTCTCTATAAAATTACAGTAAATTGCATTTTGCTGCCAACAAAATAAATGTATTTGGTAAGTTGGATGATTCCACTTCATATATGTAGTTTGTTACTACTTCTTTTTGTTTGTTTTTGGTTTTTTTAATGGTATCCACACCTGTCTGAACTAGGTATTGCATTTCCTTTACTTGTCTTTTTGTTTGAAGCAAGAGATTAATGACACTTTGCAACATTAGCAGTGTAGAATACAAATTAATGATGAGATGAGTGAAGAATTCAGCTGTCTCTCAATTTGTTATATGAGCATTTTATAAAACTATCTTTTGTCTTGGAATCAAATAAAAGGCAAAGATTTTGATGGTGAAATAAGATAAGACAGATGCAAAAATTTCATCCGCTACTGCCATGAAATGACGATATTTAGGCCAACACTCTATCTACATTTATGTATGACAGTCTCTGTCAGAATTACAAAAGGAAAAGATAGCTTCGGTGAATTAAATCAGAGATATCAGCCTAAGGGAAAAGTTCATTTCCTGTTCTGACCCTAAAACCCAGCATGCAAACTGCTCTTTCAAAATACTCTTGGCCACTTCTGTTCTCGTCTACAACAATTCAACCAGAGTCAATCCAGATCTCTTGCCAAAAATACCCATAAAACTGAACAAAATGCCTGAAGTGACTTTTTCCAGGAAATAAAAAAAAAGTTTGTGTAGGACTGAGTGCCAAAGAGCTTAAATCCCTGGGAGGCTCATTCTCTCTCTCTCTCTCTCTCTCTCTCTCTCTCTCTCTCTCTCTCTCTCAGCAAACTTTTATGCCACTGTGCAAGAAGATAAAGCCAAGAGGTACTATGGGCTCAGTGACTGGTCTCAATATTGGATTGGTCTAACGTGTACAGAGATAGAACCCAGGCATTGAAAATTGGGTGGAAAGCAGGGAAAGAAATAGCCCAAAGTTACTAAAATGTCAAGAGACATATCAGCCTAAAATCCAAGAAAGAAAACAAATCCTAATGGGGTCAATAAAAACAATCAACCTGTACTGCAGACTTCTGGATAGCAAGACTTCTACAAGTCAGCCAGGGAAAAAGCATCATGTTATTATGAAGAAATAGTAACAAGACTGGAATAATGGCTTTCTGATCAGACAGAGGGGACCTGATTCCACTTAGATGACAATTTTTAAAGGGCTGAAATAGAGGGAGAAAAATCTATGACTGAGATCTTAAAGTTAAAATTAAATGCAATGGATAACAGCAGCCACACCTTCCAAATTGCTATACCCTCATTCCAGAACCACATACAGCAAAACAGATTTTGCAGGTGTGATTGAGGTTACAGACTTTGAGATGTAGAAAATTATAATGAACTATGCAGGTAGAAGAAAAATAAAATCACACTGATCTTTAAATCCATAAAATATCTCCTGTGAAAAAACTGTGGTCAGAAGGTAGCAATAGAAGAAAGAAAATAGACAGAAGGTCAGAGAGATACAGTGTTCCAGAGTCTGAAGATGCCCAAGAGCCAGAGAGAGAAGGTGGCTTTTATAGGCTTGAAAAGCCAAGGATATGAATTATCTGCTAGGAATTCTAGAGAGAACATAGGTCTTTAGACACTGCTTTTAAGCCAGAAAATGTGTGCCAATTTGGTATGACAGGAAGAAGAAAAAAGTATACCTTACAAAATGAAGTAGATTTAGAGAATCAGAACCCATGTTTAACAGATCCTTAGCATAAGACATTTCCACAAATCAAAACATGCAAGCATTTGTCTTGAACAGAATTAAAACTTAAAAGTGCTAAAGGAAGTGCTTTGGAACATAGGGAAATAAAATTAGACTTAGGATGGAATGAAGAGTGGTCCGGGGATGTTGATTATGGGTAGAGTGCTTGCCAAGCACATCTGGGACCTTGGGTTCAATTCCCATACAAGCATGAAAGAGCAGAAAGAGAAAGGGGCAGGATAAATGATCTTTTTTGCTGCTGTGTTCACTACAGTAAGGTGGTAGCAACAAATTTTCCATCTCTCTGTAGCCTTGACAATCATTGTCTTTTTGATGTAATGCAATAGATGGAAAAGTAAAGCAAGACCAGATATAATCCATATGTAAGCATGAGAAAGCTGATATGGCCGTAATGCAAAGTGTTCTTCGGACTGGGATCATTACCAAAGGTCAAAGGGAACATACAGGACGGTCAAAGATGTAATGTAGAAGGAAGGCACAACAATTCTAAATGTATACATGCTCAAGAGAAAGGTTTGTGATACATGACCTAAAAATCTCATAGAAGTGTAGGAGGAAAATCTATGAAGTCAGTTAATATTTTAAAAGTCTTCCCTCTGTAAAGGATAGGGAAGCAGACAAAAAAGTTAGTAATCACACAAATGAAGACCTGAGCCTCATCATCAGCAACCATACACCAGAATGGATAATTGCAGACTCACATTCCCTGGAAATGTTCACAGAGAATTCATTGAGAGCAAGTCTTGGAGACTATTAGATTACGTTTTTACTAAACAGCACCAAAACTATCATACTATAAAGAAAATGATTCCATTCACCCTGGAAAGAACAGATGCACATCTGGATAAGCCACAATTCAACAACCACATATGGTGAATGCATTTAGAACTTGCCACACAGCTCAAGAGCCTGCTGCCTGATTGAAAGCAGGTGAGAGGTGGGCTGCAGATGCTTGAGCTGGTCTCCATTTACTCACCCATCTGATGCTGGAAACATCTTAGAAAGAAATTCCTCCGAGAAGCAATTAATGAGTGTCAACCTACCGAGAAATCATCAACATGTTCTTCCTGTGTGATTAATCTTTTGTGTTTGTGATTGAAACCACAGTTAAAAACTCAAGCAAATACACACATTAGAGTCTTCTCAAAAGTTTAAGCCAGGAAGGTTGAAATCATTGAAGGAAGCCAAGAGAAAATTTCAGTCTGATTCTGGCTGCAAATAAAAGAAACAGAAACAAAGACAGTAGAGGCCTTAGAGTACAGTAGTGGTAGTGGTAGTGGTAGTGGTAAATAGTAAAGACTTGCGTAGCTAAGGCCTAATAGAGCTTTGATGCTGTGCTTCAAAGACACAGTTTTGTTTTTATTAGTTTTTTCTCTGTTCTGCTTTGGGTTGGTTTCTTTTGTCTTTAGGTTGATGGTAAAACAGGTTGAGTGTTATGCAGGACAGTAAGGACAATAATACCAAGAAGAACAAGACAGGTCTCTGCTGAGGCTTTTCTTTTTTTCTGGAATCTTCCTACAATCTGCCCACATCGCATTCTCCAGGTATTGTTGAGGAAAGCAAAACTATCCACCCACTCTGAAGAGGCTATCACTGAAACTGGGGTCCATGCCCACAAAGACCACGGCTGGATAAACAGATGATATTAGCTTCTGTTTAAAAAGAGAGATGGAGGATGGGGAGAATCACTCACCCAGTAAAGAGCTTTCTCTGCAAAGCACTTCTAGAAGTTTATCTAAACTTAGCATTTAGCCTAAGTTTTCAGCACTAGCTGAAGAGAGATTCTTTGGGACCACATGATATAGTCTAGTATTCCCACCTCAGTACCTGCATACAACTTACTGTTAGAAATGCTACACTGCCATGTCTGTATTTTACCCAGTCTGGCAGTTTCAAAGAAATTTGGAATTAGTTCATCCTGAAGACCCAGGTATATTGCTCCTGGTCATATATCTAAAAGATGCTCCGCCATACCTCAAGGACACATACTCTATTATGTTCAGAGAAGCTTTATTAGTAATAGCCAAAAACTGGAAACAATCCAGATGTCATTCAACTGAAGAATAGACACAGAAAATGTGGTTCATTTACACAAGGGAATACTACTTAGTTATTAAAAACAAGAACATCAAGAAGTTTTCAGGCAAATGGATGGAACTAGAAAATATCCTGAGTGAGGTAATCCAGACCCAAAACAACATAGTGGGATATACTCACTTATAAGTGTATATTAGCCAAAAGATACAGGATACCCATGCTACATGCCATAGACCCAAGGAAGCTAAACAAGAAGGAAGGGTCAAGGGAAGATGCTTGAGTCTTGCTTAGAAGGGGGAATAAAATATTCATAGGAAGTAGATAGAGGAAAAGAGCTGGGTGGGAGAGGAGGTGGGGAGGAGAATGGGAAGGTTTGGGATCAGGTGTGGGGAGGGTCAGGAGGGATGGCCAAATGGGCCAGGAGAATGAATGGGAATTGCTAGCTGGTGGGAGGGTGGGGGTTGAGAATCATCAGATAGGTAAGGCTCCCAAGAGTTTATAGGGGTGATTTTAGCCAAGACTCTTAGCAATGGGGATATGAAACCTGAAGTGGTCACCTCCTGTAGACAGGCATGACCCTGAGTGGAGGGATAAGGACACCAGCCCATCTACAAAACTTTTGATCCAAAATTTGTCCTGTCTACAAGAAATTCGGGGACAAAGATGGAACAGAGACTGAGGAAATGGCTAAGCAAGAGCTGGCCCAGCTTGAGACCTATCACATGGGCAAGTACCAATCCCTGACACTATTAATGATACTCTGTTATGCTTGCAGATGGGAGCCTAGCATAACTGTCCTCTGAGAGGCTCAACCTAGCAGCTGATGCAGAAACAGATGCAGAGAACCACAGCCAAACACATGATGGTGCTTGGGGAGTCTTAGGGAAGAGTTGGAGGAAGGATTGAAGGCCACAGAAGTGATAGGAACTCCACAGGAAGACCAGCAGAGTCAACCAACCTGGACCATTGGGGACTCTCAGAGACTGAACCAACCAATCAAAGAGCATACATGGAGTGGACCTACCCCTTCCCCACATGCATATGTACCATATGTACCAGATGCATACCTTGGTCTTTGTGTGAGTCCACAAACACCTGGAGCAGGGGCTGTCTCTAAAGCTGTTGCATGTCTGTGGATCCCATTTCCCTAACTTGACTGTCTTGTTTGGCCTCAGTGGGAGAGAGGATGCCACTAGCCTTGTAGAGACTTGATGTGTCAGGGTGGAAAGATCCTCAGGGGCTTTCCTCCCTGCTTGAGGAAACGGGGAGTGGGTGTGGGAGAAGGGAGTGTGTGTAGGAGGACTGAGAGAAGGGGGCAGTGATCAGGATGTAAAGTATATAAATACATAAATTAGTAATAATAATAAAAATCCCCACTCTGCCAGACAGGCTCCCATACCAACAATACCTGAGGAAAAATTGTACTCCTCTCACTGGCAGCTTATATTAATCTATCACTTTAAACATCAAAGCTAGAATGGAAAGAAACTTAAGGAGACATTTTCTACTGTTTTAGGAGATGTATTTTGTTCAATTGTTTTTCTTGATCAGGTCATTTTTTTAATGTTTATTTCTTTCTTTTTTTTCTTTTCTTTTTAACCAGGAATACAAATTTGACCTTGGCTTTAAGGTCAAAGCCTGTCCAGATGGTGTAGTCAGCAGAAACTAGGAGAAAAAAAATCAATACAAAGCATATTAGAGAAGAAAAGGGAAAGAGAGGGATACAGAAGCTCAGGGAAGTCTGACAGAAATTGAAACCAAGTGTGGGAGTATTTAAGGTGACAAGTCTGTGTCCTTTCTCCTTTATTCCCCTGTCCTTCCACCAGGCTAAGGACTGCAGTGCCTTAAAGACCAGCTGACTATCTATGCATTTTCAGAAGATAAATGCCACTTTCAACCCTCAGAATTGAGATTCTTGTCTCGTTTACCCGCAAACCCCATCATTTCCTGAAGCATTGGGAATGATTTTTCCACATCCTTAGTGTGGCACATAAACTCTTAAGGCCTCATGCTGAAAGTTAAACTGACATTTATGCAGCTTTTAATGACAGTATTAGAAATAATCCTGGTAGTAAAAGAGGTATGGATAAAAGTGGAAATGCTGATCATGGAATTCTACAGCTGGGTGTGGTGACATACAATGACAGTGCTTGGAAGAGAAGCGCAAGGAATGAGAAGTTCAAAGTCATCCTCAGCTCCATTGTGATTGTGAATCCAGTCTGAGATGTCTCAAACACACACACACACACACACGCACGAACACACACCAAACAAAGACCTCCAAAGTAAGCAAGCAAGCAAGCAGACAGGCAGGCAGGCAGACAGCCAACCAACCAAAAAGAAACTATATCAGTCTAGCCAGAGGTCAGGCAGAAAAGCACCTCAAAGACAATAAGAAAGAAGTAAAAACAACAACAACAACAACAACAACAACAACAAGAGACTGGTCCCCATTTAAGGCAAAGGATATCTTTTTTCTCCTGTCACCATTGATACTAGTAACATACTAGGCACATAAAGCAATCTTTATTGTGTTGAAGCTCAATATTTTACCAAAATTTACTGAACTATAGAAGGTTCAGAGAAAAGAATTAACCATGTATATATTTATGTGTACTCTGTCTCTCTACAATGTAAATGTAAAAAAGATCAATAAAGATTCCATCCTGTTGTTATGGAGAAGCAGTTTGCCTCAGTTTAAGTAATTTTTTGAGCCAAATTACATAGTGCTAGCTGAAAAACATGAACTGCTCTGCCAGAAAAGCAATGGACATTAACCATATGGTGTCTTCCCTATTATCTAAATGGAGCATGCTGTGTTGTAGGTAGAGAGCAATGCACTGGCTATAGTCTGTATACACAGACTACTGCATATAGCACTATGAGCAGTAATTTCACAGAGAAGTGGACACTGAGGATTCAGTGTTCCTACCTAGCCCCTTAGTTTTACACTGACTTCACGCATTTGATATTGGAAGGACAACAGAAAGAGACCAGAAGCGAGAGTGGGGACTATGAGTGAGGATGGTCAGTGATGATGAGTTTGCCAATATTAGATTGAAGGTGAGCAAATATGAAAAGCCACTCCTTCCAGGAAACACTTTATACAAAGCTTTGGATAAGATCTGTATCAGGGGCTGAATTGGGGAAGACACAGGTAGAGCTAGGGCTACTGTCTGTACTACTGTTCAGGTTGTTTCTACTACAGCATTTCAAATGGAACCTGACAGGTCTCCATCAAAAGTCACAGAAGAAAACGAAAACAGAGAAGACATTTCTAAGCTGAGTTGAATCTATGTGTTTTAGTTCGTGGAAAATTAACAGGGATTCAGGAAAGATTCTACCGGCTATCATTGATTTTCTTATATTTATTTATTTTTCAGTCTGAACGCTCCAGGCAAAAACTCACTTGGCTTCCACTAATTTGCAAATACCGTCACTCACTGCTGTTCTGTTACCCATTTCTCAAATCTCAATTAACTGTGATGGCAGTGTACTTGCCAGAAAAGCATAGAAAGGTTTTTCCCAATCAGAGGTCTTCACTCATTTCTGCTCGTGGCCTTGGCAAGTGGGGTCAAAACATCCATTACTGAGGCTGGGTTTTAATTTAAAAGGTTATCAGGAGAGTCAGCTAAACAATTATAAAACAATTTACGAACACATGCCGTAGCACACAGGCACAGAAATCGCTCAGAATTGTATATACAGTGAAGACTTCTGGATGTTTTAAAGGGTGAATTTAAGGCTTGCGTTTGGGCCACCCTTAGATAGACAGAAAGATTGTCTTCTCTTTTCAACTGTATTTTATGTAGGAATCCTAGATAACAGTAGGAATAATATGCAGATCTCAATACTTCTGCTTAGACTACTCATTCCCTGGTAAACTAGAAGTTAAAGGCAGGGCACGGTTGTATTTTTCAGGGGCACCTCCTACATTTCCCATATTTCTTCCACACTTTTCCCTTCAGTATCAGTAAATCTTATAAAATGTATGTGATATTACTTTAGGAGCTTCACAGATTCTTAAAGAAACCTTTAAGTGTAAAGAGCTACTTATTTACATCATAGATGCTCAATAAATCTATAAGGCATAGAAGCAGACCTCAGTCGTCCTTGCCCCTAGGTTGCTGGTTCTGCTTGCCACCATTTTAGAAACTCTCAGTAAACTGTGAGTGATGTGTTAGAATGGCGGCTCATTGGACAGATCACAGCAGGCCAGTACAGTTCCGTGGAGAGGTTTACCGGGGGTGGTGGAGGGAGGACAAAGGGGAGCGACGAAAAAGAAGGAAAGAGAGCAAAGGTCAGGGGGTTCTGCCTTTTATTAGGCTGTGACGTAAGCACACACTGCGGCACACAGGTAAGGGCAGGTGGACGCTGGGAATGTATGGCGATTGAGGTGGCAACAGACCCGTGCGTCCCTGTTGCCTATGGGTGACGTCATCACTGGATTTGGAAGCTCACTTCTGATGCCAACAGTGAGGAGAGAGATATCCATAAGTAAATATTTTGTCCATTTAAGTCACACCATGTTTCCATTGTTGATGGAATCTCATAGCATCCTGCTTCATGCTGTTTGGGATGTGAGTCATGTTTGTTCCACGGATCCACGTTGTATTCACCTGTGCTCGTCTATATTAGTCAAGATCACATTTGGTGTTAGACCTGAAATTTGTAGTAGATGAAGGCACACTGCTAGCTATAAGCTGTGCTTGGTTAGCCACACAGGTATGTTCATCTGTGTAAGCTCCATCCCAGCATCCTTTCGGAGAGCCGCATTTGGTAACTTCATACTTCACAGACCCAGCAGACAGTCCTTTCTCCAGGGTTTCTGCTTCTGTCTTCTATTGTTCATCTTCTAAAGAGTCTCCAGGCCCCAGAGCCTGGTCCAAGCCCACTTGCTCATGGTCCCCAGATTGGATTCCCCAGGTTGGGAAATCACAACTACTTTGCTCTTGTCATTCATTAGTCATGAGTCTCTCTGAGATGAAGACAAGGAGCCTGGTTTCTATAGCCTATAAATATGGCATTAGTAGGGTTGGGAGTTGGCCACAGCAGAAGGACCCAGACTCAAGACTCTTCTTTGCACTTTCAGTCTTTGGCTTGGGCAAACCCATCTTCTACCTCCCAGGAACACTCTCTTTCGGGAGCCCTGCAATTCCCGTGGGCACTTCACTGCCCATCTTTCTGACTTGTCTCAGTCATACTACTGACTGTTCTTTGTGCTGACTCTTCTCTGTACTACTACATAGATCTTTTCTCCACTAGGAAAGAACCCTGGAGCATCCATCTCTTAAATTACTGGTTGAATACACACAATTTTACAGATGAGTTTCTTCTAAAGCAAGTGCTCAGAGTATTTGGAAATTCCTCCCAGGTTAGCAGTGGTTTTCTCCCCTTCCTTCACCCAGACTTAGCGATGGTCAAATCTCCTGTGAATGTCCTCCTAAGGAATATTTTCTGGGTAAATAAAAGAACTGAAGTACTTTAACCACTGTCCTGGAGAAACACCGAATATCTGTTACATTGCTAAGGCCTATTATACATGAGAGTTGGTTTTTATTTAGGGAGATGAAAGTCCAACACAAGGAGTATGGGTCAGCTTCGTACTCTTTTATGTCACTGAGGAAACAAAAGAGCAAAGAGATAATGAGGTATAATGTAGGCTTCTTGTGAAATAGGATTCCTAATATTTAAAATAAAATGTTTATAACTGGAAGACCTTTTATTTTTCTGTCTCCTGGCATATGGATTCCAACACACAAGTCTTTTTATTCTTTCACCACAGGTCATTAGTTTAGGTAGCTCACCAATCTGAGCATGTCTGCATTGTTCTGTGTAGTTCTAAGTATCAGAATGCTTAGGACATGAACACATGCAATTCCAGTCACACATCAAGTTTGTGTTTATTTTTTATTATAGAATAGATATTGGAGTGACAAAGGATTAAGATGTAGATTTTGCTGAAGAGTAGTGGGTAATTTTTATGAAGACCTTATATTAGTGAACAGTCACACCTAGAAGTCAGGCAGGAGTTACACTGATCATAAATCAATAACCTCATTTCAGGACTCAAACACAGAAATGGTGAATAAAGCTCAGCATGGCCCCGAGCAGTATTGACAGAAGCAACGGAGGAGTTAGAATAGCAAGCTGCAAGAGTAATTCTGCTGCTGAGAGCAAAAGAAAATTCTCCCTTTTCTCAGTCTCTCATTTCAGCAGCATTTAGATTAAAAAAAAAAAAATCCCAAAGATACACTATTTTAAAGTACCATCCGTTGATGGTACTTTGGTCAGAAAGGAAAGTGCTGAGAGATGCCAGTCTGGGAAAAACAAGTGGGCTTTAAGGAGTTATTTGTCTTTATTTTTGGTGGTGGTGGAATGTGTATGTATATGCATAATGTGTGTGTGTGTGTGTATGTGTGTGTGAGAGAGAGAGAGAGAGAGAGAGAGAGAGAGAGAGAGAGAATGTGTATGTGTATCTGAATGTGTGTACACACAATGTCGGTATGTGCAATCAAACCATTGTAACCTAGGTAGAGGTCTAAGGACAACTTTGTGTCACATTTCTCTCTTTATATCTTTATATGGGTTCTGATGGTTGAACTCAGGATGCCAGGCTTGTGCAGCAAGTACTATGAGCTATTGAGCCTTCTCACTGTCCTTCAGAGTTCTATTACCCGATCTAACTCACTGGCCCTCACATGTCCCTTAGCTATACAACTGAATTGTTCATTTGCCATTTCTCCACAATTTGCAGAAGCTTTTAGATAGAATTAGAGGCTAGTCTTTCACCACTTCCTTACAGACTCTCTAAGGACTTGGAAGAGGCAAGCTAGGTGAGACTGGGTAGTAAAGTGGTTAGGAGCAGAGCTCTAGAGCCACTAGCCCTGGAGTTCTACCTTTCTCTGTCAGACAATCATGCTGCCATCTTGGGTAATTCATACTAGTGCCTTTGTTTTCTTGTCTGTCATGGAGAATATAAACAGAACTCTCTTAGGGTTGTGAGGTTAACTCTTGATGAGTTAGTTCTTCATATGGCCAATGCCCTCTGCAGAATACTATATAGATTTTCATCACTGTATCCCAGCTCTTCCTGGTGTTTAAAGGATCTTATGTTGACCAAGCTGGCTCCAAATTCCTACTTAGCCAGTTATGAACTCCATATCAGGCTGCTGAGGAGTGCTGAGATTATAGACATGAGTCATCCCATTTGTTTATGTTGTGTTCAGGATGGAACCCAGGATTTCCTACAAGGGAAAGTAGCAGGGCAAGCACTATGTCAACTGAGCTACTACACCCCCAGCCCGGAATGACCGTTCTTAAAGTGTAATCATAATTCTGATGAGAATTCTTTATCTTCAATCTCTCACTGTCTTTTTTTCTCCAACACACACACACACACACACACACACACACACACACACAGGGTAAGTAGGAAGATAGATGATGAGATCAACAAAAAAGCAGGAACATTTTTTAAAGCATGAAAAAAATAGAGTAATTAAAACTGCGACTTAGTATTAATAAAGCAAAGAAAAACTTTTATATCAAACATGCAAATACTTAATCAAAAATAAATTTCAATCAAGAATATTGACTTATTTCCTAATTGAATTATATCTTCTATCCATATTTGACATGGGGATAATTTAAGTAATAAAAGTATTGATATTTTGTAATTAAATTAAAATTAGTAGAAAAAAATAGTTGAAGAGAAAAATAAAGACTGGAGAAGAATGGGTTCAGTGCAGAATTCTATCAGACCTTCAAAGAAGACCTAATACCAATTCTCTTCAAGCTATTCCATAAAATAGAAATGGAAGGAACACTACCCAATTCATTCTATGAGGCCACAGTTACACTGATACCAAAGCCCCACAAAGACTCAACAATAAAAGAAAACTTCAGACCAATTTCCCTTATGAATATCGATGCAAAAATACTCAATAAAATTCTTGCAAACCGAATCCAAGAACACATTAAAACGATCATTCATCATAATCAAGTAGGCTTCATCCCAGGGATGAGGGATGGTTCAATACCCGGAAAACCATCAATGTAATCCACTACATAAACAAACTCAAAGAAAAAAACCACATGGTCATTTCATTAGATGCTGAAAAAGCATTTGACAAAATTCAGCATCCCTTCATGATAAAAGTCTTAGAAAGATCAGGAGTTCAAGAACCATACCTAAACATAGTAAAAGCATAGTAAAATACAGCAAACCAGTGGTCAACATCAAACTAAATGGAGAGAAACTTGAAGCAATCCCACTAAAATCAGGGACTAGACAAAGCTGCCGTCTCTCTTCCTAACTATTCAATATAGTACTTGAAGTTCTAGCTAGAGCAATCAGACAACAAAAGGAGGTCAAAGAGATACAAACTGGAAAGGAAGAAATCAAAATACCATTATTTGCAGATGATATGATGGTATACTTAAGGGACCTGAAAAACTCCAACAGAGATCTGCTACAGCTGATAAACAACTTCAGTAAAGTGGCTGGATACAAAATTAACTCAAGCAAATCAGTAGCCTTCCTATACTCCAAGGATAAACAGGCTGAGAAAGAAATTAGGGAAATAACACCCTTCACAATTGTCACAAACAATATAAAATATCTTGGTGTGACTCTAACCAAACAACTGAAAGATCTGTATGACAAGAACTTCAAGTCTCTGAAGAATGAAATCGAAGAAGACCTCAGAAGATGGAAAGATCTCCCATGCTCATGGATTGGCAGGATTAACATAATTAAAATGGCCATCCTGCCAAAAGCAATATACAGATTCAATGCTATCCCCATCAAAATCCCAACTCAATTCTTCATAGACCTAGAAAGAGCAATTCTCAAATTCATATGGAATAACAAAAAACCCAGGATAGCAAAAACTATCCTCAACAATAAAAGGTCTTCTGGGGGAATCAGCCTCCCTGACCTCAAGCTGTACTACAGAGCAGTAGTGATAAAAACTGCATGGTATTGGTACAGTGACAGGCAGGTAGATCAATGGAATAGAATCGAAGACCCAGAAATGAACCCACACACATATGGTCACTTGATGTCCGACAAAGGAGCTAAAACCATACAGTGGAAAAAAGACAGTATCTTCAACAAATGGTGCTGGATCAACTGGCTGTTTACATGTAGAAGATTGCGAATTGATCCATTCCTATCTCCCTGTACAAAGCTCAAGTCCAAGTGGATCAAGGACCTTCACATAAAACCAGATACACTGAATCTAATAGAAGAGAAAGTGGGGAAGAGTCTGGAACACTTGGGCACAGGAGAAATGTTCTTGAACAGAACCCCAATGGTTTGTGCTCTAAGATCAAGAATTGACAGATGGGACCTCATAAAATTACAAAGCTTCTGTAAGGCAAAGGACACTATAAATAGGGTAAAATGGCAACCTACAGATTGGGAAAAGATCTTTACCAATCGTACATCTGATAGAGGGCTAATATCCAAGGTATACAAAGAACTCAAGCAGCTAGACTCCAGAGATCCAAATAACCCTATCAAAAAATGGGGAACAGAGCTAAACAGTGAATTCTCAACTGAGGAAACTCGAACGGCCGAGAAGCACCTAAAGAAATGTTCAACATCCTTAGTCATCAGGGAAATGCAAATCAAAACAACCCTGAGATTTCACCTCACACCAGTCAGAATGACTAAGATCAAAAACTCAGGTGACAGCAGATGTTGTGGAGGATGTGGAGAAAGAGGAACACTCCTCCATTGCTGGTGGGAATGCAAGTTGATACAACCTCTCTGGAAATCAGTTTGGTGGACCCTCAGAAAAATGAACATAATACTACCTGAGGACCCAGCTATTCCACTCCTGGGCATATACCCAGAAGATGCTCCAACATGTAATAAAGACACATGATCCACTATGTTCATAGCAGCCATATTTATAATAGCCAGAAGCTGGAAACAACCCAGATGTCCCTCCACAGAGGAATAGATACAGAAAATGTAGTACATTTACACAACGGAATACTACTCAGCTATTAAAAACAATGACTTCATGAAATTCTCAGACAAATGGATGGATCTTGAAAATATCATCCTGAGTGAGGGTAACACAGTCACAAAAGAATGAACATGGTATGTACTCATTGTGAAGTGGATATTAGTCCAAAAGTTTGAAATACCCAAGAGTCACTCCACAGCAACAGTAGTTCTGAGTGTGACGTCCCATATGGAGGGCTTGGAGAAAGGACTGAAGGAGCTGAGGGAGTGTGCAGCCCCAGGGAGGTAGCAACAGTGGCAACTGGCCTGACCCTCTGATACTTCTGGAGACTCATCCACCAACTAAAGAATACACATGGAGGGACCCATTGTGCTGGCCACAAATGCAACAGAAGAGGGTCTTGTTATCTGTCAGGGGGAGAAGAGGCCTTTGGGCCTGAGGGTGTTAGATCCCCCAGTATAGGAGAATGCCAAGGATGGAAGACGAGAGTGGGTGGGTGGGTGGGAGAGTGAGTTGGAGAATATCCCCATAGTGGCAGGGGGAGGGCGGAGGGAATGGGGAAGTTCCAAAGGGGAGATCTGAAAAGGGGGAAACATTTGAAATGTAAATAAAATGTGAAAAAAAAAAAAGACTGGAGAAGAAAGAGACTTTTGGTGTGAAATTATACATCAAACTGTAGGGGTTTACTCTAAGGGGCCTGCTGAACACTGAATGTCTAAAGGACATTAAAAGGGCAGTAACAGAAGTCCTGCAATGCATTCAGGTCACTACATAATGGACAGCAGTGGTCAACAGTTCTGATTCCCCAGAAATGTTATTTCTCTCACATTACTTGCTTTCTGTATTCACCAGACACTTGTAGTCTGCTTATCAGTAGGTTTATCTGGCAGCTGGGTATCAAGCCCTTGACCCGCAGAAATGACCAAATTAGATGCTACAGAGAACAGGTACTTTCCCAAGAAGATCCCAAGAAGATGCAGCTAAGAATGGTGGTAAGTAATCCAATAATGAACCAAGCTCAATGTCTTTACCTGTGATAAGAGCAACATGCACACTGCAAAAAGAAGCAATCTAGATTGGTAAAGCAAACTCTGAGCCACCCTGGAACAGGTACTGAAATACGTTAAGCTCTTTACATTTTGGAATGAATCAACTTCTTTAATTTCTTCATGGTGGTTTTTAAATACTTAATGATTCTCTAATGTAGATTGAAAAAGTCACAGACTGCAGTATCAATTCATAGCCAACTCAGAACTTTTGCGGTAATGGGAGAAACTTGGCACAAAGAGCACAAACCTATAGATAATTCTATCCTCTGACCCAGAGGATGACTTAGATGATGGATTTATAAAGTAGCTCATTGTTAGCTCTTCATCTCAAGTTGTCCCAGAAATTTTTTTATATTTTAAAAAGAGATACACACGCCTAAATTAACCTTTCCCCCAAAGGGCATGCATTATATATTCATTTAATATTAATGACAATTTTAGTGAGTATAGGTTTCTTATAAAAGGGAAATTTGATTTTTTTAATGGACAAGAATTCACAGTTTAAGTGGAGAAATATTTATAAAGAAATGATTACAGTAATATGGCAAGTGAAAATAGATATGAATAAGACCGTCACTTCATGGCAGTGTCAAGAAAAGGCCACACTTGCTTGAAATTTCCTCTTACAATTACAGTTTTTCTAGGTGAAGATGGTGTTCTAGGCTGACATTCATTCCAGGCAGAGGAAATTCTCCAAGGATGTCACCCAGTCTGACAACCTACCACATAAGGCAGGACCTGAGTGGGCTGGGTAGAGCAGTCACTCGAAAATTTACTCTTTCTCTTCAAAATGTTTGCTTGACAATTGATAGTAACATTTCAGACAATTTTGACTTTGACAGTGATCAGGACTGTATGTTGTGATACAAAGGTAGATTAAAAGATAACACAATCCTGTAACTCACCAAGAAGGCGGAAGCCCCCCATAGAAGAGGCCAGGCTAAACCTGAGAAGTGGTCTAGGAGGAAACTGGTGTGAGAGGGGATGTCTTGACAGCCCAGCTACAATTTCGTGCAGGGTGACCACCATGAGACCAGTTCAGGAAGGATGGGGAAACACCAGAGTGGGGAGAAAGCAGCTGTGTGGATCTATGGACCAATCTGACTAGATGGGTGAGCTGGTGAGTCTAGAGATAAGGGAGATGGGGTAAGAAGAAATTACAGCTGGATTAAAGGTGTTTAGAAACATGGGTGGCCTTTATATCTGGAAGTTTTAAAAAGAAGAGTCATTTAAGACTTCTGAGTGTAGAGCATAATGGCGGAGAAAAGTCCAAAGAAACAGTGTTTCCTAGGGGCTATTAAAGAAGAAGCTATAGCAACAATGTAGAGCCCTTCACTGCCTCCTTCTCCAGATAGTCTTCTGATTGTCATCAATCAATACTAGAAGAAATGAGACTGGAAGGACCATGGGGTTTGGGTAAGAATAATGGAGGGATCATGTCTCCTGATCAACTTCCTTTCTAGCATTCTAACAATGTGTGCATGTGTCACAGCTTAGTATCCTGGCCTAGGGCCTCTTAGGGGGCTGTGAAAGAAAAGGTATGCAGCTTAGCACCTCCCATGTGACAGCCATAGAGTTGGTATGTTAGGCTCATAGAAGATCCAAGAGAAAGTTACTAAGACCTCTGCTGTTGCCTAACTGAGAAGGACATTGAGGGCTCAGGAGGAAAGTGACTCACACAACAAACCAACCCACGGACAGAAAAAATGAAAGAAAGAAAGAGAGGAAGAAAGAAAGAAAGAAAGAAAGAAAGAGGAAAAGAAAGAGAAGGAAAGGCAAGGCCTGGCTTTGAGCCCAGCTGTTTCTTTGCACCAAGCTCTGCTTCTCCTCCAGATGCTATTTGTCTTGATGAGGTTGGCCATTTCCAGCTAGTTTCCGGCTCATGCTACACACCTCATGCACCATTTTCTGTTTAGTTCCCAGGTTCTATGTGTATATATGCATCCCTGGGCAGAGAAGCTCAGGGGAACACATAGGAGGACAATGTTAGAGAACATTTTGCACCTTCCCATCTTTTTTTCCTCTATCTTCCTTAGCTGGAGAACGATCCCCTAGTTCTATGTGGTGGTGGTAAGGAACAAATACAGATGAGAATAGAACAGGGCATTGCTAGAGTCACTGGCACAGATGGTCAAAAAACAGACCAGTTGGAAGGTGAATCATGCGTGTCTGGGAATGAGTGGTAGGTACGCAAGCCTCAGCTATCTCCTAACTCTGGCCTTGCTTACCTCTGAAAACCAGGACGATTTGAATGTGAAATGAACCCCAGAGGCTTCTGTGTTTGAGCACTTAACCCCAACTGATGATGTTCCTTTTTGGAAGGTTGCAATACCTTTAAGAGATGGAGTCTTGCCATAATGTGGCCATTTCTTGATGGCCTGAGATTATTTTTTTTTTTTAGATTTTTCATCGATTATTTGTGAGTTTCACAACATGCATTAAATCCCACTCATCTCCCAGTCCCTTCATATCCACCCTCTGTCCTTGTTCATCTTGTTGTTACATTACCCTGTGTCATGAAGATCCTGCAGCTTTGATTCTGCAGGACCAGCCGTTTCACATGCCCCAGTAGTTTGTAGATGAGGTAGATGTTGGATTTGGACAACTCAAAGCCCTGGATATGGGCCTGGATGGTTGCTTAATTGGTCAGCCCACCAGGTCTCCTGCACCACAACACCAGGATGAGCTCTCTAGCACTGCCTTAGTTTGCTCACCCCGTGCCACCACCAGGAGACAGGGTCAGCTCTCACGGTCTCATGATCTTGGGGCTGGCTCACATGTACCCATGCCACTAGAGTCAGCTCCACTGTGCTGTCCAGGTGTAGTACAGGGCCTGTTCTCCTGAGTACTATAGTCAGTGAAGAGAGGGGCCAGCTTTCCCATTCTCATGACTCTGAGGGCAGTACTCATGCCAGCTCATGCTAGGCAAATGGCAGGGTCATTTGGGGCCAGCTTTCCCATTCTCATGACTCTGAGGGCAGTGCTCATGCCAGCTCATGCTAGGCAAATGGCAGAGTCAGTTTGGGCCAGCTCATCTGTCCCTCTTCACCAGGGCCAGCTCTACTGTGTTGTTCACATGAGGCCCAGGACCTGCTCTCTCAAGTCCTGAGGAATGCCCAGCCTATTTCCTGTTCCCTCTCTGTTGCTAGATCTGCTGCCATGTCCTGTAAATCAAAATAACCCCCTCTTCCCTGTTTCTTTCAAATTCTTGGTTATAGCAAGTTAACTCTTACATTTGGGACAGCTGAAGACCAGTGAAAGCCTGAGGCTGTTAGAGATGCTGTCAAATTGCTCAGCTGAGGATAGCAAGGCTGGAGGTTCAAAGATGTGTTTAAGAGAGTAACTCGAAGAGACATTTGGGAATGGTAGTAAGAGGTAGTTAGAAGCAAGGGTATAGAGTTCGTGATTTTAAAAAAGCAAACCCATACCTTCTATTAAGGCAATCATTCTGGTGTAACTTCTCCACTGCTCCTCTGACTGGGGTGCCCAGGTACAGATCACATGAAACATTAAAAAAAATTACCAACAAGTTTCTAAATGATTAATATTTGCTCACATAAAATGATTCCCTAGGATAAGAGTTCATGGCTTAAAAAATTTTGTTTTTTCATTGGTTGTTTTTATAAATAAAATTTACACCATGTGAAATTACAGAATGTTTACTTATGGCCATTTGGCTACTTACATGGTACTGTACATTTGTTATTAATATACACAAGGAAGCATTATTTATCATTTAAGGGTATAGGTGTGTGTTGATTAAAAACAGTTAAATATCTCAGGATTATATTCATTTGCAATGCACATCCAATGCACAGTGGATTTTTATTCACTTAGCAGAGTTGGGGTTTATCTACATGGTTTATACTTTATATTTGAGAGAAGCTAAGAAGCAGAAACATTACAACATAGACAATGGTATTAGCATATTCAATGTGCAGCTCAGCTCTTACTGCTTTACACATGTAATTAGGTTGTTTCCATGGAAATGATCTAATTATGGGCTTCTCCTTGGCTTGGTAATCACATTTGCTGTGCTGTGGCAGAGATGTTTTCCTTGTTTTGTTGAACAGCTCCACTTGACAAGATGTTCTCTCCAAAGATGAATAATAATTTTTCCTAAGAGAGAAAAGTAATTTTTTTAAGGAAACACAGTGTTAAAGGTGACTTCAAAAAAGGTTACAGACGTGTAGCAGATCCTGCCAATAATAAAACAGCTATTACCCTGGAGAACATAATCTATTTTTAGTGTGCACATGTGTGTGTGTGTGTGTGTTGTTGTTGTTGTTGTTGCTGTTGTTGTTGTTAATGATGAAAATCCTAGGAGGTTTTTATTTTGAAGAATTGCACTATTGAAATATATTATTTCCTTCAGGAGTATATTTATACTTGAATGTATATTAATTATATGTTTAACAGACTAAAGGAAATGTTATGCTGAGAGAGAGAAAGAGAGAGAGAGAGAGAGAGCTCCAGAAGCAGAAGCATTGCAGAAAGAGTTCTGAAGCCCATATTCAGTAAGAATATTACATTGAAGAAAGCTATTCAAGAAGAGATATACACGTATGGTTGCCATGGCAGTTGGGAACACCCTAAAAAAATCAATTAAGACTTATTTTGGGAGAGATCCAAATATAGACCTTTCTGTGTATAAAGGAAACAGGAGATAGAAAAGTTGCTGAGGAGACTTTGTGTCACCTGGGTCCCTTCAATAATACCAGGAGACAAGAGACAGGTTGAAATTCAGCTCTTATTCATGTAGGAGATTCCAGGTCACTGTAAGGAAAAGTCTCAGGACGTCCTTGCAACAGAGACTATCTCGACCCATCGAGGGTCCGAAGTTCACAACATCCACTGTCAAGATACTTATAACCCTAGCACTGACCATCAAAGACTCTGTCCTTTCAGACACAAAGACAACACACTCCAGGAAGTATCCAGATGTGGGAGCTCCCTCCTGATTATCATTTTTTGTAGGTAATAAAGTGGGTGGTGTAACTTTTTGGCAACCTAATTGATTAAAGGGCACAGTGCTTGAAAATGATTATAATGATAACTGGTTCTCTATTTATACCAAGGCAACTCTTATTAAACACCATGAGGCTTGGGTTTTAGAATTACATAGAACTGCTTTCCTCAGGGAAAAATGGCATTCTATTTATTTACTCCTCTTCGTGTTGAACGCAGGACTGTGAACGAAATGATGAATCAGTAAGATGTGCGTGCTAGCCTCAATTTCCTTATCACTGAACAGAGAAAATAACTGCAAACAAAACAGAACCGCAGAACAGGCCAGTCTTATGTCCAGGCTAAGCCATGTATATAGGAAAATGCATGTCTGAATGGCAGCAAAAGAGAGGGAGGCTGATGAATGACATTAATTCTAGCAGAGGGAATAGCATGGAACACGGACCAGGCATCACACATTAACTAGACAAGATGGGATCCCTCTTGGCACAGAGGGTATGATGAGGGACGAGACTAGAGGACACTAGGGAATCACAGTGTCACAGTGTTGGTAAATCATGCTGATGTGCTTGTTCTCTGAGCATACTTGGCCTCCATTAGAAGGTTTCAAGCACGGGAAGAGCCAGCATTGCCTGGATTATGGTTGTGGATGACCTGCTGCCACCTTTTGTGTCTAGTTTTGATGCAGTTGATTTTATAGAATGATGTTTGCATTGTGAAATACCAAGGCTGCCTACAGGGACTTTCATCCTGTGGCCTTAAGTGAACCCCTCCCACTTTCTAGAAACCTAAAGTTTCGTCTGTCTGGTTTCTTTTACTCTATTCCTTCATGGCAAGGTATATGCCAGGTTAGTTTGTTTACAGATGAGCGTATAGTGTAAACACAGGTGTGCCTAGGAGCAAATTGTCTTTGATTGCAGAGCTCTGTCCTATCTATCAGGTGTTGGTCTAAAACTATTGATTCCACCTTTGTTCACAATGTGAGACATTGCTTTTCAGGGGCACTTAGGCAGGCGTGCCAGTTGTCTGTTCCAGAATGGGATGTGGGTTGGCAGGATGACATCCAAGGAGGCTGACCTTGACCTTCACATGCACACACACGTACAAGTACGTATGCACACATGTGCAGCCAACACCTCTTTGCATAAGCACTCACAAAATATTTTTGAAAAGACAAATACAGAAAGGTCAGCAATCTGTTAGTAGATCATGAAACAGTCTTTTATTTTATTTTTTTAAAAATTTTTACAGTGCAGTCGTTACCCTCTCCCAGTTTGCCCTTCCATAGTTCCACACCCCATTCCTTCTCTCCCCTGTCTCCAAGAGGATATCTCCACCTCCCACCCCACCCCACCCCACCCTATTCTCTCACCCCCCTACCCCATCCCCCAATTCCTAACCCCCTTCTGCTAGGCCTCCCCACTCCCTGGGACCACAGGTTTCTCAAGGGTTAGGTGCATCTTCTCTCATTGAGTCCAGACCAGGCAGTCCTCTGCTGTATATGTGTCAGGGGCCTCGTACCAGCTAGTGTTTGCTGCCTGGTTTCTGACTCAGTGTCTGAGAGATCTCAGGGGTGCAGGTTAGTTGAGACTGCTGGTCTTCCTATAGGGTCATCCTCCTTCTCAGCTTCTTCCAGCATTTCCCCAACTCAACCACAGAGTTCCCCAACTTTAGTCCATTGGTTGGGTGTAAGTATCTGTGTCTGTCTCAGTCAGCTGCTTGTTGGACCTCTTGAAGGACAGCCATGCTAAGCTCCTGTCTGTAAGCACGCTGTAGCATCAGTAATAGCGTCAGGCCTTGGAGCCTCCCCTTGAGGCCATTTATCTCCCCTATCTTGAGATAGATCTCAAGTTGGGCTGGTCTCTGAGACTGAGGGAATGGAACAGTCTTAAAAGTTAACCCGAGAAATTTAGCTCCAAATTCAGTTTTCTCATAAAGAATATTATTGGTCTGTTAATAATAGTTTTTAAAAGTTATTACTTTCAATCAGACTAATGTAAAAAGTGTTGTGTTTTAATGTTAGTGTGTAGGTAATATTGCATACTGAAGTAAAGTTACCATACATTGACTTACTGAATGCAACAAGGAATTTCATGTAAATAGATGGAAAAATTATGAACCAGAAATTCATTCTAAGTGCAGGATTAATGATAGTATTCATGGTAAGTATGCTAATGAGCTACATTTAGGTGAACACAGAGGGAGACTTAAGCTTGAGAATTGTGGCAACAGATACTTAGTGGGACTGGGATCTTTGTCGCTAATATTCATAATAGCTAAAGTCTAATTTTTGTCTAATATGCGATATAAACATTCCAAGAGGACATAGATGAAGGGAACATTTAAAAGAACTCCTCTATAACTTATTATGCTGCTGCTTTCTGTAAAAAAGAAAGGTTGGGTAATCTAGCTGGCCCGTATAGTCTGATATTCTCCCATTCAATATGCTTTGTAGACACTTCAAATATTTTGAATTTGAATGAATGAATGTAGTGGTATCATAACCCTACAGGTAATTCATCCATTCCATTATGAGCAGACCCAAGTCACTTGCAACACACAATATAGATCCTGCTACAAAGTCTAATACAGGAAATAACCCTAGGAGCAGTGGTATACATGACTGCCAAGAAATACTGGCTGGGCTAAGGCTAAGTATTTCACTAAAAATTGATTAAAATATTCCCCTCTTCTATAATTAATTTTATAAGCATCTACATGTCTGGATTGGTACCAGAAAATGGAAAGTGCCAAAATTGCAGTCCATTCTTAATGGAGTTAAATACAGCTCAAGAGTCTAGGTAGTGTGTGTGTGCATATGCGTGCTCATGTGTATACACATGTGTGTGTGTGTGTGTGTGTGTGTGTGTGTGCAAGTATGTGTGTGTCTGTGTGGTAGAATTCAGAAAACAATTCTGTGTGTCATCCCTAAGGTACCTTCTCCCTTTGTTTGAGACAGAGCTTCTCACATAAGTTAAACTAAGCAGCCAGTAATCTTCCAGAGATCTGTCTGTCGGTCTCCCATCTTGTCTTTGGATTATAAATGTGTACCACTGTGACCAACTTTTCCTATGGGTTCTGGGAATGTAATCCCAAGTTCTCACACTTTACTAGGTGAGCAATCTTCTTGGTCCTAGGTGGATTTTATCTTTAAAATGGTACTTTAGGCTAGGTCTACTTATCTGCTAAAGTCACAGGCATGCATCATTTAGGGTCTTAGGATTTCATGCTCAATATTGGAAAGACTGTATGAAAGCAAATAGCTGCATGTTAGAGCAGACACGCAAGAGGTATATAACAGTAGCTAGCATCTAGTCCCATTTTGCTTACTGTCCTTTAGAAAAATGCAAAGATCAATAGATTAAGATAGTTAGAGCTATTGGAAAAAACTAAGACTATTTCTTTCTTGGCCCACATTTCCTCCAGGATATCATTCTCTTTATTGAACATGTTTCAGTAACTCCAGTGACTGGCACCTTTTGCACTCTGGCTTAGCCCTGAATTGCTCACCCCTAAAGCCCTTTCCTGTTTTAGGTGATGCTCTTTGCATCCTTAGTTATGGCAGTCTGTGTTTAAGGAACAGAACAGCCTCAGGTTTCAGGGCTCTGAAAACTGTCCTCCTCAGCATCATTATGCAGACCTTGCTTTGGATCAATAAATGAATAGATGAATAAATGAATAAATCAATGTGAATTCAAGACTCACACAACCCTCTCTCTCTCTCTCCCTCCCTGACAACTCCTTCTCTCCCTCCCTTCCTCCCTCCCCCTCCATATCCCTCTCTCTGGTGTAGCATTCTCTCAGTTTCTCTCTCGGTCGAATCACCCCAGCCTCCAGCCTCTTCGTTCATTCTTTCCCATCCTGCCTTTCTGTCTTATCTTTTCCCCAGCTCTCGTTCTCAGCCTATCAGATATCATCATAGAACTTAACTGTACCTTGATCTGGAGCTGGAGTGGGGACAGGTCTGTGGGTGAACAGGCTTGCTGTTATGTGAATGTTCGCCCATGGCTGTCCCTTTCTGTGAGGCCGATTCTGCCTCACCTGGTGTGACCTCTGTCTTACTGTCCTCTCTCCACTGTAAACCTCTGTCCGTAACAGTCTCTAAGGTCACACACTGAGGGGAAATAACTGTCAGGCAGCATGAAGTTATTTGATGATGGTTTAAAAAAGCCTGGGAATAAAGTCCGGTGAGCAATTTGTTATATATTTAATTTAGGAAAGATTGTTACAGTATCAGGGGAGGAAAGGAGGAAAATATACGGCTACCCATAAAAATGCAGTAAAAACATACACATAGCTCTTCTGTTATGTTGAAATACTGTCATTCTGTGCTTAAAGGAGGGCAGCAAGATGGATGCTGTTGAGTGCTGTGCCAGGGTGGCATAGGGGAGCGATGAGAGATCCAGCCTGTGGATTTTTATCTTTCCTGGAGTGCCAAGAAATGAAAATGTCACGAAGTCCAGGAGAGCAGAAATCCTGAGCTTTTAAAAGGAGGGACCCTGAGAATGGTGAGCCAGATGGGCCATGAAATAAACCTGAATTTAGAGCCTATGAAATCTGTTTTCCATAGCTTGACAGATAAGCAAGAACCAAGGACTAAGTCCCATGATCTCTCTCTCTATATATATATCTATATCTATCTATATCTATATCTACCTATATAGATGTAGATGTGTGTGTGTGTGTGTGTGTGTGTGTGTGTGTGTGTGCATTTAACAAAAGCCTAGCGCAATGTCTGTGTTTTCTATCGGAATGTTAGAACCCTCTTAACAAGAGAATCATCTTGTAGTGTCCAGAAAGCTAGGTCAGTTTTTGGATCCAGGAGCATCATTAATGGTGTGAAAAGAACATGCCCATGTAACTTCAAAAAGCAGCTGGCATTTCCTGTCTATCACTCATTGGTACCACTAAAGTAGGAATCAATAAATACTCCAGTATTGCCTTATTTATGGCAAATTATAAGTGATGTCCATTGTTAAATCTTGCTTTTATCTGCCCCTCATTAGTAAGGGATCCATTTTGAACTTTTGTTTGCTCTGTTTTACTTTTTGAAATATAGCTCAAGCTGTCTTGGGACTCACTCTATAGCCCTGGCAGGCCTTGACCTCACAGAGATTGTCCTGCCTCTTCCTCCCTAGTGCTGAAATTAAAAGCTTGAGTCACTATACCAGGATCCCAATTGCAGATCTTGATCCAGACTGTGCCCAGAACTAAAAGCAGCCCCCTGTAAGAGAATGTTTATTCTTCTGAGATATACATATTTTATGCTATAATGGGGAGAATTACACAATAGAGAAACATCTACTAATTATGTTTTGTAGTATTCTAGTTCCAAAGGCCAGCCTGGACCTCTTTTCGGATATTAAGGTGACCCAGATGAAGCATAAAGTACCACAGAGGTGAGCTTGGTTTCTACGATAATTACTCTCAATTGTCAACTGGACGATAGAGAATCTTCTGGGAGATAGACCTAAGATAGACTTGCAGTGTTTTACCTTATTAGGTCAACTGAAGGAGAAGACATCCCTCTTACGTGCAGGCTTATCCTCTCGGCTGGGAAGCTGGAACTTAGGGAACAGAAGAGAGCTCGCTGAAAACAGACATTCCTCAATCCCTGATTGCAGGTATAATGTGAGTATTTCCCTAAGCTCCTGCTACTATGATTTCTCCACAATAATGGTCTAAAACTTCAAACTTTGAGCCAAATACTTCTTTTCTAAGTTGCTTTTGTTAGGGCAGCAGAAAAGTAAGAAAGAATAAGAAAAAATATTATCTCAGTATCCTTTTCTGCAATACCTGGCTGGGTATTGTGTCAACTTGAGTACGCGTGTTTGCTCACTTTTAAAATGGGTGAACTGGGGCTGTAGAATTGGCTTAATGGTTAAGATCACTTTCTGTTCTTTAATCTGATGGCAGTTTAGTTCCTGGCACTCAATTAGAGTGGCTCACAACTACCGTTAACTCCAGGGGATCCAATACTTTCTTCAGGACTCCTCCTGTAGTTTGCTCACATGCATAATCATATGCATAGACACCTATATATACATAATTAAAAATAAAGTTTTAAATAAGTTCTGAAGAATGGATAGATCATTATATACTACAGAAAAAACATGTTTTATACCTTTTGTTTAGTACAAGAGCTTAAGTTCACCCCTCACTATCCATATTGTGTAGAAAGTATTACTTGGGGCAAAGAGGTGCTTTGAGCAGTGAGGAGGATCTAGGTGTGAGATCATCTTAGCTTCTGAATTTGTAATTCTGTCTTTCAAACAGCAACTTTCATGTCATTAAACCATTTGAGGTTTAATTTCAAATCGTTCTCCCTGTAATTACAACTGATTCATCATAGTTTGTCTTTTTAATGCCAGTCACCTCCTGCCATTCTGGTATTTGATTTGCTGACAGTTTGGAAATATTTACTCTTTGCAGTTGTTCATTAGTGATAGTCCCAGTATTTTAAGATTGTGATGTATTTGCTGAGAGGACCCACAGTCCTTCCCGCCAACTGGACAGTGCATTGGAGAAGAGAGCAGAATCCTTCTAGGTTATACTCATGTCCAACTTTACTACCTTCAATTATTGAGTTTATTTAAAAAAAAAAACAAAACCACAGGTGAAAGTGATGATTATGGAGGCTGTCATCTGCAAAGAACTGAAACATCCATAAATCTGGTGTTAGCATCCCTATGCCCAGATGGCGACTAAGCTTCTGTGTATAGCTTGTCTCCTAAATACAGACAAACAGAAGTAAGCCTTTGTTCATTGTAGAGACTGTCATTATACCACACAATGTGCCCCTGTGAGAGAGGCTGGTTTCAAACATGCTGAACAGGTAGATGGAAAAAAAAAAAACTGCTTCTAAATCTTACTCTTGATAATAAAATATTAGCTAGTAAATAAATAAAAGGACGCACCAGCGAGGTTTGTAGAAGGTGATCAAGGACACTAGCAGTTTGTAAAATGCATAGTTTTACAAGTTGGAGACAAATGATGTGACAGGTCTCAAATGTTGGTCTCAGCGCTTCTCAGAAGCAGCAAGACCAGGGGCCACAAGGGATGGACAGAAAGTGACAGTTCCTTCTATCTTTTGGCTGCTCACTTTCACCTAGTCACTCTTGGAGAATGATGCAGCCTTGCTAGACCTATAGATAAATACTTGGAGAACCAGAAAAAGGTGGTGGAAAAAGAATATACAGAGACGTTGCTGGGCAGTGCAGGGAGCTTTTGTCACCTCAGACTTTTCATGATGGAAACAAGAAAATATTTCCTCAGTGATTGCCAAGTCGGGTCTTTGACTGAATCTGTATCTAGCAATTTCAGTATGTCACTCAATGTGCAACTCCAAAAGCAGACATTGTTTTCTCCCTTCAGTGAGTCAGGAATTAGATGTGTATGATGGTTAGCTTGATTGTCAATTTCATGTAATCTTAAACAACCCAGAGAGCATCTCAATGAAAGGTTATTTATATTGGATTGGCCCAGGGGCTTGCCTGTTAGGGCTTGTCTTAATTAAGTTAATTGACTGGGAAGATGCAGTCCAATGCAGGCTGTACCATCCGCTAGCCACCTGTATAAGGATGGAGACATCTGGCTTGTGCAAACAAGCAGATGAGCACATACACATTCATTTTGCTCTGCATTTGACTATAGATGTGACTGGCTGCCTCAAGTTGCTGAAAGTATAATGTCCTTACAACAATAGATTGAATCCTAGAACTGTGAGATGAAATAAACCTCTTTGTTCTCTAAATCGTTTTTGTCAGGGTGGGTTTTTTTGATATTTTATTTACATTTCAAATGTTTCTCCCTTTCCAGATCTCTCCTTTGGAACCTCCCTATTCCCTTTCCCCTCCTCTTGCCTCTATGGGGGTATTCCCCCACCCACCCACCTACCCACTCTTGTCATCCCTCCTTGGCATTCTCCTATACTGGGGCATCTAACACCTTCAGGCCCAAGGACCTCTCCTCCCCCTGATGGCTAACAAGACCCTCCTCTGCCACATAGGTGGCCAGCACCATGGGTCTCTCCATGTGTATTCTTTGGTTGGTGGTCCATTCTCAGGGAGCATCAGGGGGTCAGGCCAGTGGAAACTGTTACTCCCTCCATGGGGCTGCCAACTCCCTCAGGTCCTTCAGTCCCTTCTCCAACTCCTCCATCTGAGGCCTCATGCTCAGCCCAATGGTTGCTGTGAAGTGACTCTCGGGTATTCCAAACTTTTGGGCTAATAACCACTTATCAATGAGTGCATACCATGTTCCTTCTTTTGTGACTGAGTTACTTTGCTCAGGATGATATTTTCAAGTTTCATCTATTTGCCTGCGAATTTCATGAAGTCATTGTTTTTAATAGCTGAGCAGTATTCCATTGTGTAAATGTACCACATTTTTCTGTATTCATTCCTCTGTTGCGGGACACCTGGGTTGTTTCCAGCTTTTGGCTATTATAAATGTGGCTGCTAAGAACACAGTGGAGCATGTGTCTTTATTACATGTTGGAGCATCTTCTGGATATATGCCCAGGAGTGGTATAGCTGGGTCCTCAGGTAGTATTATGTTCATTTTTCTGAGGGTTTGACAAACTGATTTTCAGAAAGGTTGTATCAGCTTGCAATCCCACTAGAAATGGAAGAGTGTTCCTCTTTCTCCACATCCTTGCCAACATCTGCTGTCACCTGAGTTTTTGATCTGAGCTGTTCTGACTGGTGTGAGGTGGAATCTCAAGGTTGTTTTGATTTGCATTTCCCTGATGACTAAGGATGTTGAACATTTCTGTAGGTGCTTCTCAGCCCTATGCTTTTCCTTAGTTGAGAATTCTCTGTTTAGCTCTCTTCTCCATTTTTTGATAGGGTTATTTGGATCTCTCGAGTCTAACTTCTTGAGTTCTTTGTATATATTGTATATTAGCCCTCTATTGGACATAGGATTTGTAAAGATCCTTTCTTAATCTGTAGGTTGCCATTTTGTCCAATTTACAGTGTCCTTTGCCTTACAGAAGCTTTGTAATTTCATGAGGTACCATTTGTCAATTCTTGATCTTAGAGCATAAGCCATTGGTGTTCTGTTCAGGAACTTTTCCCCTGTGACCATGTGTTCGAGACTCTTCCCCACTTTCTCTTCTATTAGATTCAGTGTATCTGGTTTTATGTGGAGGTCCTTGATCCACTTGGACTTGAGCTTTGTACAGGGAGATAGGAATGGATCGATTCGCATTCTTCAACA
>JADRCH010000012.1:13645647-13672013 GCA_019843965.1 Rhynchomys soricoides
TGTTGAAGAATGCGAATCGATCCATTCCTATCTCCCTGTACAAAGCTCAAGTCCAAGTGGATCAAGGACCTCCACATAAAACCAGATACACTGAATCTAATAGAAGAGAAAGTGGGGAAGAGTCTCGAACACATGGTCACAGGGGAAAAGTTCCTGAACAGAACACCAATGGCTTATGCTCTAAGATCAAGAATTGACAAATGGTACCTCATGAAATTACAAAGCTTCTGTAAGGCAAAGGACACTGTAAATTGGACAAAATGGCAACCTACAGATTAAGAAAGGATCTTTACAAATCCTATGTCCAATAGAGGGCTAATATACAATATATACAAAGAACTCAAGAAGTTAGACTCGAGAGATCCAAATAACCCTATCAAAAAATGGAGAAGAGAGCTAAACAGAGAATTCTCAACTAAGGAAAAGCATAGGGCTGAGAAGCACCTACAGAAATGTTCAACATCCTTAGTCATCAGGGAAATGCAAATCAAAACAACCTTGAGATTCCACCTCACACCAGTCAGAACAGCTCAGATCAAAAACTCAGGTGACAGCAGATGTTGGCAAGGATGTGGGGAAAGAGGAACACTCTTCCATTTCTGGTGGGATTGCAGTTTGTCAGATCCTCAGAAAAATGAACATAATACTACCTGAGGACCCAGCTATACCACTCCTGGGCATATATCCAGAAGATGCTCCAACATGTAATAAAGACACATGCTCCACTGTGTTCTTAGCAGCCACATTTATAATAGCCAGAAGCTGGAAACAACCCAAATGTCCCTCCACAGAGAAATGGATACAGAAAATGTGATACATTTACACAATGGAATACTACTCAGCTATTAAAACAATGACTTCATGAAATTCGCAGGCAAATGGATGGATCTTGAAAATATCATCCTGAACGAGGTAACGCAGTCACAAAAGAATGGACATGGTATGTACTCACTGATAAGTGGTTATTAGCCCAAAAGTTTGAAATACCCAAGAGTCACATCACATCAACGGTAGGGCTGAGTGTGAGGTTCTAGATGGAGGACTTGGAGAAAGACTGAAGGAGCTGAGGGAGTTTGCAGCCTCAGGGAGGTAGCAACAGTGGCAACTGGTCTGACCCCTAGATACTCCCGGAGACTGGATCACCAACCAAAGAATACACATGGAGGGACCCATGGTGCTGGCCACATATGTGGCAGAGGAGAGTCTTGTTAGCCATCAGGCCTTTAGACCTGAGGGGGTTAGGTCCCCCAGTATAGGAGAATGCCAAGGATGGATGAAGAGAGTGGGTGGGTGGGGAAATACACCCATAGTGGCAGGGGGTGGAGGGAAGGAATGGGGAGTTTTCAAAGGGGAGATCTGGAAAGGGGGAAACATTTGAAATGTAAAGAAAATATGAAAAAAATGAAAAGAAAATAAAACTTAAAAAAAAAAAAGATATCCTTTTCTGGGTACGTAAGCTGTGGCACATCAAAGATGATAGAATCTTTTTTTTTTCACTGCATGTGTATGTGTGTGGTGGAATATGCTTGTGTTAGTACAGTTTCCTGTAGACTTCAGAAAAGCGTATTGGATCTTCTTCAACTGCAGCTTCTGCTCATTGTGAGCCACCTAAGATGGGTTCTGGGCTCTGAACTGTGGCCCTTTTCAAAAGCTACACAGTTCTTAACCACCAAGGCATCCTTTCCACAAGCTCCCATTTCCCTGCTTTAAAAATTTTATTAGAAACAATTTTTTTGGGGGGGTGGGTGGTGGATATAATATTATCCAGAGATAAAAGAATGGTACCATAAATACACAGACGTCCACAGAGGAGTCTGAAACATCGAACAAATAAAAAGAACCAATCAGAGAGGAGTGTGCCGTGAGTTCTGTGTGTCACGTAGGGAGGTGGAAGACACTTCAAAGAAATCACAATTTTGGGTAAAGTTAAAATGTCCTGGTTGCCAGAAGTTGAAGGGAAGCAAGATAAAGTGAGTAGAGAAAAGTTCCAAGGTGGTGAAGCCACGCCCAGAATGAGACAATTCATGTCATTTTACATCATAAAACACAGGACCAACATCAGGTAGGCGTACTGGTCAAATGTTAGCCTCCAGGAAAAGGCTGCCGTCCTTGTTTTTATCAGTTGTGATTAATAGCTCTTCTGATGCCATGAATGTTGACAATGGACAAGCTTGTGAACTTGTGGGAGGAGAGGGCTTAGAAAGGCTTGCCGTGTTTCTGCACAAAATCTTTTGTGAACCCAAAATTGTAAGGGACAAAGTATTTTCAGGCAACAAAAATGAACTCAATTTCCATAATGCAGGGACAATCACTCTGACTACCGTATGCATCTTCATCTTTCACTTAGGGAGTCTGCGCCCTGTATACCAGGTCGTATTATAGGCACCAACAATGTAACAGTTATGCGGACAGGCAGAAAACCTTTATTTTGTGGGGCTTATGTTCTACCTGGGAAGAGAGCAGTGATCCATCAATAAACAAGTACATCATATACTATCTTTGAGTGCAATAAATGCCATGAATGTAAGAAAGCACAGCAGAGAGGATACAGAGGCAAGGTGGTTGCTTTTTAAATAGTGTGCTCAGGTGACATTTCCTAGCGTGGCTTGGCTTTCAATTACAGGAAGACGGAAAGTCATCAGATGGTTGTGAACCGAAGAGTACTGGGTTCTGGCCTCTTTAAGGTGGTGATTCTGTTTGCTGTTTTGAGAACAGACAATATAGGAGATATTTAATGCAGGGGACATAGGCTATAAGTCAGGAGCAATGTTAAATCCAGGGTAGTATCAATGGGGAAAACTACATGGGATCTGGGAAAATTGACAATGGGCATGGTGTGGGATATAAAACCTATGCTGGAGTCAGAGATGGCTTCATGTCCTGAATATCTGAAAGTAGAGTGTTGTCCTGGATCGCATAGACTTTTGAAGAAGTGTCATTTTTAGCATCAGTACCTCAGGAGCTTGTTTTGAATTTGTGAAGTTTGAGAAGGTTTCTCATTCTATTGAATTCAAGGTTTGGATAGATGTATGTACAGAAATGCACATACATATTGGGTAGCAATACTCATTGAGGAATATTTAGGTTAAATATTGTGCTGTATTGTGTCATGAAACATTTGTGAACCCCAAAAGACCAATTAGTAGTCGATCCAATGCAATCACACAAGTGTCCACCACTTCAAGCTTGGGCTTTACTCACCGCCGACCCACAGGAGGGTTTTGGTGTAGAAAAGTCCTGTACACTCATCTGGACAAGGTTTTATAGGAAATGACAAGCGAGTGGTGAGTGCTTCTAGCCTGGTAAGCATCTAATTGGGATGGGGGTGGAGAGTGGGGGCTCCTGTGTCCTTCACATATTTGGCTGGTGTTTGGAGCCAAACTATAAAGTTAACTTCTGTTTCCCTCTGTTTGGTGGCTGTTAGAATGTGATGTGCCAGGGGCGGGCTTGCAACCTTGGGAGTGCAGATTTGTTGGGGAAGAACTTGGAAATCGGTGCTAGACACAGGTTTTATTGGGTGGTAACCTGGAAACTGGTATTAGATACAGGTCTTGTTGGGGGTAGCCTGGAAACTGGTGTTAGGTATTGGCCTGTTGGTTTATTTGAGGTCAGGTTCTCTAAGATGGAATCTGAACCCAAAAGATTTGGTCTCTCTGTTGAGAGCTATGAGGCTTGCTGAGATCACAGGGACACTGGTAAGGAGGGATGATACAGGGCTTAGCTCTGCAGCTCTACAGAAGGATGGAAACAGTGGCTTGAAAAGGTTCTCTTGCCTACACACATTTTGATATGATTATCACTTAGTGCAGTGTATGAGCTTGCTCTCATCCACACAGCACAGCAGTTATGTTTTCTCTGTTTACCACCTATTTTACAGTATGTTTTGATGGCTTTTAAATGAATGCTTCACAGCGTATGCATCCAATTCTTTAGTACTAACTTTCTAGTTTTCTCATATTTTACATTTTAAGTAAATATTCATACATATATGAGTATTTTAACATAAATTTTACCAAAAAAGAGTGAAATCTTTTATTGCATTTTGTCAAAATGTTTTCTGGAAGTTAAAATAAGAAAGTTATACAAGGAAGTACTCTTTCTCCACATCCTTCCCATATGAGAGTCTTTCAGTGTCTGGATTATTTAACAGTCTGACAGTAAACATGAACAAATATTAAACATCATCTTGTTTTAGTATCTGTTGTGACAACCTGAGGATATTTTCTGGTTTGTCAGACATTTGTCGACCACGCTCCTTAGCTTCAGTCCAGTTGGAGATGACGATAACCATGGAGCAGGTTCTGTCTCTGCAGCAGTTCAGCCCACAAGGTATAGGCCCCAGCTCTTTAAGTACTAGCATTCTTTGTCTTTGGTTCTCTAGAGAATGTGACTGAACTCGACCATCTTAGGAGATGTCTCCTTCAGATATTACTGTTTCCCAACATGACTGTCTACAAATAATGTACAAAAGCATAATTTCCTGCTGCTGTCCTGCCCAGATTTGTGTTCATGAGCTTGATGTTCTGTGTGTTACAGCCAAGGAAAGCTTAGTCAGCAGAAATACGTTGTATGTCTCAATCCCTTATTCTTTTTGTTCTATTTTAGAAATTCTTTTCTAACTTGTAGTTAGCAATTGGTCACTCCAGAAAAGTTAATACCAATAGTTTTTTCACCGTATTTGGAGATTGGAAAATAATTTAAACTATTTTTATTTCAGTATTATTTGTCCTAAATATTTTAGGCTTAGGCAAGACCAGAGATTTCTGTGCCAAGCCTTCCCACCTTCATTTTCTAACCCATACGCTTTAAAAAAGAAATTTAATACACCTGGCTCTCGTTTCTTTACTCTTAAGTTGTCAAAAGCGGTTTACTGAGACATGATTAAGGCTCATAAGAATCTGGGACTTTCCCTTTTTGATGGAAGCAGGAAATCTCATTTTGTTGACTATAAATTGGACTTGGATCTCAAGGGTATAAAATTTAATCGAGAAATTTCAAAATCATAAGCTAAGAGAATAGCTACTTTGGCCTTTTCTTTTCTCTGGTTATTATTTTATTTTACTCTCTAATTTTTATTATGAAAAAATTCAAAGCTTACAGAAACATATTGATTAGCTGTACTCAAAGGTGTAAAGACTGCATTAGAATTAAAGCACTGAACTTTCTGATTTTTCAGAAGTTTCTGAGCAAACCAAAGTTAAATGATATCAATAACATTTTAAGGATCTGTTTAAAAATACCTTTTAGTATTTTTAATTTGAGAAGCACAGATCTGTCCTAATGATCCAGTTAGTCTTCCTCAGAGATCTGCAGATTGCTTGGTGAGTCAGCAAATATTCCTGTGTTACTGCTTCAGCCTATTGTTAAACTGAGTGTGTACTTAGAACCATATGATATTCTTTATATTTAATTTGATCCTTTTATTATTTAGCTTTAGCCCTGCTGTATCTTTATACCTTTATGTTTAAAAGAGTCAGTCTCTATGTGGTATGAGTGCTCCAATACACACCCAGGTCTATTGGTTTTTGTTTTGATTAGTTGTTTTGTTTGTTTGTTTGTTTGGCTCTTGTATTTTAAGACAGGGTCTCACTATGTAGCTCTGCCTGTCCTATACCTCACTATGTAGACCAGGGTGGACTCAACTTTTCGTCTTGCCTCACCAGTGCTACGATTAAAGGAATGCATCACTACACCCAACTCTCAGTATGCACTCTTACCTGCTGAGCCTTCTATTCAGCCCTATTATGGTGATTGTCAAGTGATTTTTTTAAAATTGTTTTCTTCTTAAACTTTCAGTCTTACGACGTCACACCAAACATGATTTATGGTTTATTTGTTTCACACAAATAACTAGGAATAAGAGGAAAGATTTTTGTCTGTTCATTTGTTTATTGAATGACTAAATATGTAGTTTATGCTCAAAATAACAATTGTCACATGACAGAACATGAAAACTCTCAGGATTTGGAAAATATCATGGAACAGGGATAGGTGGCATGCTGAACAAAGATAAAAGAGAACCGAAGTCTCTTCTTGAGCTTATGCAAGAAGAAAGCAGGAAAGGACAGCAAGGGCATGAGTAAATTGGCTACCGCCAGATGGAAGATGTAGTAAGGGACTCTGGCAACAAAGGCAAGGCTGGGTCTTATTCACTGGTGATAATGGAGAAAGGAAGGGAACCTTCACTTCTGGAAGAGCATCTATGCACACAGTGTATTGGTTACTTTTCTGTTCCTATAATCAAACTTGATGGCTAAAGATCCAGAAAGGCAAACATTTTATGTTCTTACTTATGTGGATGTAGTGTTGAGTCTTTAGACTTGTGTATTTAGCTTGGAGAATCCAGAACACTAGCAAGCCATCGTTGGAGGTTGGGTGGGTGGAGAAATCTCTCATAGGAAGGGTACTTAGTAGAACACAGGTGATATGAAGGGGGAAGGAGAATAATGGAGAAAGTGGTTAAAGAGGGATGGGAGGGCTGGACACAGAGGAGATTTGTGGAGTGATAGCTAACACTGGGGTATTTTAAAATCTACATGTAAATCTGTGTTTTTATAAGCTTTATACATATATAAATAAACATTCAAATATATACATACATATATTATTATATAATATATAATTAATATAACTAATATATTAATTGGAATCACCCTACATAGGTTTTTATGTTTATTTCTGAAGTCATAGGCAATAAGATAAAAAACCCAGAGCCAAATGTGGGATGCAGCACCTTGATTTTCATTCAGGCATGTCCTGAAGACGCCCCAAACAAGACAGGCCATTGCCCTTGCTCTTCATTGCTCACCTGAACTTGAGAGTAAGCCACTATTGCTAAAGACACCATACATTCGTCATAGACATGGAGAAATCAAGTTAGTTCTGACAAGGAAGCATCTTACCTGTTGGCTAGATTTTATAGTTCTGGAAAGTACTGGAAAGGCTGTAAAGGAGAAAAACAAAACTGAGCTGTGAACTCTGTAAAATTCATTAATGAGTGATGTGGCAAAATATATCAATGGGGTGATAGGGGAATGAATGTTATACAGGAAACCAGCTGCCTTCTGATTGGATTTACTGTCCATTCTGCAGAAGGAAACCCATGGCTGGAACTGAAAACCTGGGAAAGACACTGTGGATGGGGAGCCCACTAGTCTTGGGGGTGAACCTAATACTATTGCCTTGCTAAATGCCCTTAAAGTCACATCTCTATACTCATAGATTAGTGCAGCCTTCTGACCTCATCAGAGAAATTTCTTCGTGCAATGGATGGTGATTAATATAGAAACTTACAACTGGTCAAAATGCAGAGAGTAAATGACGGGGTAGTGCTTAGCTACAAACAGGATCTATATTCTGCTAGCTCCCTAAGGCTCAACGTATATCACAGAAGAGGGATGGAAAGAGTGCAAGAGCCAGAAATTGGGGACAGACTGGAACGAACCTGTCTTCTGGATATGATGGGACTGCCACACTCATGAATTCACAGTGTCTGTGGTTGCCTGCACAAGATTAAGCCAGTAAACATTCTAGCTCTTGAGCTCCACCCCTATCTGAGGTGATAGCTTCTGGGAAAGGGAGAGTCAGTTTTCTTTAAGTGTGTGGCCCCTGGTGGATTAGTGACACCACCAGTGTGGATTAATAGCTCCACTCCCAGGAGTCTATAGTCAATAAGAACCAGAGTTCATGGGTTGTTGAATCAAAAAGAATCAAAGAGGAGTTTGTGGAGATGGATAAATAGATGGATCTAGAAGGAGTTGAAGGGAAGATGTGGAAGTGAATATGAAATTCTCAAAGTATTATTTTTAAAAGTATTTATTATTAAAAATACTATTATTAGAAAAAGATGGCAAATTACCAAAAAGTACCAAAGCGGTGGATTTAGCATCCTGAAGTCTACTAATCAGAGATTATAACTGACATTCCATAACTCTATATCCTGGTAGACATTTCCTCATTTTTCTTATGTAACCATTATCACACTAAGTATGTTATTTATACTTCCTTTTTTCTCAGGATAGTTTAGAAAAATAGCAGTTAAGGAATGATTCCATATTCTTTTTATTAATTAATATATTTCATCCTTTGAGGTTGTCATCATTGAGCTTTATATGGATATTATGTCTTATTTGAATAAGGGAGCCAAATATGCATAGCTTTTAAACATTCTGGCTATGCCTACAAGATCTTCTTTATATTGTTTGGAAGAAGAAGCTGAACACTTTCCCTTTAAATATGGAGTGTTACTTTAACACTTAATATTTATGACTCTCATAATTACTCTTATAAAAGATCCACTATTACAAGAAACTTCAGCTCTTGGGTTAGTAATCCTGAATTTTAATGAGCTCTAGGTAATTATGCTTTGAAGCCCAAGACTTCTTTTCAAAAATTATAAATTGAGGTTCTTTTTTTAATAACTATGTAATTTTAATTTCATGTTGAAGAGCAATGAAAATTTTCACATTATAACACAACTGTAATTTTAGAGGGAAAAATCAGTAATGGACTGGGTAATTTTAATTTGGGTCACTTTTACATAAGATAATCAAAATATACTAGAAAAATTTTCGGCAGAAGCTAGAATATTAATCTATTACTTACCTTGAAAAGAAAGCATACCAATAGGGAAGGTCTTTAGGACAGTTAATTTTCTGCTTTATCAAAAGGGATCTGTCAAATCACCTATCTCTAGTGTTAAAGGAAGGATAGACATTCTGGTTGCTAGCTTTCCTCTATCCAAGAAGTGTAGCTACCAGAGACAGGAATTTTGATTCTTAAAGTAGATGATTTGTGCTTTCCCCATGGTGATCTAATTTCAGGATGACAACTGACCTGTCCTATAGCAAGTATTTTGACTTCTTTCCTCTAAAACTCTAGTTGTTTTCTGAAATTTGGGATTTAGTGCAGGTAAAGTTTCCAGCTATGCTAAGTCAGGATGACATTCTCAGACAAATGTATTCTGTCCACTTGACTTATTTTGAGAGCCAGACAGTGAAGTGCTTCTATGCTTCTATCTCTCCAGTATCAGAGGCACACCTGGCCTTAGATTATGTAAAGTTCTGGCTCTGTGTAGCTGGTATGGATGACACTCTCAGATAGTATTGTTTCCTGGTGAGTATGGGATTATACACAACGTAAGATTGGGATCCCAACTGGAAACTTTGCCTTCTCCCATTTACCTGCTGTCACAATGTTTTCAAACAACATGGTGGGCCAGAGCAAACCTGAGGAGGTAAACTCCACAAGGTTGACTTGTCCCTGTGTAGAATACTGAGTCACTGATTTTCAATAATAATCCATAATATGGTCTGAGATAAAGGCCAGTTTTATAGTCAGTTTTGTACTTGTGTGATAGTTGCAATTAATTATCAACTTGATAAGGACTAAGAATCAATTAATATCTGTGAGAGTTTCTTGATTGGGATAATCAAGGAGGAGAAACCTTCCTTACATTTGAGAGGCACCATTCTATGGACTGGGCTAATAGACTGAACAAGAAAGAGAAAGGTAGATGAATGTTAACATTCACTGAGCTCTACTTCTTTACTGTGGGTAGAGTGAGTCAATTTGCCTCAAGATCCTGCCTCTAAGACTTCCAGCCTTGGAGGACTATATACAGAATAAAACCTTTCTCCTTAAGCTGTTCCCTGTAAGATATTTATCATATCAATGGAAAAGGTAACTAACATAGCCACTTTTTTTCTATGCAGCAGCTCCTCCAGACAGTTTACCAGTCAGACACTACCTGTCAAGGTCATATTCTAAGTCACATGTTTTGTGCTGTCATTTCTTTCAGAAAACAGACACTTCTTTTTCTTGAACAACCTCATAACCAATTCACAGATTATTTACACTTTTTGAAAATTTTTGTTATGAACAAGATTCATTTTTTAATGATTTATTTATTTATTTGATGTATTTGAATACACTGTAGCTGCCTTCAGACACACCAGAAGAGGGCATCAGATCCCATTACAGATGGTCGTGAGCCACCATGTGCTTGCTGGGACTTGAACTCAGGACCTCTGGAAGAGCAATCACTGCTCTTAACTGCTGAGGCATCTTTTCAGCCCCAGAGACTCATTTTATAGGAAGATTAACTAGAACAAAAGTCATCCTACCTCAGCAGAACTAAGTTCATGAAGAGGCTTTTTACTAAATTTTTTGTTTGTATCTGTTGTTAGTGTGTATATGAAAAGCCTTTCATATGACTAGAAAGCAATGCACTATAAAATCCTCGCACAGAAGTCAAAGTTTACACCACACTCTCTGATGCACTTGTAAGTATCATCGTAGGTCTGGGGTCCTTCAGTGAGTAACCCATCTGACAATAAATAAACAAATAAGAGGCTTTATTCCGTTACTGGCCCTGGGATACTTACGGCTCCAGGACTATACCTGAGAGTATATCAAGATGCAATACCAAATTATGCTAGTAGGGATGTTTATAAAAGCAAAACTTAACAAGGCTAGGTGCTTCCTGCCTTCATACATCAGGGGCAAGCACACATCACAAAATACTTCCTGCCTAGGTGTAATTAGGCACATAGCCCTCCTACATGTAGACAGGGCCTAGCAAACTTGTTTACAGAAGTGAAAACACACCATTTATACAAGACTGGGAAGTTATAAAAACAGCCCTCAGGATTCTGGGAAGTCATCAGTCCTTGGACAAGTGGGCTTACAGGTTAGACATTTTATGGTTTTTCAGCTATCTTAAGAACAATAATTTTACACTTTTTAAATATAATATTCACTATCACAGTATGATTCCCACCAGATAGGCCTGGGACAATTTTATTTCAGTCTCTTGGATTGACAGTCAAAGGAGTAACTTTTTGAAGTTTCATTAATTATAATGAAAAATTTGCTAGTTCATGGCCTCTTGATCCTAATTGGTCCTATGTTAATTAGGTCATTTAAAAAACGATCCTCTCAAGATGCAAGTGAAAGTAGAAACCGAGGCTTATGCAAACCTTAATTAGGCATATGGAAAAATATGTCAATATTTTAAAGAGAGAAACTTACTTCAGAAACAAGCCCACATTTCTCCTTCTTACATTGTTCTGATAGACAATATCAAGGAAATGAGAAACCATAACCCACTAGAAAACTGCTACAACCTAAAGCATCAAGTTAGCGACTGCTAGCAAAATTCACGCTTCAAGTGAAACTGCGCCACAGTCATAATAATATTTACCTGTTTTTATTATAATGTGAGCTCAATTTATGTAGACCTCCCTACCCTGGGGATACAGGCGAGGCCACCTTGCTAGTGATTATTTAAATGACTCAACTCTTTGTCCTTACATATAAAGCATGGTTCTCTGATGATTCTTCCTCAGTTACTTTTCTGGACCTGGCTACGCTCAATAGCAAGTATTTCCTTGATCCATGCCTCTATGATCCTACTCTGGAGGACTCTGGAAACCAGCAGGCTGCAGTCTCTTATATGGCGCTGAGAGCTGCCTTCACTGTTCCTTCTGCTTCCATGGGCCAGGCCCATGGCCAAGGTCTTTGTATACAGTGGTGAATTCCTCACAGATTGTTCTCTGTCCACTTGGACTTGCTGGAACAAATCTGTACTGGACTCTGATGGAGGAAGGTTCAGGAAACAAACTGATGTAACAACTATCTTCATAGATGATGAGCTTTTAAAGTCAAGTTTCACATTCTTTTTACCCACATGATCTGCATTTTGATCAAGTCTACATTTTTTTTTTTAAGCAATGGTAACAGAAGAAAGAATTTGGGATGCTCGTTCGTGTTGTTACTGCTTTGAAAGAAGGTAATGCTATTACTTCGCTTTTCAGATGAGGAAGCTGAGAGGAAGATGGGTTAAGCTGTGTGACTAAGGCTATAAAGTGAACCTCCAGTAGTCAAGCTGTTTTCTGGCTGGGGTGGGAGGGTGGGTCCTAAATTTGAGTAACAGTTGAAGAGCCCATCAGATTAGCAATGATTAATGAGGTTAGCTGCTGGGCAATGGATTCCTCTATCTTACATTCTTGCCATTTTCCAGGTTTAACTTGAAATAGATTTTCTTGATGGAGAAACCCTCTTGAAAATTATCCAAGTCAATTCTAGGAAGCCAAGGTCAGGATGCCCTTTGTTAAAAATGTTCCTTTGTGTGGAACTTACTAAAGCTACATGCTTATGATAAAACTGCTTGAATCAAGCTGAGAACACATCCCCCACTCCCACCACCTATCCCCAGTAGATGCAGAGTAAGATGCCTAGACTAGGTCTCTGTTCTTAAAAACCTTGCGTTATGGACACTGTGAACATACCCACTTGGGTATGAACACTTGGGTGTGGTTCCTGCTGGCTATACACTTTGAGTGATCTTCTCTAAGGATCTTCCCATAACATTTTGTAATGTCAACTTTTCACTATGTAGAATCAGGAATTGTCTAAATTTAGATTACCCTTTGGGCATGTCTGTTGGGGGACTGTCTTAGTTAATGCTGCATGATTTGAGAAGACCCAGACTAGCAGAGGGCAGAATTAATTTGTGGGGTAGGACCTGGGTTCAGTGGAGAGCATGTATTCATTTTATCTCTGAGCTTATCTGTGGATGTGACTAGCCACTTCAGGTTCCTGTTGCCTTGACTTTCCTGCTATAATGGGTTGTAATCTGGAATTATGAGCTAAAATAAACTCTACTCTAAATTGCTTATGTTTGGGTATACTATCTATCACAGAAATTAGAAAAGAAATAAAGACACATTCCTTCAGTCATACTATTTTTTAAATCGTAATATGTTCACTGGCTTGTTTGTCTATGGCAACTTTCCCAAAAGTCTTTTAGGCAAAAAATGAAACACATTCCTTGAGTTTATCTGACTCAGAAGTTGTTTGTTAGTTTGTTTTGTGATTTTGTGATTTTGTGTGTTCTTAGGATGGGATTTTGTCTTCTCTAAGTATTTAAATTTCTGACTTCAATTTGCATGTGGTAAGTATGTATGCATATATGTATGTATGTATTATATGCTCATAAGTATGTGTGGAGGTCAGAGATCAATGTTAGGTGACTTCCTCAATTATTTTCTACAGTATGTATTTATGTACGTACGTACATATTTTTCAAGACAGAGTTTCTCTGTGTAGTCCTGGCTATCCTGGAACTCACTATGTAAACCAGGCTGGTTTTGAACTCTCAGAGATGCATTTGCTTCTACCTCACAGATTCTTGGATTAGAGGTGAGCACCATCACAGTCGAGTTTATTTATTATTACTTTTTAAGACAGTGTTTCTCACTATACCTGGGTCTCACTTTTGAACTAGGTCAGCAGTCAGCGAACTCCAGGGAGCTTCTTATCTTTGCTAGGATTACAGACCCATTGATTTTCATATGGGTTCTGGGGTGTAATCAAGTCCTCATGTTTTAAACATCCTCTCATCTTTTCAGCTGAATCATTCCCCAGACTCTGCTTTAGGACTCCCTACACACACCTAAATTTTGTGTTTAATATAGCAAACTACTGTTGGTTTTTCTTGGATGAATTACTCAAATTTCAAGCCTCATGTTTTGTTGTTGTTCTTGTTGTTGTTGTTGGTGGTGGTGGTTACTTTCTTCATTCTGTTCCTTCATGCCTGCTTTCTCTTTCCTTTCTGTCCCCTCCTTCCTTCCTTCCTTCCCTCCTTTCTTCTTTTCTTCCTGCCTTCCTTCCCTGTCTTCGTTTTCTGTACCAGGAATTGAACTAAAGGTCTCTTGCACACCAGGCAAGCACTCTATCACTGAGCTATACCCCCATAGAACCATTAATTTCTGAGTCTGGGAAGTGAGGGAAATAGTAATAGACTATATCTCACAGGTGATTTGTGAGGATCAAGTAATCTCATTCTTAAAGAAGACAGAGGGGCACAGTTCCCAATATACCTACTGATGCGGTTGAGTTAGCTTGTGCTACTATTGGTAAAATTAGATCTTTTCCATGCAATGGAAATGTAGCACAGATCCCAATAACCTCCAAAAAACATCGTGTTTAGTGAAATTTCAAAAATTTGAAGATAAACAAATAGCTTTTAAAAAGGCAGTTTCTGTACAAAACCTCACCCAAAGCAAAACAAAACAAAAACCAACCAACCAACCAAACAAACAAAAAATAAAAGCAGAAATGAGAAAGAATGTGAGCTTCTTTCTAAAGTTAGGACAGGAACAGTAGGTCTGTGACCTAGTCTGCAACAACAAAACTGCAAAACAAGCCATTTAAGCAGACCATAACCCCATGAAGGAGGAGGCCAGGAGATGAAAGGAAGACTTCATAGATGAGATTTTGGCCATATGAGGGAAACAGAGCTCCTGTGATCTTAGGAAGAAAATTTTAGCAACTCAAGCCTTTTTGAAGAAATTCCTTATACTACCATGAAAAACAAATAGAGACATGGATGGAAAAAGACACAGGGCAATTTTACTTTCCCCTTTTTGCTTTTTCTCTTCCATGTTTTTCATTTATCTGTATAAATAAAATTGGCAGAAACATCTATATCCATGAAACCATAAACACCCAAAGTACAGCTCCTGTAAGAGCACACAGTACTGTCTAGCAATTATTAAATTAGGAAAATAACTCAGAAGCTAAAATATGATACCTTTGCAACTGAAAGTCTTGCTGGACCTCATCCAAGTTGTTCTGAGTTTTGCCACTCAGACACTTGACTTTGTCCTGGCTCTTATCTGCTTCCCACTCCATTTTTTTCCTTTACTGAGGGTGTGAACTAATGTTTGGCAACCCAGGCCCATTTGTCTTTCAAGGCTCAGTTCTCTGATGACTCTAGTCTCTGTAGATTATGGAGGTAGATGTGGTTCAAATCTTGGTTTTACCGATTAGAAATGATCTTACTTGACCTCTTAGTCTATTTTCTTATCCGGACAATGGTGATGATATAGATGATATAGAATTCTTCCATTATTAAAAAGATGATAGCAATTATTTTATTATAGGTTTCCTATTACTTTAAGATATTATTTCATCATGGATATATGTGAAGACTTAGACTTCCAGTTCTGGCCAAGATGGACAAAATATCAGAATTAGTGTCCTAATATTATACAACTATTTGAACTATATGAATATATTTTTAAGTTTTAAAAACTATGAGGCACTGTATAATGTCCCTGCCAGGTAGAACAGAGGAGTGTCCTCCATTCACTCAGGCTTTTCCATGGGGTACAAGTGAAGTCTTCATTGCAGGGTACAAGGAAAGCAATTCTCTTGTGAGTATAGAAAGCATATAGGCTATATTGGAATTCAGAGATCTAGAGAAAGAACTCCAGAAATTGGTCCTGAGGCTGCCTTAGGGTCTGCTTGGTTATTGAGATGCATAAAAATAAGGAAAATTCTCAGAGTTTTGAGAAGTTCCCTAAGCTTGAAAACCTTCAAGTCTAATCAGAGGGAAGCTGGGTGTTTATTCAAGATTGAAGAAATGCTATACTTTAGAAATAGTAAGAATGACTCTGGATTTATCTTGGAAAATAAAAACTGAGAACTTATTTTAAACTGTAGCACACATATGAGAAAAATAAGGAAATACATACGAAGTGGTTTGGCAGACACGATTAAGTTATAGAAACAGAAGTAACAGAAATTAAAACAGAAAATTTTGGAGAAAGAGTAGCAAAACTCAATCAAATTATATGTAACTTAAAAAAAAAAAAAACCACCTAAGTTCAACAAATGGTAGAGAGACTAAAACACATAAAAAGGTAAGACCATGACAACACACAATTTTACTGATGAAGACCACACCTTGACAGTTCACAGTAACATAATGAAACCAACCAAATTTTCTCTGTTCATCATAACATTTAAAAGGACCAAACTTTGAGAAGACTCAATCCCACCTATGATAACTACATCTTGATGGTTCACAATCACATCAGTCACGTCTACACCTTGGAAGTTTACACTCACATTGATGAGACAATACCTTAACAACTCAAATAACATCGATGAAGACCACACTTTATAGCTCATACTCACATTGAGGAGATCACCCTGACATTTCACTGTGAAGATCCTAATTTGACAGGTCATAGTCACACTGACATAGACCAAACCATGACAACTCACAGTTATATTGGTAATGACTACACTTTGAAAACTCACTGTATGTTGTTGATGACTACATCTTTACAGTTCATAGTCACATCAACTATGTTTACCTCTTGAAAACTCACAGTTACATCAATTATGACCATTCCTTGACAATTCACACTCACATTGATGAGCCCACACCCTGCCAGTTCCCAGTCATATTGATGATAGCCACAATTTGACAAGTCACAGTCACACAGACAAAGATGACACCCTGACAGCTCAGTCATATTAATGAGACCACTTCTTGACAACTCACAATCACATTGTTGATGACTATATCTTAACAGTTCAAAGCCACATTGATGAAGACCACACATTGTCAATTTACAATCACATTGATTTATGTTTGTACCTGGACTGTTCAGCCACATTGATGAATATTACACCTTGACAGTTTATAGTGACTTTGATAAAAATTTAGTATGAGAAAATCTCAAGAGCCAATATAGAAAATAGATTTCTTTCTGAAAATTGGAGAGAAAAATAAACATGGGACTTTCATAAAAAATAAAGTATAAGTGGATCAAAGTCTTCAAGGAGTTCCATCAACTTAGAATTAATGTGCAATAGTATGTTCCTTAAAAGTAGATGTAATAAGAATATTATTAGTAAATAAATGCTGGAACTATTTGTTATAAAAGGTTAATAATATAAAAATTATAGAAGCTGTTTTACATTTTTGGGTAATAACAACAGAGGAATTCTGATTCTACAAAGGAATGAATAATAAAATATCTAGAATATAAATACATTACTTTTCATTTTAAACTACTTTAAATGACAACTATTATCTAAAGCAAATAAGCAAACCAAATGTGATCCAGAGGTTATAACACAAGCAGCAATAAACACATAGAAACAGAACTTGCAGAATGTGACTTGTCAAGAGAAGCAATCTTGCTTCTGACAATGCTTGTGAAGAATTGTTATAACAATGCAGAAGTCAATGATGCATGCTGGAATACATACAGGAAGTGCTGGAATCATAAATAAATTACAAGAAATAAATGGACCTATAAAATATCCAATAAATCCAAGAGAAGGCAGTGATGAAATAAAATAAAAATAAAAATGGCATATGCAGGAGATGAATAGCCATAAAACCTCAAAACCAATAGTTTATACTAAAGTTGATGAAAATAAATGGTGAAAATAAAGTAAAAATGAATTAGATGGAAAGGTTGTTAGACTTGTTATAAAAGCACAACTTAACTGTATGTGTTACAAAGAGTTAAATAGGTCAAAGGTAGCATAACATAACACAGCACAGAAATCATAATTGAGAGAAGCAAGAGTGACTGTGTTGACATATGGCAAAGCAGATTTCAGAACAGAGAATCTGGCTAGAAATAAACTAGGTCATTTAAAAAGACTAATAGCAGACCTTTCAGATACATGATGAAAAAATAAGTAGAATTAAAAAAAAAGAAATAAACACATAGTTAGACTTAAAGATTTTATTAGTCTTATGCAATTAGTAATTGCTGATGGTATAAAAATTATCAGAGAAGACACATGATAATTAATTAGATGATTTAAAGATTATTCATTAAATAAATATGTTAATTAAAAATTCCTGCCCAAGTCACATAGTCTTAAAAAAATAATATATTCAAAAGGTAAAGACAAAGGGTTCTGGAGTGAAGTGTAAGTTCAGATGTTCTTTGCCACAGTGGAATACATTTAGAATTCAATAATAAATCAACAGCTTAAAAAATTTCTAGACATTTCTAAGCTAAAGAAAACATCAAATAATCAACCTACTTATCAAAGTCAAAATGAATAGGAATAAATTAAATTAAAATCAATTCACAAAGAATCAAAATTGTGATTAGAAAATGGCAATAACATATAATTAATGCTCTAAATATTTTCTTTAAGAAGGTAAAAATTAAGTGAGAAAACTAAAATAATAAATAAAGGAAACAGTAAAGATAAAAGAAAAATCAAGAAAGTTGTAAACAGACAAATAATAGAGGGAAATATGGACACAGGACGATTGTTTCTTCAAAAGACTCAGGAACATGCTAACTTGCAGACTGGATCACTGAAGAGACATGAAAATAGACTAATTAACAACATCTGAAAAAATACAAGAGAAGAGACTACTCATCCTATTGAAGAGTAAAGCCAGAATGTTATGACAATTTAGATAAATCTGAAAGAGCCTTTAGAGTATGTCAGTTGTCAATATGGAATAGCAAAAGTAGAAAACATGACTAAATCTGAAGACACAGAGAAAGTAACACCCATGATTAAAATCATGCCCACAAAGTCGTGTCTTCCCAGACAGCTTCAGTTGTGAATTCTGCCAAATGTCAACAAACAAATTAATACATAAAAGCTGGCTGTATATATACACTTCATCCACAAACATTTGTAATACTATTTTTAACAATGTCATTTATATGTATACAAACACCACAACCTACTTAACAAATGAAATACCTCACAGGTTAACAGCAGGTACTGTTCTACCAGAGACCCGAGTTCTGCTCTCAACACCAACAACTCAAAAACTGTCTATCAACTTCAGCTCCAGGTGACCTCTGCTGTGATCTCCACAGTCACCGGTACTCATATGATCCCCCTGTATCCCTTCACACACAGAGACACACATATGTATAGCTAAAAAAATAAAAGTAAAATTTTAAATATCATACAAAACTTAGTTACTGAAATTGTCAAGTTGTTACTGAAGAAAATGAAGAATTTCATATAAAGCCAACTAGGCAGTCATAAAGTAGCCACTAATTAGAAGACTCTGGATAGTTCATGTGTAAATTGTTCTACAAATTTATATAATTGCCATAAAAGGTTCAGCTTCTCTCTACTCTCTTTAAAGGGAACCTGATAATCTAGTATAAAAATCTATATAGACGTTAAGCATGGAAATATCTATAAAGAATCACACTGACTTATTTTTTCCAATTTCATCCTAAAGCTAGCTGTAAAGAAAATCAAAAAGTAAATTCTATTTTTTTTACCTAAAGCCTCATAATTAGAAGTGAGTCACATGTCCATCAACAGTGTAGGTAATCAAATAGTGGTATTTCCACATTATAGAAAATTAGTCACAAATGAAAAGAACTACTGCTGTGAGCAAAGTCGTGAAAAATGTCAAAGACAGCACCAAGAGAAACAAATGACAGAGTAACATAAAATGATTCTATTCATCTGTTATTCTAGAATGAGTAAGGAAAATGTAGAATGCTAAGGTCATCACAGGGTTGCCTTTGGTGTGAGTGAGCACAGGGATTGGCTGATTAACTCTATTGCTTGTTGAAGCTTCATTTAAATTTTGTTGGCATTGCTGCATGCATGCAAGTTTGTGGACTGCACAGAATTGTACCCTTGTGTAATTACAGCTCAGCAAAAAGTCCATCTTAAATTTGAATAAATGCCCACCACAATGTACTTTGGTAGTTTTTAAAAATAAGTCATGATTTTCCATTTAAGGACATGCATTTTAAAAATAGATATGCTAGTACTTAGTTGTAGGTATTCAAGGCACATGTAAAACCATATGCCTGTCTATTAACAAATCTGGCCTCTGAGCACATAGCCACAAACACACACTTGGTGATGGACAAGGAATTTTAAAAAAAGTTAATGTGAGTGTGAGAGAGTTGTATCAGCACTTAAGAATACTGGCTGCACTTGTGTGGAGGAGCCAGCAGAAGGAGGGCTCCAGAATCAGGAACTGAGAAAAAGCCTGAAGGTTTCCACCTGTGGTAGGAAATCTCTGCCTGGGCCACTAGGCCTCCATAGACAAACAGCACAGGGAGAAAGCGAACCACCCACTTATGTGGAGGAGCCAGCTGAAGGAGGGCTCCAAACACAGGGACTGAGGAAAAGCCAGGCAGGAAGAGCCTGCAGGCTTCCACCTGTGGCTGGAGACCTCTACCTGGGCCACCAGGCCTCAATAACAAAACAGCACAGGGAGAAAGCGAGTTGCCCACTTGTGTAGAAAAGCCAGAAAGAGGAGGGTTCCAGACACAGGGTCTGAAGAACAGCCGGGAGAGAGAGCTGGTCTCCCAGGAATATTGACATCTGGGCTTGAAGAAAAGACAAGCCACAGTCAGAGAGAGAAAGACCAGCTAACACCAGAGATAACCAGATGGCAAAGGGCAAGGGCAAGAATACAAGGAACAGAAACCAAGACTACTTGGCTTCATCAGAACCCAGCTCTCCCAACATAGCCATCCCTGGATACCCCAACACACCAGAAAAGGAAGACTCAGACTTAAAATCACTTATCAAGAGGATGATACAAGGTTTTAAGAAGGAAATAAATAACTCCCTTAATGAAATACAAGAGAACACAGGTAAACAACTGGAAACCCTTAAAGAGGACACGCAAAAATCCCTTAAAGAATTTTAAGAAAACACAATCAAACAAATGAACAAAACCATTCAGGAATTAAAAATAGAAATAGAAACAATAAAGAAATCACAAAGGGAGACAACCCTGGAGTTAGAGAACATAGGAAAGAAATCAGGAGTCATAGATGCAAGCATCACCAACAGAATACAAGAGATGGAAGAGAGAATCTCAGGTGCGGAAGATACCATAGAAAACATGGACACATCAGTCAAAGAAAAGACAAAATCCAAAAAGCTCCTAACCCAAAACATCCAAGATATCCAGAATGCAATGAGAAGACAGAACCTGAGGATAATAGGTATAGAAGAGAGTAAAGACTCCCAACTTAAAGGACCAGTAAATATCTTCAGCAAAATTATAGAAGAAAACTTCCCTAACCTAAAGAGAGAGATGAACATAAATATACAAGAAGTCTACAGAAAGCCAAACAGACTGGACCAGAAAAGAAATTCCTCCCGTCACATTATAGTCAAAACATCAAATATACAAAACAAGGAAAGAATATTAAAAGCAGTAAGGGAAAAGGGCAAGTAACATATAAAGGCAGACCTATCAGAATTACACCAGACTTTTCACCAGAGACTATGAAAGCTAGAAGATCTTGGGAAGATCTCATACAGACCCTAAAAGAACACAAATGCCAGCCCAGGCTGCTATACCAGCAAAACTCTCAATAATCAGAGATGGTGAAACCAAAATATTCTACGACAAATCCAAATTTGCACAGTATGTTTCCACAAACCCAGCCTTACAAAGAATAATACATGGAAAATGCCAACTCAAGGTGGGAAATTACACTCAAGAAAAAGGAAGAAAGTAATCCTTCAACAAACTCAAAAGAAGATAGCCACACAAACAATATAAACAACATCAAAAATAACAGGAAATAACTATCACTATTCTTTAATATCTCTTAACATCAGTGGTCTCAACTCCCCAATAAAAAGACACAGACTGACAGACTGGATCTATAAACAGGACCCAGCATTTTCCTACATCCAGGAAACACACCACCGTGTTAAAGACAAACACTACTTCAGAGTAAAGGGCTGGAAAATAATTTTCCAGGCAAATGGCCCCAAGAAACAAGCTGGAGTAACCATTCTAATATCGGATAAAATTGACTTTCAACTAAAAGTCATCAAAAAGGATAAGGAAGGACACCTCATACTCATCAAAGGAAAAGTCTACCAAGAAGAACTCTCAATTCTGAACATCTATGCCCCGAATGCAAGAGCTCCCACTTTCATAAAAGAAACTCTACTAAAGCTCAAAGCACACTTTGCACCTCTCACAATAATAGTGGGAGACCTCAACACCCCACTATCAACAATGGACAGATCTTGGAAACATAAACTAAACAAAGATACGGTGAAACTAACAGCTGCTATGAAGCAAATGGGTTTAACAGACAGCTAAAGAACATTTCATCCTAAATCAAAAGAATATACCTTCTTCTCAGCACCTCATGGTACCTTCTCCAAAATTGATCATATAATTGGTCACAAAACAAACCTCAGCAAATATAAGAAAATTGAAATAATCCCATGCTACCTATCAAATCACTACGGATTAAGATTGGTCTTCAAAGGCAACAACAACAACAACAACAACAACAACAGAAAGCCCACTGACACATGGAAGCTGAACAATGCTCTGCTCAATGATAACTTGGTCAAGGAAGAAATAAAGAAGGAAATTAAAGACTTCCTAGAATTTAATGAAAATGAAAGTACAACTTACCCAAACCTATGGGACACAATGAAAGCAGTGTTAAGAGGAAAACTCATAGCTCTGAATGCCTCCAAAAATAAACTGGAGAGAGCATAAACTAACAACTTAACAGCACACCTGAAAGTTCTAGAACAAAAAGAAGCTAAAACATGAGGAGTAGAAGGCAGGAAATAATCAAATAAAGAATTGAAATCAACCAAGTGGAAACTAAAAGAACTATACAAAGAATCAATAAAACCAAGAGCCGATTCTGTGAGAAAATCAACAAGAAAGATAAACCCTTAGCCAGACTAACCAGAGGGCACAGAGTCAGTATCCAAATTAACAAAATTAGAAATGAAAACGGAGATATAACAACAGACTCTGAGGAAATTAAAACAATTATCAGATCCTACTACAAAAGACTATATGCAACAAAATTGGAAAATCTGGAGGAAATGGACAAGTTTCTAGACAGATACCAATTACCAAAGTTAAATCAGGATCAGATAAACCATCTAAACAGTCCCATAACCCCCAAAGTAGTAGAAGCAGTCATTAATGGTCTCCCAACCAAAAAAAGCCCAGGACCAGATGGGTTCAGTGCAGAATTCTATCAGACCTTCAAAGAAGACCTAATACCAATACTTCAGCCTATTCCACAAAATAGAAATGGAAGGAACACTACCCAATTCCTTCTATGAGGCCACAGTTACACTGATACCAAAGCCCCACAAAGACCCAATAATAAAAGAAAACTTCAGACCATTTTCCTTTATGAATATCGAGGCAAAAATACTCAATAAAATTCTTGTGAACCAAATCCAGGAACACATCACAAAGATCATTCACCATGATCAAGTAGGCTTCATCCCAGGGATGCAGGGATGGTTCAATACCCGGAAATCCATCAATATAATCCACTACATAAACAAACTCAAAGAAAAAAACCACATGGTCATTTCGTTAGATGCTGAAAAAGCATTTGACAAAGTTCAACATCCCTTCATGATAAAAGTCTTGGAAAGATCAGGAGTTCAAGGAGCATACTTAAACATAGTAAAAGTAATATACAGCAAACCAGTGGCCAACATCAAACTAAATGGAGAGAAATTTGAGGCAATCCCACTAAAATCAGGGACTAGATAAGCCTGCCCTCTCTCTTCCTACCTATTCAATATAGTACTTGAAGTTCTAGCTAGAGCAATCAGACAACAAAAGGAGGTCAAAGGGATACAAATTGGAAAGGAAGAAATCAAAATATCACTATTTGCAGATGATATGATGGTATACTTAAGGGACCTGAAAAACTCCACCAGAGATCTGCTACAGCTGATAAACAACTTCAGCAAAGTGGCTGGATACAAAATTAATTCAAGCAAATCAGTAGCCTTCCTATACTCCAAGGATAAACAGGCTGAGAAAGAAATTAGGGAAATAACACCCTTCACAATTGTCACAAACAATATAAAATATCTTGGTGTGACGCTAACCAAACAAGTGAAAGATCTGTATGATACGAACTTCAAGTCTCTGAAAAGAGAAATCGAAGAAGACCTCAGAAGATGGAAAGATCTCCCATGCTCATGGATCGGCAGGATTAATATAGTTAAAATGGCCATCCTGCCAAAAGCAATATACAGATTCAATGCTATCCCCATCAAAATCCCAACTCAATTCTTCATAGACCTAGAAAGAGCAATTCTCAAATTCATATGGAATAACAAAAAACCCAGGATAGCAAAAACTATCCTCAACAATAAAAGGTCTTTTGGGAGAATCAGCCTCCCTGACCTCAAGCTGTACTACAGAGCAGTAGTGATAAAAAGTGCATGGTATTGGTACAGTGACAGGCAGGTAGATCAATGGAATAGAATCGAAGACCCAGAAATGAACCCACACACATATGGTCACTTGATCTCCGACAAAGGAGCTAAAACCATACAGTGGAAGAAAGACAGCATCTTTAACATATGGTTATAGCTTTAACCATATGGCAGCTGGCATGTAGAATTTTGCGAATTGATCCATTCCTATCTCCCTGTACAAAGCTCAAGTCCCAGTGGATCAAGGACCTTCACATAAAACCAGATACACTGAATCTAATAGAAGAGAAAGTGGGGAAGGGTCTCGAACACTTTGGCACAGGGGAAATGTTCTTGAACAGAACACCAACGGCTTGTGCTCTAAGATCAAGAATTGACAAATGGGACCTCATAAAATTACAAAGCTTCTGTAAGGCAAATGACACTGTAAATAGGACAAAATGGCAACCTACAGATTGGGAAAAGATCTTTACCCAATCCTTCATCTGTTAGAGGGCTAATATCCAAGGTATACGAAGAACTCAAGAAGCTAGATGCCAGAGATCCAAATAGCCCTATCAAAAAATGGGGAACAGAGCTAAACAGAGAATTCTCAACAGAGGATACTTGAATGACCGAGAAGCACCTAAAGAAATGTTCAACATCGTTAGTCATCAGGGAAATGCAAATCAAAACAACCCTGAGATTTCACCTCACACCAGTCAGAATGACTAAGATCAAAAACTCAGGTGACAGCAGATGTTGGCGAGGATGTGGAGAAAGAGGAACACTCCTCCATTGCTGGTGTGATTGCAAGTTGATAACAACCTCTCTGGAAATCAGTTTGGCGGATCCTCAGAAAAATGAACATAATACTATCTGAGCATATACCACTCCTGGGCATATACCCAGAAGATGCTCCAACATGTAATAAAAACACATGTCCCACTATGTTCATAGCAGCCATATTTATAATAACCAGAAGCTGGAAACAACCCAGATGTCCCTCCACATTGGAATGGATACAGAAAATGTGGTACCTTTACACAATGGAATACTACTCAGCTATTAAGAACAATGACTTTATGAAATTTGCAGACAAATGGATGGATCTTGAAAATATCATCCTGAGAGAGGTAACACAGTCACAAAAGAATGAACCCTGTATGTACTCACTGATAAGTGATTATTAACCCAAAAGTTTGAAATACCCAAGAGTCACTTTGCAGCGAGAGTAGGCCTGTGTATGAGGTACCAGATGGAGGACTTGGAGAAGAGACTGAAAGAGCTGAGAGAGTTTGCATCCCCAGGGAGGCAGCAACAGTGGCAATGGCCTGATCCCCCAGTACTCGTGGAGACTGATTCACCAACCAAAGAATACAGGGACCCATGGTGCTGGACACAAATGGGGCAGAAGAGGTTCTTGTTATCCATCAGGGGGAGAAGAGGCCTTTGGGCCTGAGGGTGTTAGAGCCCTCAGGATAGGAGAGTGCCAAGGAGGGAAGACAAGAGTGGGTGGATGGGTGGGTAGGAGAATTCCCCCATAGTGGCAGGGGGAGGGTGGAGGGAATGGGGAGCTTCCAAAGGGGAGATCTGGAACGGGGGAAACATTTGAAATGTAAAAAATATATGAAAAATAAATAAATAAATAAACAAACAAACAAACAAACAAAAATAAAGAATACTGGCTGCTCTTCCAGAGGACCCAGCCTCAGTTTCCTACACCCACATGGATACTTAAAACTAATTATAAGTCAAGCCCCCAGGGCTTCTGAAGCCCTCTTCTGACCTTCAAAGGACACCACGCACACATACGGTGCACAGACATACATGCAGGCAAAAAACCCATACACACAAAGTATTGAGATTAAGAGTAAGTAAATGAATAAGTAAAATTTAAATGCTATTATTAATGTATTTTATACCATGTAAAATTTTATAAGTGTGGACTAATGGTACTGGAGGGGGAGGCAGTGGTTTTTTGCCAGTTAATACATTTAGAGAAATGAAAGCAGAAAGGGAAAGGTAAATCTTCCTTAGGTGGTGAGCATAATCATCAGAGACCTGGAGAAACAGTCATGGAAGATATCGGAGACTAACAAGCTTGTTTCCAAGAAATCCGGGGTAGAGAGAGAGCAATGGTGTTGAAAACATACTAAGAGAACAAAAGTCCGGGAGAAGCCATGGACACAGGCAGAGGACTGAATGGCAGGTATCATATGTCCTTTCATTAAAGAGAATAGCTGTGGATGCTACCCTACTTAATACATCATGAGACTTTCGCTTTTGTGCATGCGTGTGTGTGTGTGTGTGTGTGTGTGTGTGTGTACATGTTTGTGTGTTGTATGTGTGCGTGT
>JADRCH010000012.1:13672023-13702023 GCA_019843965.1 Rhynchomys soricoides
GTGTGTGTGTGTGTGTGTGTGTTTGTGAAGGCTCTGCCGCTGAGGCTCATAGGCACCTACCGTGATGAGGTTTGCTCTCACCAGGCTGCTTCATAGGCCAGCTTTGTTTCTCTGCTTGTTCTGTAAATTAAACGAATTGAGACGAGAAGACAAGTACTAGGGCCTTCTCCAAGGACATGTTTGCTGATTCATTAATAAAATATTACATGAAAATGGCTTACACTGCAGTGGGATTTTTACTAATGCTCCTTAAATGGCTGCAATGGGAGAAAGCTGTTATCAGCAAGCTTTGGGGGTGGGTCCTCCTGTTGGAGGTCCACTTCAATGGCTTTAGTGACTACCCTGGCCCAGCTGAGCAGAAGCAGCTTTATCTTCATCTTGACTCAGCTACAGACCTAGTATTTCCTGTGTCCCTGAATCTCACAGTCCCCAACTCTAGGGGATGGGTATAGCCCAAACAGCTTCCATGCAGATCACAGCTGGTGTGCTAATTAAACCTGTCTTTACAAAGGAGGCTTTTCAAAGTTAAAACATATCAGAAAAGAAAATCAAAGGCACTGGGCATCTCAGCCTCTCTAGGAAGAAAAGGGACAGGGTGTATTTTCAAGGAAACTGACAGCTATGTGAGGAGGTAGGTGTCCAGCCACTGCTGGCAGATGTTTGCTCTGTGGATATCTTCTTTTTCAATTTTTTAAAATACACATACTGATCTTTTCTTCTTTAAAAATATTTATATATATGATATTTATATATATATAATTTTTATTTGCATGTATTTGGGTGTTCTTCCTGCATATAGGCCTGTGATCCATGTGTGGCCTGGTACCTAAGAAGTCCAGAAGATGGTACCAGATACTCCAGGAACAGGAGTTACTGGTGGTATGAGCTACCATGCGAGTACTGGGACTCCCACCCAGGACTTCTGGAAAGCAGTGGGTGATCTTAACTGCTGAGCTACCTTTCCAGTCCTTATGGATTTATTCTCATTTCGTAGGCAAAATAGGACCCAAGAAGAGAATGAAACAAGTATACTTCAAAAAGAGTGTTTGTGTGTGTATACTGTGTGTGTGTGGTGCCCATGGAGGCCAGCAGGGCACATTAAATGACATTGGGTGGCTCATTTGGAACTTAGCGGAACTCACTATGTAGACCAGGCTGATCATGGATTCAAGTCAATCCTTCTACCTTATCTTCCTAAGAGTGCTTGGGTGATAGGAAAGAACCGTCGTAGCAGATATACAGAGGTCATAAGGAAGACAAGGGACGGTGGCATTGAAAGGATAGCGCCCACTAATCACTCAAATCATTGTCCCTGGAATTTCCTTTTTTCTTTTCCTCCTTTCCTTACAAGTCATCTAGTCTCCATGGCAATCCCAGGTCATTCTCTGATCTCTTTCTCAGTATACTACAGGAGTGTTTCCTCACAGGGACAGTGCCTGAGGCTGACTACAGTATTAGCTTGAGTGCTCAACACAGTGCCAAAGGCTCCAGAAAGGATAAAGTGAAGGATGTGACAAGAAGACATTAGTCTTCCAGCAGATAACTACTTTTTACGAACATTGAATCTAACATGTTGGATACATTGACCACTAATTAAAACCTAAGTGTGAACAATTAGTTGTTCTTCCTGATGGGAAATAAGCTATAGCTGACTTTGGGGTTACTTACTTCTCTTTGGAAGTAACCTCAAGTCTGCATAATTGGTTACAGTTTAAATTCTATGTGCATCAGACCCTATGGGTCTGATTATTATGAGTCTGATTATTGGGTTTGGGGCTTTTAAAATAATATACAATCATCTTTCCTTATGTTTGATATGTAATGCTGCTTATAATATAAAGCTCACACAATTTTTTATGATATATTTTATGTGGATTTTATGTTTATAATTATAAACATATAATGATTTCTTGTTACAGAGTTTGTATTAATTTTAAATTTAAATATGATTAGAATGTTTTCTTGGTCATTTAGTATGTCAGCACCCATGGTAAGCACCTGTCTTCGGACTTTGGAAGTCTATGTAGAATTTCATAAGATTTTTGAGCAGCTGAATGAAATTTATAATTTAAAATTTGTATACTTTAATCATTGTGTACTAATAGTTTTAGTTGAGGTGCTCATGTCTGGTAAAGAATATATTCAGACACCTGAATCTGGGACCCTGACAAAAAATATGTTCACTCTCTGCAGGTACTAGAATGGTGGGGGCTTACAGTCAGAGAGCCTGGCCTGCTCTGGCTCTTTCTGACTCTGGGCTTTCACCATCAAGGTACTGCTGTTTATTTATTAATACAAAGAGCACATTCTCACTCTTCTATGGTAGGAACTGTGAAAAGGGGAAGCACATGTTTTCTGTCTAGCTACTCCATGTGTGCTAGTGAGTCAATCGTATTAACATAGAATTCAACATAGAGTATAAACAGAAGCAAAGAAAGATGAGGACATCCAAAAACAGAGGGATATGTCATCTATGCTCATGTTGTTTCTTCTAGAAGAGCTTGGTTTTGTGTGTGAGTTACACAAACACACACACACACACACACACACACACCAACATTTATTTTTTAGATACTATGGGAGAGTTTAGACACTGACCTTTGCTAAGGAACACAAGTCTAGCTTTGCAAAAGGAAGCATGGAGAGTCTTTGTGTAAGAAGGAAGCAGTATCATCCCAAGCTCATAATCCGTATGGTGGCCCTCGTGCTTATGAACCTTACAGTTTGCAGGATGATGCTATCATTGACGTAGGGCTGTCACCAATGAACTGCAACTTCCAAATATAGTAAATCATATCCCACAACTTGTAAAAGTAAGAAATGGTACTATGGCTTTTGTGAAGAGCTCATTTTTAACAGAAGGCAGAAGGTACCTACATACAGTATGTATAGGAAGGACATAGATTTACTTATATCGTTTTTTTAGAAGTTTTAATTTGGTTTCAAAATATTTGAATTGATATTAAATTCATTTAAATAAATGAATAAGGCTAATCTCTTTACTTTTAAGAAGCTTAAAAATCTATTTGGAAAGAGAGAGTACATGTGTGACACTCTAGACTACAAACCCAAGATCTTGTGTTAAGTACATAGACATGTCATTCAGAAGGCAATGATTGGAGTGGACAATAAATCTAGGCTGATGGGCAAGAGAAAAAGACTTTACAGAGACAGGAACATCTGATTTTCATCCACTATGACTGCTTGGGTTTTGTTTAGTTTTAGTTGGTAAAACAGAGAAAGGCTTCTGATGGCAAGAAAAATGGTAAAAGGATCATGAAAGTCGTTCCCAGCTACAAAATTGGGAAGTGATGAGGTTGGCTGGTAACCAGTGTCACTCAGCCCTAGAGCAGGATAGAATGGTTGGAGAACCATAAACATACTGGTACTTTACAGCTCCAGATTTAATTGTCCTTTGCCTAATCATGAGGATATTTGAAAAAGTCCCACGTTTTCCCAATGTGTGGCTAGGGCTGAGAACTTCTGCAGCTGAGCAGTGTGGTCAACATGATACCAGAACAAACAAGGCAGAAGTGAAGGAAGGTAGACAACCTGCATTGGACTTAAGTATAGGTGTGCTCTACCTATTGACATTGTCAGCTTATGTGTCACAGTATAACATTCCTCAGAAGCTCATGGTCCATGGGCTGGAGGTTTCAGAACCCTGGGTTAATAAAATACCTTTGTGCTGAAGGTGGTTACATGTGAGCACATTGCATCCTGCAGGCTGAGTGTAGCTTTCAATTTTTACCATCCTGTATATACATAGGATTTTCTGTATCTGTATAAAATGTAGGCCTTTTTAATGTCTCCTCCTTCCTCACCATACAAACCCTTACAAGCCTTTGAGGCTTGCCTCAAGAGTGACCCTTTATTTTGTCTTATAGCTCAAAACAGTATACTTTATGAGAATCTTCTAGAAACAAACTTTTCCAACTCACAGGAAAGGTGTCTTTAATGTCTTGGCTATGTAGCAAACTTCCTTTATATGAGTTCAGTCTGGCTGTGTTCTTCCTGGCCCTGTTAGTTCCAGTTCTTTACCTGCTTCTGTGTTTCATTGAAGGGTCCTGTGGTCATAGCTCTGGCCTTAGTGGATGTATTCAGTATTTGCTCAGAGTGATTGGGCCACAGGCTTCTCACTATTCTTATCTTTCTGATGCTCTTAGCAGAGGTAGGAATTGGAATTTCAAAAAGTAGGAAACTAGTCTTTAGGAATTAGCTTCTTTGAGACAAAGCAGGTGATGCCACAGTTATTAATGTAACACCTTCATAAACCCACTTTTATCTCAAGGTATCCAAAGAGTCGGCTGACTTGAAATCAGAGTGTAAAGATCTACCCCCATACCTCCCCACCCTGAGATTCTGAGAGCTCTGGATTATCCTATTATTAACTGCAAGCATAAGTATTTTTCTCACAGTAGCCATCTGCTCCAGGGTACCAGCCCCAACATGTCTAGAAAAAAGTGACCTATGATATTTATGGCTCATATTACATTTTGCTGCCAGCTCAGAGATTGCCACCAACTTACTTATTTGAGTAATAGAATAATTAATTGTATATAAGATCACGAGTATGCTGCAGACTGGCAGCTATAAATAATAGATCTCTGCAGCAAATAAATATGTATAAAATTTCAATGCAACTCCATTGACACAGACCCCACAGCCAATGACTCTCATATTGCTTCATTTCCATTCTTAGATTCAGAACAAGAGCTTTCAAAAGTCATTTGATACTTTTGTAATTTGCAAAGTACTTTTTGATATATGCTGCTAGGCAATATCTCTTCAGCAACACTAAAACAGCATAGTCAACTGAGCTAAGAGGCAAAGATACAAATATTGAGAGGTTCCAGGTTATGTGACAGAGGAGGCTCTTGTTAGACATCAGGGGGAGGAGAGGCGGTGTTAGATCCTCCAGTATAGGAGAATGCCAAGGAGGGAAGATGAGAGTGGATGGGTGGGTGGGTGGGGAAATATACCCATAGTGGCAGGGGGAGGGGGAGGGAATGGGGAGGTTCCAAAGGGGAGATCTGGAAAGGGGGAAACATATGAAATGTAAATAAAGTATCAAAAATAAATAAATAAATTTAAAAAAGGAAAAAAAAAGAGAGAGAGAGAGAGAGCAGTTCCATGTTTTGTTCAAGACCTCTGAGCTCCAGACTGAATGGTACCAAGCGAGAGACTGCTCGGCTGTGTAGGTTGTGGCAAACACTGAAGACCTTAGGAAGAACATTTTATTAATCCTATTGGATATACAATAACCTCTTTGATGCCGGTCACCCAAAGATACATCACTAGCTTTCCAGAAGCTTCTGTTTCTTCTCATAGAAAGAGAATGAAGTTATTTCCATTACACATTTCCTGTGAAGATTAAAAGGAACAAAACATGAAGAAGCCCATGCCATCTGGATTCTGGAACATAGAAGGAGTATGTGCATGAGAGGCATATAACATGTAGCTGCTGGCTGATTCCCATCCTTCCTTATCCCTTTAGTTTTTTTTTTTTCTTTTATTTCTTTATTTTTGTTACTGTTCTTTAATCTTTTTTTACAGCCCAGTTGTAATGCCCCCCTAGTCTGCCCTCTGACTGTTCCTCACCCCATACCTCCCCCCATCTCCAAAGAGAATATTCCCACCCCTCCAACCCTACCTCACCAGACCTTCCCACTCCCTCAAGTCTCTCAAGGGTTAGGTGGATCTTCTCTGACTGAGTCCAGACCAGGCAGTCCTCTGGTGCATATGTGTTGGTGGCCTCATATCAGCTGGTTTAGGCTGTCTGGTTGTTGGCTCAGTGTCTGAGAGATCTCACCGGTCTAGGTTAGTTAAGACTGCTGGTCTTCCAATCGGTTACCCTCCTCCTCATCTTCTTCTAGCCTTTCCCTAATTCAAACACGGGGTCTCCAGCTACTGTCCATTGGTTGGGTGTAAGTATCTGCATCTGACTCTTTTAGCTGCTTATTGGGCCTCTTTCTACTAGAGGTGGACTCTACAAGTCCCCTCTTCCCACTGTAGGGCATTTCATTTAAGGTCCCTTCCGTTGAGTCCTAAGAGTTTCTCACCTCCCAGGTCTCTGGTATATTCTAGAGGCTCTCCCCCCTATCTCCTACCTCCCAAGGTTGTCTCTTTCCATTCTTTCTGCTGGTTGTCAGGGCTTCAGTCCTGTCTCCCCAATACCTGATCATGTTCCCTTTTTTCCCTCCATCTCCCCTCTCCAACCCAGATCCCTTCCTCCCTCTGCTCCCCATGATTGCTTTCTTCTTCCACCCAAGTTAGATTGAGACATCCTCACTTGGGCCCTCTGCTTCATTTTGGCTTGTTAAACTTCTTGAGTTCTGTAGATTTTATCCTGGGTGTTCTGTATATTTTTGGGCTAATATCCACTTATTAGTGAGTATATACCATGCATGTCCTTTTGGGTCTGAGTTAGCTCACTCGGATGATGTTTTCCAGTTCCATCCATTTGCCTACAAAATTCATGATGTCCTTGTTCTTAATAGCTGAGCAGTATTCCATTGTATAAATGAAACACATTTTCTGTATCCATTCTTCTGTTGTGGAACATTTGGGTTGTTTCCAGCTTCTGGCTATTACAAATAAGGCTGCTATAAACATATTGGAATACTTGACCCTGTGGCAAGGTGGGGCATCATTTGAGTATGTGCCCAAGAGTGGTATAGCTGGGTCTTCAGGTAGATCTATTTCCAATTTTCTGAAGAACCTCCAGATTGATTTCCAGGGTGGTTGTACCAGTTTGTAATCCCAAATTTATTTTTATTTCCCAGTAGCTCAAACAAGGTGCTCCAGTCATGAGTGGTGTTCCAGTCATGAACAGTGCTCCCTAATTATTTGGGGTCTTATCTCGAGGACAGGACGTGTTATAGCCATCTGGATGGTATCTTAGCTTAAGGCATTGACTCACAGATTTCCTGTCAGCTCACATTTTATTCACATGGCCTTCCTTTCCTTTGTTCGCTGCACCAAAGCATTGGTAAACACAGACCCTCCATGCAGCAATCACAGTTGGGTAAAGTTGGCAGAATATAGACATTTTGAGTAGTGTTATGTGATATATTTTAGTCTCACCTACAAAATATCTTTTTCTATTTCTCAACAAAAATGGAAACTTGTAATAGAAAATTTTGTGGAACAATTCATTTTTGACCTATAAAGGTATAAATAAATACTTTATTGAATTTTGTAAATGAACTGTATATAGAGAAATTATAAATTATCTTTTCTAGACTTTGATCATTTTACTAGTAGTCTGCCTTTTTAGCCATTAACATGTCAATTATAAAGGAATCGTTAATTTATTTGACCTTTGTGAATTTTCTCTAAAATAAGAAATTACTCTGAGTACTCATGTAGGTAATCCAAACAAGGTCATGGTATTGCGATTTATCATGAAGGGGCATTTCATTGCCTTGATTACCAGGGATGTACCTTTTTACATGTTGATAATGCCAAAATTGGGTGAACTGTATCATTAAAACCATCTTTGTACTGCTTTATGGTTTGGAGGACTGCATTTTCTTTCTTAGATGATATAAAGTTATTTAAAGTTAATCATAAAATTTTGAATTCACATTTGGTGTTATGCAGCATTTCTGGAAGCTTCCTTTTGCTTTATTCTACTTCTCTGGACTGAAAAGGCTGTGATGCTTACATTTTTTTGCCAGATTTTCAATATTTTTTATGTTGACAAAAAGGAGAGCTCTTACCTCAAAGGGAGAGGGTTAATTATGGAGTCAAATACAAGTGGCCATGGCCTATGAACACAGATTCAGGTTATCTGATCACATATTTTAGGAATGGGAATTCCTGGGATAAGATTTTCCAGTATGTTGGCAATTTCACAAAGCCTTCATAGGAAGTGAAAATTACAAATCAGGACGTTGACAATACATTGGTGGGAACATCAGGTTAGAGCAAATTGGCAAAAATTCTGCTTTAGGCCTCAGATACTATCTGACATTTTTTTTCTTTAGGTTTGCAGAAGCTTATAGTCTGTACATTACAAAAGGACTTTACCTAACAGTCACAAGGATGCTAGGATACACAATGAGGTTGTCAACAAATTTCTATTTAGACAGATAAAATAGCTAATCTAGTTTGGCTCCAGATCTGTAAAATTTCACCTTTCAACTGCCACTGTAGTGAATTAGTCAATCAGCCTTGCAGGGTGTTTAGAAGTAGGAGTGCAGCTTTCTTTCTGGACATTCCAGTTGATCTTAGAGTTCTAGTTGATACAAAGGCATTTTTCAAATAGATGAACACAAATAACTTGCAAGGTAGAAAAGATGTGAGATGCCTTCTTAACCACTGTTGCGGTGGCTACGGATTTAGAAGATGAGGTGACCCTGCACTAGAGCATTCTAGTAGCATTTCTCTAGCATCTTGGGTCCCAGATGAAAGTTTGACAAACAGCCTCAGCAAGTCCCTGGTTTCATCCAGCCACTACCCTCACTGGTTTGGTAGCTTTAGAGGTGCCCAGAGAATATAGTTCACCCTTGTGATGAGGTTTGAGCTATTCCTTGAGGCCTATCCTAGAATATATTCTTCTAGTCTTTTTAGAAATAATGTGAACACTGAATTCCCTATATAGCAGTGCTTTCTGATTAAAGTACTCAGGGCTGATTTGGCTTCTTCTACTGGGACACCTGACAGTAACAACAATCATATATATCTTGAATAAAACAAAAAATAAAAAACTATGAGGCCCTTTAGCTATTTGCTTTCGAACAAGTCTATTTCCTTTCCCTTCCTTTACTTGGACTTGATATGAAAGCATCAGGGGTTGTCATGAGGTTAAAGGAAATAATGGAATGCAAAAATCTTCCTTCAGAAAAAATTCTTTACTTTGTTATTTCCATAGGATTATTTCTTGACTAGAGAAGGAACATTATCCTTTTAAAAGCAACTGTAATTTTTTTCTGTCTAAAACTGAAGAGTATAAGTGAATAAGTCAGTACAAATATAAATAAATCATTGCTAAATTATGGGAAAAGAAACACACATAATACTTGCCTATTTATCTCACCATTTGTCACTTGAAGAAATAAGTTTAAATAAAAATATTTTTATAGGATATCAACAGGAATAATCTGCCTGACGTTAAAGTAAGTCATTTCAATTTGCTTTAGCTTAGGTCTTTCTTTACAATACAGAGAATAGAACTTGTCAATCACTGAATTTCAAGGGTATTGTAAGACAGAGCTTATAAGCCAATGTCCTTTCACATACTTGACAAAGAACTCGTAAGCGTGAGACTTGGATCATAGATTCTCAGTATTTTTCTTACTGCTAAAACGTCATAGCCACTAACCTTTGAATTTAACCACATATGAGGCATCAATCTAATTAAGTAGAACACCTACTGAAAATTGTAAGCTCATTCTGCTTTGGAAAAGAGCTCTCTCTCCACATATACAATAATAAAATACATTCCAAGGTCAACCAAGGACTTTCCTGAAAACCATTTAGGGTTCATTTGAAAGCAAAGGGGAATAAAAAGAACTCAATAATAAACATTCACCTTTTAAAATTATTTTTTCTTAGCTAAGGTTAAATACTATATATTTGAGACCGGTAGTTGTCAGGTGAACTGAAACATTTTATCTACATCCCATATTATTTTACATCCATGACTCTTCAGCCACATGTATGCCTATGCTTTTGGTGAAAACATCCCTTTAGGAATGTCACTTATCTGGAACACGGAGAAAAATAAGCCATATACCTGTCCCCAAAATAATGATTTCTTTTCTACTAACTGCCTCATAAAATCAAGCCAAGGCCTCCTGCTTCAATAAAAGTTTTCATTGGTTCAAAATTGATTCAAGCTGAGCTAGATATTGGAGTTGATTTTAATATAAAGAAAAAATTAATTTGAAATTTTAAAGTTTAGTAAGGTGAGAACAAACACATTTTTTACCCAAACTTCAGTTTTGAAGGGAATTTATGTAATTGAATTCATTATGTTTATTTTTAAGTATGAGAATAGAAATTACAGAAAGGTTAAATAACCATACATCAAGATTGTAAGACTGTTTAATTTGACTGATGCAAATATTCTCTGCAAGCTCAACTTCTTCCATACTAATTTCTTAGTTTTGTTATTTTGGAAATTTTACTTAACTCTCCTGTGTTTCAAAAAAAAAAAGATAATGAAATATTATCTTCTCTTTTAATAAAATAAATTATCTTCAAAAACAATAAATGAATCAATTAGTAAAGGATATAGAGCTTAAAGAATATACGTGGAGGAAAAAGCCAGGAGGTAAGAGCCTGCCTGCTTCCACCGGTGGCCAGAGACAACTGCCTGACCCAGGAAACCGCCATATACAAGCAGTGCAGGAAGAAAGCTACCTGCCCACTTGTGCTGAGGAGCCAGCAAGAGGCAGGCTCCAGACACAGGGACTGAGGAAAAGCCGGGCAGTAAGAGCCTGCCTGCCTCCACCTGTGGCCAGAAACCCTGCCTGGCCTACCAGGCCTCCATATACAAGCAGTGCAGGGAAAAAGCTACCCTCCCACTTACGCTGAGGAGCCAGCAATAGGAGGACTCCAGACAGGATCTGAAGAACAGCTGGAAGAGAGAACTGGTCTCCCAGGATTATTGGCATCTGAGCTTGAAGGAAAGACAAGCCACAGTCAGAGAGAGAAAGACCAGCTAACACCAGAGATAACCAGATGGCGAAAGGCAAGGGCAAGAACACAAGGAACAGAAACCAAGACTACTTGGCTTCATCAGAACCCAGCTCTCCCACCACAGCCAGCCCTGGATACCCCAACACACCAGAAAAGGAAAACTCAGACTTAAAATCACTTATCAAGAGGATGATAGAAGGTTTTAAGAAGGAAATAAATAACTCCCTTAATGAAATACAAGAGAACACAGGTAAACAACTGGAAACCCTTGAAGAAGACACACAAAAATCCCTTGAAGAATAACAGGAAAACACAATCAAACAAATGAACAAAACCATTCAGGAATTAAAAACAGAAATAGAAACAATAAAGAAATCACAAAGGGAGACAACCCTGGAGTTAGAGAACATAGGAAAGAAATCAGGAGTCATAGATGCAAACATCACCAAAAGAATATAAGAGATGGAAGAGAGAATCTCAGGTGTGGAAGATACCATAGAAAACATGGACACAGCAGTCAAAGAAAACACAAAATCCATAAAGCTCCTAACCCAAAACATCCAAGATATCCAGGATGCAATGAGAAGACAGAACCTGAGGATAATAGGCATAGAAGAGAATGTAGACTCCCAACTTAAAGGACCAGTAAATATTTTCAAGAAAATTATAGAAGAAAATTTCCCTAACCTAAAGAAAGAGATGAACATAAATATACAAGAAGTCTACAGAACGCCAAACAGAATGGACCAGAAAAGAAATTCCTCCCGTCACATTATAGTCAAAACACCAAATACACAAAACAAGGAAAGAATATTAAAAGCAGTAAGGGAAAAGGGGCAAGTAACATATAAAGGCAGACCTATCAGAATTACACCAGACTTTTCACCAGAGACTATGAAAGCTAGAAGATCCTGAGCAGATCTCATACAGACTCAAAGAACACAAATGCCAGCCTAGGCTGCTATACCCAGAAAAACTCTCAATAATCATAGATGGTGAAACCAAAATATTCTACGACAAATCCAAATTTGCACAGTATGTTTCCACAAACCCAGCCCTACAAAGAATAATACAGGGGAAATGCCAACTCAAGGAGGGAAACTACACTCAAGAAAAAGGAAGAAAGTAATCCTTCAACAAACTCAAAAGAAGATAGCCACACAAACAATATAAACAGCATCAAAAATAACAGGAAATAACAATCACTATTCTTTAATATCTCTTAACATCATTGGTCTCAACTCCCCAATAAAAAGACATAGACTGACAGACTGGATCCATAAACAGGACCCAGCATTTTGCTGCATCCAGGAAACACACCTCCGTGTTAAAGACAAACACTACCTCAGAGTAAACTGTTGGAAAACAATTTTCCAAGCAAATGGCCCCAAGAAACAGGCTGGAGTAGCCATTCTAATATAGGATAAAATTGACTTTCAACCAAAATTTATCAAAAAAGATGAGGAAGGACACTTCTTACTCATCAAAGGAAAAATCTACCAAGAAGAACTCCCAATTCTGAACATCTATGCCCCGAATGCAAGAGCTCCCACTTTCATAAAAGAAACTCTACTAAAGCTCAAAGCACACATTGCACCTCACACAATAATACTGGGAGACTTCAACACCCCACTATCAACAATGGACAGATCTTGGAAACATAAACTAAACAGAGACACAGTGAAACTAACAGATGCTATGAACCAAATGGGTTTAACAGATATCTATAGAAATTTCATCCTGCATCAAAAGAATATACTTTCTTCTCAGCACCTCATGGTACCTTCTCCAAAATTGTTCATATAATTGGTCACAAAACAAACCTCAACAGATATAAGAAGACTGAAATAATCCCATGCCTCCTATCAGATCACTACGGATTAAGGTTGGTCTTCAAGGGCAACAACAACAACAGAAAGCCCACATATACATGGAAGCTGAACAATGCTCTACTCAATGATAACTTGGTCAAAGAAGAAATTAAAGACTTCCTAGAATTTAATCAAAATGAAACTACCCAAACCTATGGGACACAATGAAAGCAGTGTTAAGAGGAAAACTCATAGCTCTGAATGCCTCCAAAAAGAAACTGGAGAGAGCATACTCTAACAGCTTAACAGCACATCTGAAAGTTCTGGAACAAAAAGAAGCTAATACACCTAAGAGGAGTAGAAGGCAGGAAATAATCAAATTAAGGGCTGAAGTCAACCAAGTGGAAACTAAAAGAACTATACAAAGAATCAACAAAACTAAGGGCTGGTTCTTTGAGAAAATCAAAAGATAGATAAACCCTTAGCCAGACTAACCAGAGGGCTCAGAGACAGTATCCAAATTAACAAAATTAGAAATGAAAATGGAGATATAACAACAGACTATGAGGAAATTAAAAAAATCGTCAGATCCTACTACAAAAGCCTATATGCAACAAAATTGGAAAATCTGGAGGAAATGGACAAGTTTCTAGACAGATACCAATTGCCAAAGTTAAATCAGGATCAGATAAACCATCTAAACAGTCCCATAACCCCCAAAGAAGTAGAAGCAGTCATTAATGGTCTCCCAACCAAAAAAAGCCCAGGACCAGATGGGTTCAGTGCAGAATTCTATCAGACCTTCAAAGAAGACCTAATACCAATACTTCAGCCTATTCCACAAAATAGAAATGGAAGGAACACTACCCAATTCCTTTGATGAGGCCACAGTCACACTGATACCAAAGCCCCACAAAGACCCAACAAAGAGAGAAAACTTCAGACCAATTTCCCTTATGAATATCGAAGCAAAAATACTCAATAAAATTCTTGCAAACCGAATCCAAGAACATATCAAAACGATCATTCACCATGATCAAGTAGGCTTCATCCCAGGCATGCACGGATGGTTCAATACCTGGAAATCCATCAATGTAATCCACTACATAAACAAACTCAAACAAAAAAAAAAAAAACCACAAGGTCAATTCGTTAGATGCTGAAAAAGCATTTGACAAAATTCAACATCCCTTCATGATAAAAGTCTTGGAAAGATCAGGAATTCAAGGACCATACCTAAACTTAGTAAAAGCAATATATAGCAAACCAGTGGCCAACATCAAACTAAATGGAGAGAAATTTGAAGCAATCCCACTAAAATCAGGGACTAGACAAGGCTGCCCTCTCTCTCCCTACCTATGCAATATAGTACTTGAAGTTCTAGCTAGAGCAATAAGGCAACAAAAGGAAATCAAAGGGATACAAATTGAAAAGGAAGAAATCAAAATATCACTATTTGCAGATGATATGATGGTATACTTAAGTGACCTAAAAACCTCCACCAGAGATCTGCTACAGCTGATAAACAACTTCAGCAAAGTTGCTCTGTACAAAATTAACTCAAGCAAATCAGTAGCCTTCCTATACTCGAAGGATAAACAGACTGAGATAGAAATTAGGGAAATGACATCCTTCACAATTGTCGCAAACAATTTAAAGTATCTTGGTGTTACTCTAACCAAACAAGTGAAAGATCTGTATGACAAGAACTTCAAGTCTCTGAAGAATGAAATTGAAGAAGACCTCAGAAGATGGAAAGATCTCCCATGCTCATGGATTGGCAGGATTAACTTACTTAAAATGGCCATCCTGCCAAAAGCAATATACAGATTCAATGCTATCCCCATCAAAATCCCAACTCAATTCTTCATAGACATAGAAAGAGCTATTCTAAAATTCATATGGAATAACAAAAAACCAACGATAGCAAAAACTATCCTCAACAATAAAAGGTCTTCTGGGGGAATCAGCCTCCCTGACCTCAAGCTGTACTACAGAGCAGTAGTGATAAAAACTGCATGGTATTGGTACAGTGACAGGCAGGTAGATCAATGGAATAGAATCGAAGACCCAGAAATGAACCCACACACATATGGTCACTTGATCTCTGACAAAGGAGCTAAAACCATACAATGGAAAAAAGACAGCATCTTCAACAAATGGTGCTGGATCAACTGGCTGTTTACATGTAGAAGATTGCGAATTGATCCATTCCTATCTCCCTGTACAAAGCTCAAGTCCAAGTGGATCAAGGACCTTCACATAAAACCAGATACACTGAATCTAATAGAAGAGAAAGTGGGGAAGAGTCTCGAACACTTGGGCACAGGAGAAATGTTCTTGAACAGAACCCCAATGGCTTGTGCTCTAAGATCAAGAATTGACAGATGGGACCTCATAAAATTACAAAGCTTCTGTAAGGCAAAGAACACTGTGAATAGTGCAAAACGGCAACCTACAGATTGGGAAAGATCTTTACCAATTGTACATCTGATAGAGGGCTAATATCCAAGGTATACAAAGAACTCAAGCAGCTAGACTCCAGAGATCCAAATAACCCTATCAAAAAATGGGCAAGTGAGCTAAACAGAGAATTTCTCAACTGAGGAAACGAATGGCCGAGAAGCACCTAAAGAAATTCAGCATCCTTAGTCATCAGGGAAATTGAAATCAAAACAACCCTGAGATTTCACCTCACACCAGTCAGAATGGCTAAGATAAAAAACTCAGGTGATAGCAGATGTTGGCGAGGATGTGGAGAAAGAGGAACACTCCTCCATTGCTGGTGGGATTGCAAGATGATACAACCTCTCTGGAAATCAGTTTGCGGACCCTCAGAAAAATGAACATAATACTACCTGAGGACCCAGCTATTCCACTCCTGGGTATATAACCAGAAGATGCTCCAACATGTATTAAAGACACATGTCCCAGTATGTTCATAACAGCCATATTTATAATAGCCAGAAGCTGGAAAGAACCCAGATGTCCCTCCACAGAGGAATGGATACAGAAAATGTGGTACATTTACACAATGGAATACTACTCAGCTATTAAAAACAATGACTTCATGAAATTCGTAGATAAATGGATGGATCTTGAAAATATCATCCTGAGTGAGGTAACACAGTCACAAAAGAATGAACATGGTGTGTACTCACTGGTAAGAGGTTATTAGCCCAAAAGTTTGAAATACCCAAGAGTCACTCCACAGCAACAGTAGTTCTGAGTGTGACGTCCCATATGGAGGGCTTGGAGAAAGGACTGAAAGAGCTGAGGGAGTGTGCAGCTCCAGGGAGTTAGCAACAGTTGCAACTGGCCTGACTCCCGATACTTCTGGAGACTGATCCACCAACTAAAGTATACACATAGAGAGACCCATGGTGCTGGCCACAAATGCGGCAGAGGAGGGTCTTGTTATCCATCAGGGGGAGGAGAGGCCCTTGGGCCTGAGGGTGTTAGATCCCCCAGTGTAGTAAAATGACAAGGAGGAGGGACGAGAGTGAGTGGGTGGGTGGGTGGGAGGGTGGGTTGGAGAGTATCCCCATATTGGCAGGGGGAAGGCGGAGGGAATGGGGAGGTTCCAAAGGGGAGATCTGAAACATTTGAAATGTAAATAAAATATGAAAAAAAAGTGGGAAAAAAAAGAAATTAAAAAAAAAAGAATATAAGTGTAAATTGTCATCACTGTGTTTAGATTTAAGGTCTGATTTTCTTATCTGTAGGAGCCATCATATTTATATATGACCTCTGTGGTCCTAAACAATAATTTCAAGGGCTTAAGAAATATTCTATTACATTATATAACAAAATTAAGTCAACATAAAATAACAATGAAGGGGTAAACTGTAGAGTTGGTGCTGCCCTTAATGTTACCCCAAGTATGTTCCTATGTAATCTGGATGTCTTTAAAACTACAAACACACAAATTTAAACACAGTCAACTATTTTTCTTTCTCTGCTTTTATACAACAGATTTCTAAATTGTTAGGAGTTGTGTAAACATTTTTCTCTTTAAAGGGTTATCTGATATTCTTTAGTGTCTTAAGATGCATCATGAAAAAAATAAAGTTAATAAACATGCAGAAAAATCATGGTCAGGGTACCATATTATATACAATAAATAAGTTGAAAAAGATTATATATTATATTATTATAGAAAATTCTGTTTTTCATTACTATCTTTCAGTCTCAAAACAAATTCATTTACTTCTATTTAATTGATTTTACCCAAGTATTTGATCATATGATTACGTTTATCTCATTACATAGTCTAGAGAAGTAGTTATCCAAAGAATCCATATGGGAAGTGATAGCAGAGAAAGTAGGATATCAAAGTCTTTAAATAAATGTTATTATGAAGAAATTTGTACTCCCTGAATGCAATATTATAGTCACTGATAATAATTCATACCTGTTTGAGCAACTGTACATGGATTATAAAACTCAATGGACATGTATGGCATCAACAAAATGGTGGAACAGAGGCTTCCTACCACCACTTCTGGAATATACACTGATTTGTACAGTCACCCATGATGAGCATACCTGTAAAGAAGCTGTTCCTCATTTGGGTACCTGTGGTGGTGGTTTTTTGCCAGTTTGACAGAATTTACAATCGCCTGGGAAGGGACTCTCAATAAGGGATTGTCTAGAACAGGTTTTCCTGTGGACACGTCTGTGCTATAACTGTGGACATATTTTGACTATGAACACTAGCATGGAAAGATCTGCCCACTGTGGGTGACCCCATTTCCTAGGCTTGGGATTCTGGATTATACAACGGTGGAGAAGGTGACGTGAGTCCTAGTATTGCAAGCATTCAACCATTGTTTTCTGTTCTTAACTGTCAGTGTGGTATGATTAGAGCTTCAGGTTCCTACTGACTTGACTTCCACAATGATAAACTATACTGAAATTGTGAGTCGACTAAACCCTTTCTCCCCTTAAGTTGCTTTTGTCAAGGTATTTTTTTTCAGAGCCAGAGGAGATAAAACTGAGAAAAATTCTTTAGCCTTAAAAATACTGAAGTAACTTCAACCCCTAAAGGACTTAACACGCCACATTATAATGATTTTTTTTTTTTAAAAAAAAATCAATGATATATTGGAATAGGGTTGTTATGAGAGCAGGAGTGACTAAGCTGGCTCGAGGGGAGGGGTGAAGGGTAGATTTAAACATAGCATATTATATGCCTCTATAAAATTATCAAGCAGTGAATGAGGCAGTGAGGGAGGGAGGAAGGAGAACCAAGACTGGTCATGTCTGTCCAGTGTTCTTGGAACTCACCCTGATAATATGGTCCGTATTCCCCTATAGAAAACCTCAAGTGCAGTTCAAGCTCCCTCACACTGACATTTGACCAATATAACCAAAGCTGTGTACTTATAAAAAGCTCATTATTGTTTCATCCTGTGAATGGCCTAGAAGATTGAGAATACATTATCCAGACAATTCTTATAGTATTACCAACAAATAGTTTTTGTAAACATTAAAGAAAACCTGAGTTTTTAGATTCTTTCTAAATTCATAACCTCATGGTATTTTCATATGGCAGAGTGTGGTGGGGATGGCATTATTTTAGAAAAACTAACCCAGGTTCTGCACAATCACAAAATTTATAAAGTTTCTGTCAACAAAGAATAAAAATGAGCAAATGTAAAGACTTCTAGTAAATATATTTATGAGGTGGAAAATTCATTTAATTCATTCTCTCTCTTTCTCCCCCTCCCCCCGTGTGTGTGTAAAGGTATGTATAGGTATACAAGAATACCTTGGATACTCTTTGATCTGCCTAGATTTTTGATCTCATTGAGACCTGAGGATTGCCAATAGTCCCTGGCCAGTGAGTTTCAGCAATGCATCTACTTCTGCATCATCAGCTCTTGGATGGCAGGCAAGAACAAAAAAGCCTGTCATGTTTATTTTGGTTCTGGGAATAAAACTCAGGTCTTGGTTACTGGCCACACCTTTCTAACCCCTGAAAACATTGTAACACAGGGAGATGCTACAGAGCTTCCAGTATGTGTGTGTGTTTGGGGGGGGGGGAAGTTTAAAGGCCATGAGGGATGGGCTGTCCCTGTACTTATGAGTTCTAGGTACTTCACCATTTAAAAAAAAATATTTTAACTTTTGTGATATCAGTACTACATTGTGGACACTCAGAAACATGAAACATGGCACAGACACACTCTCCTCTCCCCAAAATTTAGTGTGTGTGTGTGTGTGTGTGTGTGTGTGTGTGTGTGTGTGTGTGTGATTATATAGACCACATGTGCAGGTGCCCTCCAAGGCCAGAGGAGAGTGTCTGATCTCCTGGACTGGAGAGCTAAGTGCTTCTGAGATGCTCCTAACCACTGAGCCATCTTTCCAGGCCAGATATACTCTGTAAAGTGGTAGACATAGGATCTGAATTTCTTTCTCTTTTTACTCCACTCTAATTATTGCATGAACATTGTACATTTCTTCCTAAAAGCATGCCCCATTTTTCCCTGTCTCCACATTTTTATGATTGCCTGGATTGATTTTTGTTTTAAGTTTACATTTTAAAACTGTGAGCTGCATTTCTCCCTGTTTCTATTTATCTCTTGTCTCAATCACCAGGTTTGAAAAAAAATGAGAACTACGCTGATTTTATTTGGACTGAGAACATTTCAAAACATGTGACTGCACCTCAAATTCTTGTTAAAATAATTCTATTTATAACTTTCTGCTTGGTCAATTTTATTTTAACTTTGGCTTCTGCTTCCTGAGACTGTTTTATCTTGATAGTGTAAGATGACTTCTTGGAAACTTCGATCACCTAACACCTTTTAAGCAAGAGTCTGGGTCTTCGCTAGAAGTTTCTTAGACACTTGCTTCATCTCCTAGTACAGCTACCTGCAGGGTATCTCTCAGTGGCTTGGGGTTGTGAAAAAGGCATTATTCACCCAGGGAGCAAGCCATGGATTCACATAGTGGCACAAAACACAATACATTCATCACCACCATAGGTGACATTTTGGAGCCTGACCTTTGAGTGGTCTAGCCTGCTCTCTCCCTGATGCTGGAAAAGGAATAAAGAGGTCCTTGCCCTTGTAGTCCTCCTTGGAAGGGTTCTTACAATGGGCAGGTTAGATGAGCTGCTCTAGCAACTTGGCACCTTCATTGACTTTGGAGCTGATCATCTGCTTTTCAGGGAGAAATGAGGTAAAAGGCTAACGGGTAGAATCACCCATTGCCAAGAAGAGAGAGGTGACAGAGCAGCCCTGAAAGCAACAAATTGTTCCGTGGCACCTACTCCCCCAATTCAACATGGAAAAATGAATACTATTTACAATAGCAAAGCAATGTGAAGCCCAGAGGCCAAGGAATTGTTATTCGGGCACAAGAGATAGCTCAGGAATTAAGAACACCGACTGTACTTCCAGAGGACCTGGGTTCAAATACTAGCATTTCCAAGGTAATTCACACTTGTTAACCCACAGGATAAGGTGCTCTCTTAAACATCCAAGTAGACAACACACACACACACACACACACACACACACACACAAACACACTATGAAAAAATTTTAAGCAGGAAATTAAATGAATATAGTCTCCAAAAGACCATTGAAATAGTGGTCAGGGAAACAGCACTTCTTGATTGTGCATGCCAGGAACAGCTGTCCTAAAGAATCAGAAACACACACACACACACACACACACACACACTCAGACACATACCAAAACACACACATATAGACACACACATACACACTCACACACAACACACCACAAAGATAGACACACACACTGACCCAGAAATAGAGAAAGAGAGAGAGAGAGAGAGAGAGAGAGAGAGAGAGAGAATATGAAGACAACCTAATAGTGTTACTGTAGATCTGTAAAATCCTAGGGTTAGGGCCTGTGCTTCATTCAGGCTTCAGTAACTCCCCCACACTCTGACCCCGGTGGATGTTAGAGGCTCTTGTCATGTTAGTTCATCTCTTCCCAGGAGCCAAACACCTATTGATCTTGCCTGAACAGCACACTCAGTCTGTGATGTAAGATTTAGGGGGTGTTCTGACAGCTGCTGAGGAAAGCCTCTGACCAAGCACTAGTATGCAGTGTTCCTTAGTAGAATAGAGAACAATTGGTGCAATTTAAAGCCAATGGAAACCTGGAAGAAATGAGGATCTCCTTTGAAGGAAGATAGCTTTTGTTATTTATTTGTTCTATCTATCTATCTATCTTTATTCTTGTAAGGAAAAATTGAACTACAGACGAAAATTTATGAGATTAACACTGTCAACACAGCATTCTTTAGTTGGTGTTTTGGCTAAGAGAAACAAGAGCCACAGCTTCAGGCTGCACTGTGTAATTGAAGTGGCACTTCTTAATGTGGTATGTTTGCCAGAGATAAAAGATGCAAGGCCCTCTTTAACTTCTGTTGTAGGTTGGTATCATTGCTTTTCTAATGCTGTTTTCTTATGCTGTTTTTGAAATTCTATATTTTCTTCAAATTTTACCTTCTAGGTACCAGGGTGTCTGTGGGCCTTTAAAGCTCATGAGAACCAGCTGTATCTCACGTTACATGCTGTGAAGAACTCGGTTCCACTGGATACAATAGGATTCACTGCCAAGTTCAGGACAACGGTGTCTGCCATGGAGATTAGAACACAAGCAAAGTGTCTTTCAGGCTGCATATACTATGTTCTACCTGGAGAAGCCATGTTCTGAGGACAGGCCATTAAACTGAGGTTATGCAGCTACAGGGTTGTGTCTCACAGTAGCTTAAGTCTGTCTTTCCCTGTGGCAGGGGTAAATCTTTAGACTTTTCATAATTCCGTTATCCTCTGTCAAAACTCCAGAACTTGGTTGAGAGAAAGTACAGGTATATTGGACAGAGTGATATTATGTAAGAGAGAGAGAGAGAGAGAGAGAGAGAGAGAGACAGAGAACAACTTGAGACAGTTGGAATGAGATGATATAATATTTAACTGATTTGATGTCATGTTAAAGGATCATGGTTACCAGGAAACAATCTTAACTATCAATTATTCAAGATGATGATAAAATCATGAGACCTGTTTTCCAACAATAAGAGAATAAGAGAAAAGAGTGAAGATGAACATAGATATCTGCAGTGGTGGCAAAGGACAGGCCAGCTGCCTCATTGCTGGGTGCTCCAAAAGGGTGTGCTCCAGCTGTTCTTACTCTTCTTACTTCTTTTTATGCTAATAAAAAGTCTGCGTATGTAAATAATTTATTGAGATCGATAGGAATAACATGTCTTCCAACTTACTGAACTGACTGCATAGAATATATTTTCCTCGTATTTTCAGTAACTATAGCTGTTTCAAACCACTAGAAGGTACAAAGGGAAGATGAATATCTGGTCATGTCCCGGTTCTCATGGCCCTGCCTTTGCCAGACTCTTTTTTTATACAATAATGATTTGGTGAAAACTGTGATTTTTCAGGCCGTGTTCCAGAAGGTTCTTAAATGATCTGACCTTCCTGAACAAAATTAAAAGGTACTCTAAAATTGGTTTTTGTGTTTGTTTGTTTATTATTGGTAGTATGTAGGAGGGATAGCTTTATATTAATTTGTCTTTGCTTATATCTGTTTCTATCTTTTCTTTATGAAAATTGTAACACAGTCAGTTGTGTTGGGTGCTCAGAAAATATGGACCGTGGAGGCAAAAAGACAGAAAATGGTTCAGTGTAATAATGATCTCAAGCATAATCTGAAGTGACTCTGACAAGCATATATTTATAAAATGTACTGTCTAGACTCTAGAAGTTGCAGCTAATGGAAGAATAAAATATTTTAAGATACCATATAGGGCTCTGTTTTAGAAAACACACAAGTTGTTCTTATAGTTATGCAATTCCAATTCCTCCGGCAGTGAGGCAGAGTACTCCACCCTTGGCATCCGGGAAGGAGAGAAATCAACATGGACATCATCTTTAGCTGGAGGCAGATGGAACAGGATCATTGTTTTTATGTTTGTAATTGCAAATGGGAACATTACTTAATGAAGCCAAGCTTTACCAGGGACTCACTTAATGATGCTTTCTTGGCTTAGGATAAAACAGCCTAGAAATCTGTTTGCCTTAGAAGGCTGGGAAGGGATCAAAAACTGCCCTTCATAAGGATGTGATCCAGTTGTCTAGATGTGGAGTTTTTAAATGCTAAATGAGCCTGCCCTGAAGTGGCTGATCCTGGGATAAAGTTACTGCAGAAAAATGTGCTTAGGTTTCCCGTAAATTATTTAAAAGAGACTTAGTAGTTCCTTAGAAGTGGCTTTATAGTTCTAGTCCCAAGGGCATAAACAGTCAGCAAAATGAACTCACTACTACAGGGCACAAGAATAGAGACAAATCCAAGATTTGGAGTCAGACCTGGAGGCCCAAGCTTGTAATCCCAACTAGTAAGGAGGCTGAAGTGGAAGATTATAAATTCATTGTCAATTCAGGTCACATAGTTTGATTCTGCCTCAAAATAAAAGCTAAAAGGAGGGCAGGAGATACAGTTCTCAGAGATTGAATGTAGCACCACAAAACATGCAATGACAAATACAACAGTAAAGTAATAACCAAATCTGAACTGAATCCATCCTTAATGAGTTTACCTGGTGAAATCTGCATATAACAGATGAGAGCTAGCACTCTCTAGTAAACCAAGGACAACCTGTAAAACTGGAAGACTAGTTGTGATAGGTCATCAAATTCTAAGCATAGAGATTTCCTAGAAAAAAATCGGAGTGGGAATAAAATGATATTATAGTGAGCTAATCAATTTTGTGCTACACATGTCCGGAAAGGCAATAGTAAATGAAGAGTGATAGTTACCCCAGAATAATTAAAAAGAAGTGTCAAGAATAAGTGTTTGTCTGTATCCCTCCTTCTACGTCTCCAGCTCCAGGAGATCAGAAGACCTTCCCAAACTTTACATGTACCTGCAAGTACACACACACACACACACACACACACTCACACACACACACACCAACACACACACACTCACACACACAGACATACATATACGAATATATAAGTAAATAATAACACACACACACCAACACACACACTCACACACACACACCAACACACACACTCACACACACACACACTCACACACACACCAACACACACACACTCACACACACACCAACACACACACTCACACACACCAACACACACACTCACACTCACACACATGCTCACACACACACACCAACACACACTCACTCACACACACACACTCACACACACACAGACATACATATACAAATATATAAGTAAATAATAAAATAAATCTCTACATATTAATAAATGGATAAAAATGTCTCTTTCTAATTGGTCATTCCTCACTAGTCTTGGTTTAGGTGAATTCATCCTACTGGGGGAACTGGTGCCTTTATTTCATGTGTTTCCTGTAGGACAGAAAGCCTGTCTATTATCTGCTTTATACAGATCTCTCCTTGCTAATAAGGCTGATTTCTCCTTCCCCTTCCTATTTCCATTTAGAAGTCTCTTGCTGGTTATATTTGTGAATTTTATGTGTTGATTGCTGTGTCACAAAATCATTTAGATCAAACCATACAGAAGAAAGAGACCAATCAAATATACATTATTTAATTACTTCAGTCAAAATATTTTTGTTTAAATAAATTGGTCTCCATTCTAGCATTTTAAAAAACTAACATAGCTTTAGAATTAAGTATTTTTTGCATAAATAAGGTGATTCATTGTGGAAAAAAACAAGGAGTGGTTTTTAACCTCAATTTGGTAATATTGTTAAATTTAATTTCTGATGGTGTGACTGAAATATTCTGGCTTGAGATTTAGACCTGCAATCTAATTCTGACCTTTTTCTTAAAAATAATGAGATCAGTTATTGTCTGGTTCTTAATTTTCCTTCCCTATGATGTGGGGGTTGAATTCAATTTTTTTCTTTAAAAGATATTTGTAAGTTCTTAGCTTCTACAAGGGAGTGTGTTATTAAAGGATCTTCTGAGAAGCAAATCAAACTGATTTGGGAATTTTAATTTTACAACTTGTAGACATCAATATGGATGAAATATGAAAAAGTCAGGTAGGTGTGACACACCTAGCCTGTTCTCTCATGCTCCTTGCGACTCTTCTCCTTGTGACAAGATACACCTAGAGGAAAGAGTTTATTTTGTCTCAAGTTTGAGCGGACATCCCTCATAGTTGCGGAGGCATAATGCCCAGAAAGGCTGATACTTTGGCAAGAGTGGGAGGTTAGCTGCTCGTATCTTTACAGATCGGAAAGCAAATATAGGATGAGCAGTAGGGCTGAGCTGTGCTCCAATGTCCCTTCTCCGGCACAACCCCTTCCTCCTGCTAGGCCCCATCTCCCAAATAATGCCACTATCTTGGGACCAATTATTCAAGCATGAGCTTGTGGGAGTTACATTACACTCAGAATACAGACGGTGCTGTAGTTGTCCTCCTGCCATAGCTTCCTGAGTGCTAAGATTATGTAATTGTGTTTAAACATGAGTTAAACTGTGTAGGTGCCAGCATCGGATCCTCATTACCAGCAAAGCTGTTCAATATAAATATGATGTTCACTGTATATGTCATTTTCCTTTTTTAGTGGTCAAACTAGAAGCTTTTAAAAACAAAAGGAATTTCACTGTTATATTTAGTTAGCATTGTATACTCTAAATATCTAACATTTGAAAATGTGATCAATTAAGCAACTCTAAGTAGATAGCATACGTTTCATTAAAAATACCTAAATCTTCAAATCTGATGCCTATTTTAAAATTACAACAAAACTTATTTCAGATCATCCACATCTTAACTGCTCTGTAGCCAACTGCTCTGTACACAGCTATGGCTATAATAGCAAAAAATGTTAAGTGAAGAAAAATTACTTCAATCACAGCATTTAAAACTACTTATTAAAATATGTGAAAATTGCCTTCAACTTTGTATTCAACTGAATTTCAATTAATCCTTGGAGAGAATGTGTGTTGGGTTTTGACAATGTGGCCATTCATATCCAGCATAAATTGCAAGGATGTCAATCACCTTTTGGAGAATGTAGGTTGTGCAGTGAATCCCAATTATCTAAGGCCCATGACAGCAGGGTGATGGCTTTGCCTGGGGTTTCAAAACTGGACTCAACTTGAAAGTGGCATAGCTCATTGTGTTCGTACCCAAACTAATGCTGTATCAGAAAACCTATTTTTCCACTGGTTTGAGAATATTGATCACAGCCACAGGTTTATGAAAGCATTGCATCTGCTGCAGACAGGCAGCCTTTAACTCAAATCTAAGCGGGGAAGGCTCCTTTAGTCAGAACCATGTTTTAGATGAGTTATTGAATGGAGAGATTGTGTAATAATTAGTTCTTCATGATAAAATATTTAAGAAAATTAAGAATTAATTAAAATTAAAAATTAAACTAGAAGCTTAATTTTCCTTTTCTCATCTTAAATCTATTTATCCATATTTTTCATTATACTAGTTTGTGCTTGAGTACATTGGGGTAGACGGTAAGAAAGTAGTACTCACATGCCACAGTCTGTGTGTGGAGATCAGAGGACAACTTGTGGGAGTCAGCTCTGTTCTCTCCTTCCATCATGTGTGTTCACAGATAAAATTCAGGTCATAAGGCTTGATGACAAGTACTTTTATCCACTGAGTTGTGTTACTTACCCTTTCCCCAGTAAAAAGAACATTTTTGTTTGTATCAATTTGTGTGAGTGTGTGTGTGTGTGTGTATGTGTGTATTTGTGTGTGTGTGCGTGTGTATGCAGATATCTATGTGTTTGGAGTGGAGAATAACCTCAGGGTTTGGTTTTCATCATCCATTTTGCTTGAGACAGGATTCCTGCTTGTTGCTGTATATGTCATGTTAGCTGGCCCAGGAGTTTCCAGAACTTTTCCTTTCTCTGCCTCCCATCTCGCCATAGAAGCATGAGGGCTATAGATGTATACTACTATGTCAGACTTTACATAAGGCTATGGGAATCTGAACTCAGTTCCTCACATGTCCAAAGTGTGATAGTAGGGTTAAATTTCTAATTGGCAGAATCTAGAATCACCTAGGAGACAGGCAGGCACATGCCTGGGAAAGATAGTCTTGACTCTGTCCATTGATGTGGAAATCCACTGGGAGAATGTTGTTTTCTAGGCAAAGGATCCTAGAATGAACTAGAGAAATTGAGCTGAGCCCTCTCTTGTATTCATTTCTCTTTGCTTCTTGACTGTGAGTGCAATTTGACCAACTGCTTCAGCCTCCAGCTGCCTATAGCGCCCCATCATGGTGTACTGTACCAAGGTGTGTACCCTTGAACTGTGAGTAAAATAAACCTATCATGCCTTAAGTTGCTTTTGTCAGGGTATTTTATCACAGCAATAGGAAAGGAAATGAAGACATACAGCCAGCATTTTACCTGCTGAGCCCTCTCCACAGCTGAATTTATCTCTTTTTCTTTCGGTTCTATACTTATGCCTAGAAATGGGCATATGAGGCATTTTTGTAAAGCTCTCATTCAGGACATGGCTAGAATTCATTTTAAGTCCAATGATACATGTGTCTCAACCCAACTAAGTCCATGTTTGTGGACACAGATTTTTCTGTAATACCTTTTATGACAAGTTAATTCACAAGTATATATATATAAAGTATATATATTCACAAGTATGTATGTATATATATAAAATCTTCATGAAATTTCAACTCCCATAACTTAGATCATAATCAAATTCATTAGTTATTTGTAAGTTTTAAATGTATGTCTCAAAAGATTCATGTAGGTGTAACTCAAAAGAGCTTAAAGTAGGTGTTAAATTTATACTGAGTTAGTGAATGACATTAGGGCTTGACTAAGATCAAATGTAGTTCCTAGTGCACACTAGGCAGGTGTTTTATACTCAGCAGGCCCTTCATCCAAAACACTAAAAACTGAAGCTAGGTTTTCTCCTGACTTTTGATATATGGGTAGTTTTAATAACTTTTTTAAGTAGTTGTTGGTTCTGAAGTAGAGGCCTCCACAGCCTGGCCTCCAATTCAATATTGGTCGGAGAAAGACATTGGATTTCTGATCTTCTTGCCTCCATCTCCCTAGAGCTGGAGGGACAGGCATGTGCCACTGTGCCTGTTTTCTGCTGTGCTAGAGAGAGAACCAAGGGCTTTTTGGATTCTGAACAAATAACCTATCAAGTTGGCCACAATCTGAGCCCCTGAAGTTAGGGATTTTAAGATGCTCAAGAGAAGAGGGATATTTGAGTGTCCTCAGGAATGTTTCACTGTCATCCAGTTTGACCACTTCTAAATCTGGCACCTTGAACAACTGAGTGGAATCTTCTTTCTAAAACCTTGGGTAGTGGTATTTTGCTTCTCTCCTTTATTGAAATTGGGTCTCTGAGAGTAAATCTTAGGATTTTAACCTTTATCGTAATTATCAGATGATTTTTCACATAACAAGACTGGGGACTCTCCCATAGTTTGTCCTATCACTGAGAGAATACATTAAAAAATTTAAATACATACATATATGTCAAAGCCAATGGATCTCAAACCTAGTTTCAGAGTTTATATGAGATTTCAGAGTTTACTTGTGTAAACACAATTATTTCAACTATACCCAATACAACTAATAAAAGGGGCAGAATTTTATACAACCTTTCAATTCTGAAGCTTTTGCTTCTTTAGTTTGTGTTTTCTGAGGATCAAGTTTGTGGTCATGTATATGCTAAACAAATACACCATGAGTGAGCTGCATGCCAGATTCAACACTCAGGATTATATGAATTATATTATACTTTTTGGGGGGGGGGGCTGTGGCAAAACCCTAGACAAAGCAACTTGAGTAGGAAAGGCACATCGGGGCACACTGTAAGGCTACATACAGTTCATCATGGTAGGAAAGGCATGGTGGTAGGAAGCTGAGGCAGCTGGTTCATAGTCAAGAGGGAAAGAAAGATGGATGCTCATGCTAGGCTAATATTCTCTTTGCGATTCAGTGTAAGGGCCCTTACTAATGAAATGGTGACAACCACATTCATAGTGGCTCCTCCCTCAGTTAAACTGCTCTAGAATGCCTAATTTTACACAAGTCAGACATATGTCTCCTAGGTGATTCCAAATCCGGTCATGTTAAAGTGAAGAGTAACCATTTACTTGAATTCAAATTAGTCAAACAGATCATCATTCTGTATTAATTCTACTTAATAAAGCCTTTAATATGAATTGTGAGGTAATATTCTTCAAAGAACTTTGCAAGCAGAATCTCCTAAGCATAACTACCTTTTAAGGTATGTGGAGTTTTAGGAAATAGAAGAGGATGCTCATATTCCCTCCATCTCTGATGCCTGTTCTCATTTATGTAGGTTTATGTAAATTTTATGCAAATTTAGCAGATTTTCTGTTACAGAACTTGTGGTCATCATAACTATTTAATTCTCCAAAAGTTGGCCTACAGTTGATGACCTATGTAGCCTTCTAGACTATTGTGACTTTTATCACCATCTTACTTAAACACATGACTTGCAATATGTGAATATAGGGTTGAACGAAGACCCTGGCTTTCCTCTTTTCATGGATGAATTATTCTTAGCAAATATCCGGGGATCATTCTTTGAAGTTTCTTCTTTAGTTCTGAGGTACAGCTCCCATTGATCCATTTTTTTTTTTTTTTTGCCACAAAATAAGTCACCCAGATCACAATTTGATTGAGTAAAAAAGATATACTCTCAGATGTATGAAAAGTCTTACTAAGTTTTATTAGTCTTAAAAGCGACTTTCACCAGGAGCCAAATTTAGGAGGAAGCCATTCCTATCTCTAAAATGTAAAGAAATTTTTAAGTAGTGATGATTTCATTAATTTTCAGAGCATTATGGCCAACTGGCAGAGGCTTTCTTATATGATTATAGGTTACTGTCTTTGAAATTACTTTCTTTTCTTAAATTAACCTGTCTGAGCTAAAATGACACAGTAGTGATAATAGTGTGATAAAATTGGCTTCTTTGTGTAATTTTAAAGTATCTTAACTAACTTAAATAATAGTATCCCAAAACTACTCCATAAAAAGAGATTGGTATTAGAAACATTTATAGAGCTCCTCATTGGGTTTTTTGATAGATAAAGAACATTTAAAAATTGAGTCATATATTCATAAAAGAGAGAGACTTCTAGCACCAAGAAGACAGGCTCCACTGTGCAAAACCTTACTACCATAAGGCCCTATTTGTGCTAGAAAGAGCATCAAGCTTGAGCCAGAGGGTCCACAGTCAGGTGACAGTCTTATATAAACTTTGGTCAGTGGGTAAACTTCTTTGGCCTTGGAGACTTTCTTCTATAAAGCTGGAATACTGATAACATCACCACCTTCTTCATAAGTTATTGCAAAAGTTAAGATCAGGAACAAACAAACAAGAAAAGCATTGCCTCATGTATCTCTAAGGATTTATCTTACAGAGAATGACAGGAGAGTAGACAGTTGGAGTTTGTAGGGGTCTTCAGGGTCCTGAGTGAGATATGTGAGCAGTAGAAGGGGAGGTAAATAAAGAATACAAGAAAGAAGAA
>JADRCH010000012.1:13707023-13717488 GCA_019843965.1 Rhynchomys soricoides
TGACTCATATGTGAGAAAGTGAGCATCTCGAGAGATGCAGGAACAGGGTGTGCTTACGTCTAGAAGCTTCTTTATGGCCTATTATTTCCCATTTCATTTGTCTAAATTTTAATTACTCATTAATTCAATGACATATCATTTTGTCTATCTCCTTGTTCATGGTTAATGTTTTCAAGGCATTAAATCTCTGTATAAATGCCATTTTCTCAAAGAAGGTGTTCTGAAAGCACCAAATCCACTTTCCAGCACTTTTTCATGGTACTTTTTATTTGCTCAGTACCAGTTTGCTTATTTAGTTATTTATATGCTAATTGTCAATCTTTACAAACTAAGTAGTCAATTTCAAGAAGTTTAAAAAAATCTGATTATTTTCATCTTAAAAATGTTATTTTACATTTCTCTCTCCCTCTCCCATCTGTCTTCTCCCCCCCCGTGTGTGTGTGTGTGTGTGTGTGTGTGTGTGTGTGTGTGTGTGTTTGTGTGTGTGTTTCAGAGTGCCAAGGTGTAGAGGTAGGGGAACAACTTAATTTCAGGAATTCTTTCCTTCTAACATGTGTGTCCAGGGATGTACCTTGGCTCCCCCTTACCTACCTAGCTATCTTTTCAGTCTTGTTCATTTTTTTGTAACATGCCTAACATCCATGATAATGTCTGATATTTACTGTTTGTTGTTGCTTAGAGAGAAGAAAATTGTAAAGGATGCTTATAAAACTAGGTGTGTATTAGTCACTCTTCTCGTTGAAGTGACACTTGCACCTGACTGAGTTACCTTGATGCTTTTGTCATAAAGTTTATAAGGATACAGTCCATCATGGTGGATGAGATATGAATGCATCCGGTCACATTGTATCTTTAGGCAGATAAGAGAGGGCCAACAGGAAGTATAGATAGTCTATATTAAACCTTAAGGCCCACAACAGACCTATAAACACTTCTTGTTGTCCTCTCCTACCAGAGTAAGAAACAATAAAAGCATGACTTTTATATGGTTATTATTATAGGTCTAGACATGATAGTGAATGCCAGCTTGTCTCTGAGCTTGTACACCTGCTTCATTGGAACTGAGCAGTGCATAGAAGATGGAAACAGTAGAATGAGAAATGTTCTGGTGAATGATTGAAGTTCTTTCAACCCATTTTTCATGGAATTTTAAACTATGAGGAGGCTGGCTCTGCAGACAGCTGGAGAGATATCTTACGGGAAACAGAAGGTCACAGAAGAAATTTAGTAACATTTTTGTCTGCAGTAGCACATATATATATATATGTGGATTTAGCTAAAAGCATTCCAAGGAAAGACATTCAATCGTTATTTAGCCACTTAGGTAGAGGTTTACAATGAGGCTAAAGCTTCAGCTTCTAGGAATTTGAATACTTGCATTTAGAACAGAAAGAAAGAAAGAAAAGAAGAAAGAAAAGAATACAAAGAATATTAAGATAGTGAAATCAAGAGTCCAGAGGCCACCATTAGATCTAACTATGGCCCTTCAGCTTCTGCACAGCTAGATTATAGAATTACTAATGATAAACTTGGTATATTCACTTTTATCTTACCAAATAGGACTTTTTACAGTGATTATTTTGTGCTCATCTCACAACTTCCCGCTGACAGACAAATGTATAATTTTCCAATTTTGTTTCATAACCCTTGCAAATGACAATAGATTGTACTTAAGTAATTCTCTGTTGTTATCCTTTAGCTGTTGTAAATTGATTTTCTCCAAATTTAAGCATTTTCTCTTAGAGGAAAATTAGTAGAAAATTGCAGAAGAGGGGTTGGAAAGATTGATTAAAATCAGAGGACAAGGAAGTTCTTCTTGAAGTGGCAGAAAAAAATCTCCCAAGACACCAAAACAGTATGACTACTTTAATAAAATCTGCACAAAACCAGCAGCAACAGATATGTTGATGGAAGGAGAAAAGTCTCACAATGCCCTACCTCTAGACAGAGAACTACAGGCAACGAAAGACTGCAGAGAGAGGAAGTTAGTCTTTCTCAATGATGAGCTGCCTGACTGGTTATTATGGTGGTTTGGATGAGATTGTCCACCTATAAGCTCTTATGTTTGAATGCTTGGTCCCAGTTAATGCAATTGTTTGTGAAGGATCAGGAGGTGCAGCCTTGCTGTAGCAGGTATATCTCTGGGGGTGGTCTTTGAGGTTTCAAATGCGCACACCAGGCCCAGTCTCATTCTCTCCTATTTGCAACTTCCAAATCAAATGTAAGCTCTTAGCTACTGCTCCATTGCCATACCTACCTGCCTGCTATCATATATCACCACAATAATCTTGGACTAACCCTCTGATACTGTAAGCAAGCCCTCTTTAAATGCTTTCTTTTATAAGTTGTTTTGGTAATGGTGTTTTGTCAACGCAATAGGAACTCTAAGCCACTTCTCTAATACCAAGTAGTTAGCTGTGAGATCATACCATAAGGAGATAGATATATATATGTATAGTGTATGTGTGTGTTTGTGTGTAACAATAATAACCAAAAGAAAAGAGGCTGTGAATCTCAGTGGAACTGAGGGGAATCCTTGGAAGAAATAGAGAAAGAGAAGAGAAGAAATTATGTAATTATATTTTAAGTAAAAATTGAAGCTCAGATATGCACAGTGGTGGTCATGACTTTAATCCTAGCACTCAGGAGGCAGAGGCATGTCTGAGTTGGAGGCCAGCCTGGCTTATAGACAAAGTTCCAGGACAACCAGGGCTATACAGAGCAACCCTGTCTCAAAAACAAAAAACAAAAAAATGAAATACAGTAGTAAATGTCACCTAGAAAGTACAGAAAATAGACAGAACACATTAGTCTCAAGAAGTTCACAAACCTAAAAGATTCACAAAACTGCTCCACGAAGTTATATGAACAATAACAGTTACTATGGAGAAGATAGTCTCCTCAGTGGCTGCTGAGCTGTGCAGACAACTTTATGGATGCAGTTTTTCTGAGAAGTGACCAATCCTGGAGTGACATGTTGTATGATTTTTTTGTGTTCCACCTGCCTTTTAGGCATCCATGTTTTTTTAAGTGCCCACTCACCCACATTCCTGGGAGTAACACAAGTTAACTCACTTGTTCACTCAGTTAGGCTTGAGTGGCATCGGTGGCTTTTTGTTTGTTTGTTTGTTTTTGGTTTTTGGTTATAGTCTGTGGTATACCTGGGGCGAATAACTTGATGTTAGCACAGGATGTGCTTGCATTCCCTGTGTAGCTAATGCTGGCCTTAAGCTCCTGGGCCTCCTGTCTCTACTTTGTAAATGCTAGGATTATAGGCATGTGCCATCATGCCTATAGAAAAGCTATACTTGAGCAACTCAATCCTCACTTGATCCATCTCAGGTGAAGAGGGTTTTGGGTTGTAAGCTGATATGGGGTGGGGGAGAGTTTATCAGTCCTGAGAACAGTGAGTAGATTTTGGATCCGAGAGCAGTTTCATTTGTTGTTGTCAGAAGGATATGATAGGCAGCTTCAACTCTGGACCCCAGTGATCCTCTCTTCCTCAAATTCAAATCCTTTCAGGATTCCTTTGTGTGTGTGTTTGCGCGAGCTGGGCCTGTTGTCTCACATCTAACAGAGAGAACGTGGCAGATGACAGGAAGTTCTGCTGCATTTCTCATCACTATGGCTAAACATCTGACAAGAAGCAAGTAAAGGACAGTAAATATTATTCTGGCTCTTGGTATGAGGGTATAGTTCATCATAGTAGACAGGCAGAGAATTTGGAATAATTGAAAGCTACAGTAGGAACTATAAATGTCTGTCCATATCTGTATGTATCAAGACACGGGGGACAACAGGAATTGGGGCCAAACTGTGAACATTAAGGTCTACCCTCTAGAGTTCTACTTATTCCAGGTAATTCCCAACATCCAAAGGTTTCAAAGCTCCACCAATCAGCACCATTATCTGAGGACTAAGTGTTCCAATATGGTAGTCTATGGGGGACATTCTACATTGAGCTAGTAACAGATGTTAATTTTGTCGCCTGATTACCTGGGTTTTCTGTCTGTGAGTGAAGTTCTTTCTCAGTACCTCTTGAATGATGGACCCTGGGGGAAGTCATCTGCCACACCATAAGGCAACGTCAGGCCCATGGGAGATAGCTTCAAATCTGGTTTCAGAAGCCTGTTAAAATCTTTGAGAATAAGCAAGGGAGCAAGTCCTCTCCAAGCCAATCCTTAAAATAACTGCAGCCCAGCCAAATCTTGATTATAGCTCATGAGGGAACAGGATTTCAAACTACTAAGCTAAGCCAATGGCTTCCTGAAGCTGCACAGAGCCTTTTAGATCATAAATGTTTGCTGTTTTCAGCCTTTAAAGGATGAGACTGTAATTCATGCAGAAAAGGACAAAACATACATTAGCACTTTAGAGAACAGACTATACTGTAATATTCCAATTGCAATTATGCAATGTTCTATGAGGAAGCAAGTCCCATCTTCTCAGTACGATGACGTTTTCAGTGAGTTCACCCTCCTCAAAGAGTGTTATCTTCCAGTTTGTTCTCTTACATCTCCACTGGCTTCCTAAAGCTTTTGACTTTCTGTTCTTATAGTTGCAAAGTGACAGAAGGTTGAAACTATTGCTCAGTTGGTAAGGTGATTGCCTAGTGGTACATTTGATGCCCATAACTGCACAAACCAGACATAGTGGTATCCATTTGCTTTTCTAGCTGTGGAAGATCAGGAGTTCAAGGTCATCCTTGGCTATATAGTGAGTTTGAAATTGACCTGGGATACATGTGACCCTCTCTCAGAATGATGAAAGAAAGAAAGAAGGAAAGAAAGAAAGAAAGAAAGAAAGAAAAAGAGAAGAACATGAAAAGAAAGATAGGTAAAAGCAGTGTAATTGTGTCCTTGTATGTCCTTAGAATGATTAAAAACAGTGTTAGTAAGAGGACAGAATTAGCCCATGCCAGATAGGATGGATTCTCATGAAGTTTTCTATCCTGCTTTACCCTGTGCCAAGAACTGAGCACTGTTGTGTGTGATCACCTTAGACCACTGTAACACTAACTTTAAAGGGGCTTTCCCAGTGTTGCACATAGTAAGTGGTGGCCTGGAATATTTTATTATTGTGCTGGTGCAAATCTAACCTAGTGCCTCTGGGCTCAGTACACTAACCTCCACTCCTGTGGGTCTGAAATGTGAGCCCAGTCCTGAGAGTGAAGGCCAGAGCCTTCTCTCCTCTAGGCAGATCTGCTACTCTGCTCTGCAGGAATGGAGTGGAGAACTGAGTGGGTTGCTGCCAGTGCCCATGAAAAGTGGCAGTTGGAACTGACCTTAAATGTTGTTCCAAATGTGGGCGATGCCTGAACTAGCTGTTTGCTTTGATTGTCAAGATCAGGAGCACCTGACCGTCACAAGGGAAAAATCAAAAGATTGACTGAGACATTTGGCTGAATGGAGTGGAAACTCCTGAGTGATGCCTGAATCCAAGACAACCATGTCAAGGGACTGAGGCTAGACATGTGAGAAACCATCATGTGTTGGAGCATTTAGTGAATGCCTCATCTTCCTGGGTCATCATGACATTAACTCAGCTATTTATAGTAGACGTTAAGAGTTTAAAATACAACAAAATCTCAGTTTTAAGCAAGGGTTTGGCTCTATTTTGGCAATAAGGTAGTCTTTTGGTTTTGTTATTGTTTTGAGACAGCGTGTTCTGAAACTCGCAGGCCTCATGATTCAGTAGCCTAATTGCTGATTGCTGAAATCAGAGGTAAAATTAGCTCAGTACCACCAGAATGATCTCTGGTCCTCCCCCTTCACAATCTCTTTTCTTTTTAGGGGGGGAGAGGGGTGCAGGGATTTTATTCTAAAGCCCAAGATAGACTAGAACTCACTATGTAGCTTAGGCTGGCCATGAACTGGTGGCAATCCTCCTGGCTCAGACTCCTGTGTGCTGGGTTTACTGATGTGCCACCATGCCTGGCAATAGCAACTTTTTAAAAACTAATTGCCACTAACATGATTTTGAAGTAGGATTTTAGTTTAACATTTTAACAATATTAATTTTTTCATCATTTTCTTAATTTTACAATTAATTTCCTCAAAATTAAATCCTTTATACTTTTTATATTTAAAAGTCTGCATCGTTTTCAAACATAACTTAGGGAAACACATTACATAATTTTTTAAAATCATTTTTCTCATATCCAGGCTATACAGTCAGTAATACTGTGATGGGAAATTTTACCTTATCACACTGGCATCTAAGGGTTTTGTTTTATTTTTTATTTTTTAGTATAAAATGGAGTTTTTTAAGGGCATGGAGAGGAGTTAAGAGGGTAGTCGAGGCAAAGAGGAGGGGGAAGGAATGGGGAGAAAGGCGGGAAGGGAAAGAAGAGCAAGAGAGCAAGAGTGTTTTTATTTTTTTTATGTTATTTTTCAGATTTTTTCCTCTTATTTTTCAGTCTTCCATCTGAAAAGAACATTATATTTGGTAAGATAGCTCAGAAGGATGGGTTTGATCGTTAGTAGCATTGTATATGTTTATAATCTCAGCACTGACAATAGAGAGGCAAACAAAAGAAGCTTTGGATTTGCTGGCCAACTAGCCTAGTTGACAAGCTATAGGCTACTGAGAGATGAGAGAGAGAGAGAGAGAGAGAGAGAGAGAGGAACAGATCCTCAGACACAATACCAGCAGGAGGTTTTTCTGGGCTTCATAAACATATGCACAAACAGAAACTTTGCACACGCAAGAATAAGTGTGCACCCCACTCCTCCCTTACAAACACAGAAAGAAAATTAATTGGGAAGAAAATATGAGCAAGCTTATTTCACTCCTCTTTCAACTGTTCAACGCTCAACTGCCAATTTTCTTCATTTGTTATTGATCTGTGTAAGACACAGGGAAACTTAGCTGTTTGAGAGTAGGCAATAGCTGCATGGAATTACAGACACCGACATATGTGTATTGTGTGGAGTTTCTTGATCATGCACAAAAACCTCTTGAAGCTTATTAAAGAGAATTACTGTTTCGAAGACTTGTGCTGCATTTTACTAATAGAATTATTCTGGAATGTATTTCCCTGTAAATATTCTCTATATTCTCATAAATTTATGAGACTTTGGGATCAAAAATCAGGGCAAAAGTTGTGTCAATTGTATACCAACACATGTGACAAATGCTTTTGCTCATCCACAGGCCTCTCAGATCTATTCAGATCCTCTCTGGAAAGTTTCTTCAGAGTATCCCTACAATTCCCTTTCAATTTCTATTACACAGAGCATGGAAACAGTGCATGGAAAACCCACATTAGCTATGGGCAATCTGTAACTATGATAGAACGGCCACATCGTCTCAGGTGGCATTCAGGTAGGCTATATGTCCCTCAAAACTTATTTTATTTGTGAATGTAACACTATAAGTGACCCAAATCATAAAAATCTTGGGTGTAAGCAGAGTAGTTTCTGAACAGGCATGAGGTCTGAGTTCAACCCAAACTAGTTGTGTTGAAATCTGAGAACAGAACTGAGTGCTTGTAAGCTTAGCATTGGGGAGGCAGAGACAGGAGCCAATTTAGCCAAATTAGTGAGTTCCTTTCTGTGGGAGAGCCTACTTTAAAAAGCACGATATATAGAGAGACTGAGAAAGACACTGGGAACCAACCACTGACATCCATACACATACCCACGTACACATGTGCATCTTTAAAAAACACATAAGCATGCACCTGTATACACACACACACACACACACACACACACACACAACTTGTGATAGCACATCTGAATAATTTAAACTTCCACTTATTTTCAAAGTGAAATTTTGCAAACTTCCTATTGAGTGAGAGGAGTTAGTCAACAAACTCCTTGAGATTATTGTAATAATTAATCTGAATTGTGGCTTGGAGGTTTTGGTGTCTATTTTCTTTCATGTTCAAGCATACTGTTGGACTATCAATTAGAAGAAAATTGGATGCTATTTAATAAAAAATAATACTGTTGAGGTTGTAGAGTCACAACACTTGGGAGTCTGAGACTGCAGAATTGCTATGAATTCTCGGATAGTTTAGACAACTAGAGAGTGAATACCTGCCAACCAGAGGTGCACAGCAAGACTCTGTCTCAAAAACACCAAACAAACAGAAAAACAAAACAAATCAAAACAAAACAAAATCCTCATTCACTAAAACAAAATCTGTACATGCTTGACTCTAATTGGCCATGACAAACAAAAGGCAATGCATGATTGAAACTCCACCTCCCTGTGATGACAGAACCCATACCAACAAATCTCAGTTCAGAAGGCTCCTCACTTTCTAGGTCACTAGCCAATAGTTAAAATCCTCAGAGGCTGAGGAGAAGGCTCCCAGTGGGAGTCTTGGGGAGAGGCACTACAGTACCCCTTCCAGTGGCTCTCTATCCTAGTTTTCTCCTCTAAATATGAGTCAAAGTGAAGCAGAAGCAGCTCAATTCCGATTGTGTAATCTTCACTAGGAAAGCCTTAGAGAATGTGTCTATGAGGATATGAGACCTGTTAGTGAGGTTGGGGGGGGGGAGATAGGCAAGATAGAGAGATTAATGTAGGGGTAAATAGAGCTATGGTATCCCTAGAAATCATGGAAGTGACTGCTATGTCATCGACATAAAAGTCATTCATGTTGTGCTTGGTAGTCTACCTTAGGTCTTCTGCAGGGATCAGTACCACTCGCTGATGAAGTCTGGCACAAGATTCTCAGGGCCATTTGTTTTTCGTGACCTTCTTGGTTATGGGACTTGGAATTGCTGAAGCTCTGCCCTGGTCGAAGGTCAGTAAGTGCTTGCATTAACAGTCCTGATTCCTAACTGCCAGGATTCCATAGTATGTATGTGTGTCTCTCAGATGGCACACAAACAAAGACTCAAAGACAGCGCACACTGTGCTTAGAAACAGAAGTAAGCAGAATGAAGGCTGACTAAAATTTAATCTCATGGCATTGAGAATATTCTAAGTTTATAGTTTAATGTACAGGATGTATAAAATGTTAAGAAGCAGATTAAAGTTGCCTTGGCAGGCCTGAGGTTTAGATTCCCCACCATGAAAGACCACTTGAACAGAGAAAGGTTAGAAAGGCAGGGACTTCTCTTTTGCTGATTCTTTGGTAATATTCACACTGTTTCCTTTCACAGTCTAATGCTTCTGTGCCTCATAATGTATCCCGTCTGTTTGTTAGGGCCACTGTTATACAGAAAGCCTGGAAGAGTGAAGAAAAGCCCGATTGTTCACAAGGTTCTATCAGATGTCAAAGCTGGCCCTGGCTGACCTCACATCTACCCAGAGCTGCCTAATTTAATCTCTACACCAGCAGCGTCTCCTGGCTGGGAGTTATATCTGCAAACCATGCATCAGCATTGAGCTATGACCTGAGTCATGCTCCATTCATTTTATCTGAAGGAAGGAAATTAAACTAGAGAGTTGAAAGAGGGACGTGCTCAAAATACATACATATTAACTGCAGCCTTTTGTGTGGGTGCATTCGAGGAGCTTGAGCAGCCATTAAAAATGATATGAAAATGTAATAATTGATCTTGACTCCATTGGTAGAGCTTGGAAATGTGCTTCTCTCCACTGACCCTCAGTCCTTACTTCTTTTCCTGCCTCCATTCCTAGCAACCTCATGCAGCTGATCTTATCAAGGTTCAATGGGAAAGAAGAGAACCTTACACAAATTTTCTAGTTTCTTTAGCTATGCTATCTTTAAGAATACCAACAAATCTTTATAATCGCATAGGAATTAGTGAGGACACAGAGCAGATAACCATGCTGCTAGACACGTGCAGCTCTTTGCTACCACCGTTGGATCAATTGAAATTCATCTTTCAAAAATTAAAGAAAAATCAACCAAACTCAAAATCTGGGGGAAAGTCAGACACATTGATGTCGTATAAATTTGTACATTTTAAAAATATTTTTTCCACATTTCTATGCAGAAAATTGAACATTGAGTTTCACATGTGCTAGGTACATGCTCTACCATCAAGCTAACCATCTAGCCTTATGTTGTTTTAAACATATTGTCTAAATGCTCTGATTACTTCTATTGGCCTTTTAAGAGAATTAACCGTATTGGCAACTAAGCAAAAGATTGATTCCTCAGATATTTGATATAAAATAAGCTCAGAAAACTGTGTTATTTTCTAAAGGTGTCCCAAAGCCACAGTGTTGGCATTCCTTCTAGGTTCTACCCAAAAGTAACCAGGCAATAGCCCGGTAGGCCTGGCTTGCTATAAAAGGGGCTATATAGCCCCTACTTGAGCTCTCTGCCCCTTCTCTCCCCCTGACTCTCTTCTTTCACTGACCCCTTTCTCCCTCTTTCTCCTTGCCCCTCTCTCCCCATGTTCCTGGCTGGCTGGCTGCCGCTGCTGCTGCTGCTGCTCCTTCCCCTTCCCCTTCTTCCCCTTCCCCTTCCCCTTCCCCTTCCCCTTCTTCCCCTTCCCCTTCCCCTTCCCCTTCCCCTTCCCCTTCCCCTTCC
>JADRCH010000012.1:13717498-13760776 GCA_019843965.1 Rhynchomys soricoides
TCTTCTTCTTCTTCTTCTTCTTCTTCTTCTTCTTCTTCTTCTTCTTCCTCCACCATATTTTGTTCTACAAAATATATACTTGGCTTTTTGTAAAACACAGCATTTGTTGCTGAGACTCAGATTTAGAAACTTGCAGGTTTGCATTTCCCACGACTCAGATTTACAAACTTGCAGGTTCTTATTTCCCAACCCCACATGGACTTTCCAGCCAACAGATTGGTAGATCTCCATCGAAACACTGGTATATTGGTAAGCTTCACCCTCTACTGGTCAGCATAAATGGCCCGTGGTCACAAGGGTGGGCTTTTGGGCTCTCAGCCACCCTCTGATGTCCTTGAGGATGGAAGTATTCACATTTATGACTGGCCTTCTAGCTGACTCCTCATTTTAGGACCTTTTCCCTTGGGTGAGATTTTTCTCTCTCCTTGAGGTGGTTTCTTTCTTGCTATTGGGAAATCCTAAGCCTAAGTGAACCATTTTTCCAATGTCACGAAAGCTCAGTCCCGACTTCATCACATGAAGACCTGACGATCTGGCCTGGGCTGCCACTGCTATTAATTTATCCACAGGATGCTGGTAGGGATAATATTAATAACTTCTACACTCACCTAAAAGGAAAGGTCTTTGCTGCTACTTACAGGCCGCCTACTGGGATCCCCTCCAGTCTTAAAGGCTTCTGAATTCACAGGCTAAATTTGGGCCGAATACCCACAAGCAATAACTCTAAATGGTTGCATAATTGCGGGCACTGAGCTGCCTTATTCCTCCACCCACTGCTTTCTGCCCTTCCCCCTCCTCCGCCCCTCCCTCTTCTCTCTCATTCCCTCAACCGATATGCTTCTGGTGCTGCCACTTCTTGTTCACTCTCTCTCCACTACCTGGCACTGAGCAGAGCCACCACCCACACCTCCAGGCTCACGAAGCCCCTACCCGCTGCTGCTACCAACACCACCAGCAGCACAACCATCAGCACCACCTCCAGTTGCTTGCTCAAACAGGAAGTCTTAGATGTGTGCTTAGCTCAGACCCACCATTCTCTGCGCAGCGACACAGGCTGCCTGCTGTGACAGGGAAAGACCATGTCTGTTTGTCTCTACTGTTACATAACAGTACGTCTACCTTTACTTAAAGGCTAATGTCTGCTAATAAGTGAGTGCATGCCATGTTTGTCATTCTGGGTCTGGATTACCTAAAGCAGGATGATCTTTTCTAGCTCCATCCATTTGCCTGCAAATTTCACTATGTCTTAATACCCAGGAAATACTTCATTGTATAAACATTTCACATTTTCTTTATCCATTCTTCGGTAGAGTAACATCTAGGTTGTTTCCAGTTTCTGACTTTATGGAGAAAGCTGCTATGAACATAGTTGAGCAAGTATCCTTGTGGTATGATAGAACATCTTTTATATACACAATAAGGAGTGTTATATCTGGGTCTGGAGGTAGATCTATTCCCAATTGAAAGGATTGAGCCAGGAAGAATCCATGAGAGGCTGCAAGATGCCACTCCAGGAGATTAGACATAAGTTTCTGTTTTCCAGAACTGAGCAAAGAGTTCCTGGAAAAAACAGCCCAAGGGCTACTAATCAGAAGCTTCTCCACTATCTGTCCTTATCCAAAAATAGTTTATCAATAACATTTCTGGAAAGTCCCCAGTACCCCAGCAATGCTTCTGGAAAGTTCCCAAAGCCTGGCCAATCCCAGAGATTTCTGTACCCCTAAAGATAGAGCTAACCAATCACGATAAAGTCACCTACCCTTCCTGGGAATTACTGTAATTGGCTTTAAAATGAGCCAGTTTTCTCACCTCCAAATCTATATTTTAATGAATTGTAGACCACTGCATGCTAGATTTCTGCAGAATAAACTCTCTTTTCTTTTGCATACTATTTGAGTCAGGGTGTCATTTTTCAGTGATTCATGGACCGTTACATAATTTTATGAGAAACCTCCAAGTTGATTTCCAAAGTGGCTGTAGAAGTTTGCACTCCCACCAACAATGGAGGAGTGTTCCTCTTGCTTCACATCCTCACCAGAATGAGATGTCACTTAAGTTTTTGGTCTTAGCCATTCTGACAGACCTAAGATAGAATCCCAAAGTTGGTTTGATTTGCATTTTCCTGATGACTAAGGATGTTAAACATTACCTTAGTTCTTCTCGGCCATTAGAGATTCCTCTATCCAGAATTCTCTGTTTAGATCTTGTGGTTGGTGGTTTGAATACGCTTGGACCATGGGAACTGGTACTATTAGGAGGTATGGCCTTGTTGGAGAAAGCGTGTCACTGTTGGGGTGGGCTTTGAGAGAATCTCCTTCTGGCTGCCTGCAGGAGAGTCTCTCCTGCTTGCAGTTGGGTCAAGAGGCAGAACATTTACCTCCTACTCCAGCAGCACGTCTGCCTGCATGTTCCCATGCTTCCTGCCATGATGATAATGGACAGAACCTCTGAATCTGTAAGTCAGCCTTGAATAAACATTGCCTTTCTAAGATTACCTTGGTCAGAGTGTCTCTTTACAACAATGGAAACTTGAGCAAAGACAAAAGTTGGTACCAGCAACTGAGGTACTGTTATGATAGGCCTGACAGTGTTTTTGTTTGAAGAATGTAGACTTGGGGAGTTGAGAAAGAGTGGAGTGCTTTAAGAGGGCCTTAATGTGTCATCCTAGTAGGAATATGGAAGCTAGTGGTGCTGAGTGTGATTTGAACTGTGAAAGCCTGGCTCTAGGCTATGTGGAATAGAAATTCCTCTTGTGATATTTTGGTAAAAAAAACGTGGCTTCTTTGTGCTCTTGTCTGAAGAGTCTGTCTGAAGCTGAGGTCAAGAGATTCAGAGGCTAAGGTGAAGAGATTCAGATTAATTGCATTAACAAAGGAGGTCTCAAAATAATCCAGTTTAGACTCTGTGCTGAGGTTCCCTCTTATGAAAGGCGTTTTGATCAAGCAAAGCTATCTGAGAAAGGAAAATTACCACATATTTGGTTCAATTAATAGAGAAGCACCAGAATGTAGAAAGGAGCTGGATCCTATGTTCAAGGAGATAAACAGATAAAAGGAGTAGTGACCTTGGGGCAAGATTCTATACAGCTCAGTTTATTTTGTATTCTTTTGCAGTTGAACAAACAATAGCCCTATCATGTTAACTATTGTGACTTTCTGGTTATTGTTTTTATTTGGACTTTTAATCTGGTATGACCTACAATCTAGAAATGCAGGGTACACCCGTGATCCAGATTTTGAAGGATAGTCACCATGAAAAGCTTAAGTTCAGGCATGGTGGTACATAACTTTAATCCTAGGAGACACAGGCAAGCAGATCTCTGAGTTTAAAATTAGTCTGGTACAGAGAAAGTTCCAGGTAAAGAAAAGCTTAATAACTAAGTACTGACATGGTCTCCTTTTAATCCCGGAAGGAGATCGAGGCATGCAGATAGCTGAGTTCAAGGTTAGTTTACAGAGCAAGTTCCAGGACAGCCAAGGTTAGGCAGTGAAGGATGTAGTAGAATAAAGGTGACCTACTCCAGCCGCAGTAAGCAGCAGAACTCAGTAGCTTCAGCCATATGACTCTAGCTTTAGAGTCAAGAATACAAGGGATTACTGGGACATGTTGCTGGTTAGCTGGAGATAAGAAATTAGTGGACAGGAGAGAAGTACAGAGGGCCAGGAAATTGAATAGAAATATGTAGCAGTAGAGTATGGGGAACTGGGGGTATCCACTTGAAAGTCCCAGATGCCAGGAAAGCAAGAGGCTCCCAGGACTCAACAAGGATGACATTAGCCAAGACACCCAACAAAGGGGAGATAGAATCTGTAGAGACCACCTCCAAAAGATTGACACAGCCCCTAGTTGAGGGATAGGGACACCCTCCCACCTTAAAATTTTTAATCTAGAATTGCTCCTATCTAAAGGAAAGGCAGGGACAAAATTGAAGCAGAGACTGAAGAAAAGGCCTTCAGAGACTGCCCAGCCTAGGGAGCCATCCCATCGGCAGACACCAAATCCTGACACTATTGTTGGTGTCAAGAAGCACTTGCTGACAGAAGCCTGGTGTGGTTGTCCCCTGAGAGGTGCGGCTAGCACCTGACTAATTCAAATGCAGATCCTCACAGCCAACCATTGTACTGAGTCCAGGTAACCCAATGGAAGAGCTAGGGGAAAGACTGAAGGAGATGAAGGGGATTGCAATCCCGTAGGAAGAGAAATATCAGCTAACTGGATCACCCAGAGCTCCCAGGGACTAAACCAGCAACCAAAGAGTATACATGGAGGGATCCATGGCTCCAGCTACATATGAAGGAGAGAACAGCCTTATCTGCTCAATGGGTCCTGTGGAAGCTTGATGCCCCAGTGTAGGGGGATGCTAGAGTGGTGAGGTTGGGTGTGTGAGTGGGTAGAGGAGCACCCTCATAGAAGCAAAGGGGAGTGGGAATAGGATGGAAGGTTTGTGGAGATAATACCCAGAAGGGGAAATATCATTTGAAATGTAAACAAATAAAATGATTAATTAAAAAAAAATATTAGTGGTGATTAAGAAGACTCTAGCATCACTGAAGTGAAATCTTCTGGAAAATATTTTTGAGAGCACAAAGAAGCAGTGTTCCAGAGATTGTATCTCCTACTGCAGCTGGTCTTGGCACTGTGAGGGGCCAGGGAGTGGAATGTGATGGTTTAACTATATTTGGACCCTGGGAAATGGCATGATTAGGAGGTATGGCCTTGTTGGAATTGGTGTGGCCTTGTTGGAGGAAGTGTGGTACTGTGGAGAGTGGGTTTTAAGAGTACCTCCTCCTGACTGCCTTCAGGAGAGAGTCTCTTTTGACTGCAGTTGGATCAAGATGCAGAACTCTCAACACCATGTCTGCCTGGTTGTGGCTATGCTTCCTGCCATGTTGGTAATGGACAAAACCTCTGAAACTGTAAGCCAGTCTCAAGTAAATATTGTTTCTAATAAGAGTTTCCTTGATCATGGTGTCTTTTCACAGCAATGGAAACCTAAACTAAGGCAAATCTGTACCCCATTTTTTAATTTATTTCGTTTCTTGATATCTAGAGTTCTATCAGTTGGATATTGTTTTGATGAAGATCTTTTCCCATTCTTTAGGCTGCCATTTTGTTCTTTTGATGGTGTTTTTTGTCTTACAGAAGCTTTTTTGTTTCATGAGGTCCCATTTGTTAATCATTGGTCTTAGTGTTTGCACTGTTGGTATTCTGTTCAGGATGCTCTTTCCTGTGTCAATGTACTGAAGGCTATTACCTACTTTCTTTTCTATTAGGTTTATTGTATTTGGTTTTATGTTGAGGCCTTTTATATACGTGGACTTGAATTTTGTGCCAGGTGATAGATATGGATTTATTTGCATTCTGCTACATGCAGCCATTCATTTAGACCAGCACCATTTGTTGAAGATGCTTTTTTTCCCAATTGTATAATTTTGCCTTTTTTAAAAAAAATTAAGTGTCCATAGGTATGTGGATTTATGTCTGGGTCTTCAATTAAATTCCATTGATCAACCTGTCTGCTTCATGCCAATGCCATGCAGTTTTTATTACTATTACTCTGTAGTACAGCATGAAATAAGGGATTGTTGACACCTCCAGAATTTCTTTTATTGTGCAGAATCATTTTAGCTATCCCAGGTGTTTTGTTTTTCCATGAAGCTGAGAATTGCTCTTTCAAGATGTAAGGAATTGCATTGGAAGTTTGATGGGAATTGCATTGAATCTGTAGACAGTTTTTGGTAAGATGGCCATTTTTACTCTTGATCCTACTGTTCCATGTGCATAGGGGGACTTTCCATCTTCTCATATTTTCTTTAATTTCCTTCTTCAAAGATTTGAAGTGCTTCTCATACAGGGTTTTCCTTTGCTTGCTTAGAGTTGCACCAAGATGTTTTATATTATTTGTGGTGATTGAGAAGGGTATTGAATCCTCATTTCTTTCTCAGCCCATTTATCATTTTCATAAAAGGTCTACTGATTCTTTTGAGTTAATTTTATATTGAGCTACTTTGCTGAAGGTGCTTGTCAGCTATAGGAGTTTTTAGGTAGAATTTTTTTGTGTCTCTTATTAAACTACCATATCATCTGCAGGAAACGATACTTTAACTTCTTCCTTTTAAATTTTTAACCACCTGATCTCCTTCAGTTGCTTTATTACTCTAGCGAAATGTACTGACTGTTTTTGTTTGTCAACCTGACACAAACTGGAATTATCACAGAAAAAGGAGCCTCCCTTGAGGAAATGCTTCCATGAGATCCAACTATAAGGCAGTTAGTGATCAAGGGTAGGAGGGCCCATTGTGGGTGGTACCTTCCCTGAACTGGTAGTCATAGGTTGTATAAGAAAGCAAGCTGAGCAAGCCAGGGGAAGCAAGCCAGTAAGCAGTACCCCTACATGACCTCTGCATCAGCTCCTGTCTCCAAGTTCTGGCCCTGTGTGAATTCCTGTCCTGACTCCTTTGGTGAGGAACAGCAGTATGGCAGGGTAAGCTGAATAAACCCTTTCCTCCCCAACTTGCTTCTTGGTTGTGATGTTTTGTGCAGGAACATAAACTCTGACTAAGACACCAAGATTTCAAGTATTATATTGAATACATGTGGAGAGAGTAGATAACCTGATCTTCCTGATTTTAGTACTACTTTCTTTATAAGGGCAATCAGTGCTATGAACTTTCCTCTTAGCACTGCTTTTGTTTTGTCCCATAAGTTTGGGTATGTTGTGCATTTTTTTTTTCATTGAATTCTAGGATGTCTTTAATTTCTGTCTTTATTTCTTCAAGCCCCATACTCTGATAAATCCACAATTGAAACATAGGTTAAGAAGCAAACTTCTTGAGATAGAGATGTAGTTCTATTGGAATAGTGCTTGTTTAGTATGTAGGGTGCTCTGGGTTTGATCCTGAATACTAAATAAGTGAGGTATGGTAGTGAATGTTTACAATAAAGCACTTGGGAGATATAGGCAGGGAGATTACAAATTCAAGACCATTCTCATTTATATGATAAGTTCTGAGTTCTAGGCTACCCTGGTGCTAGAGGCCCTACCAAAAGATAGAGGAAGAGAGAAAAGGGGAGCGTGGAGAGGAAGAGTAGGGGAAAGGAAGAGAAAGGGGAGAAAGGAAAAAGTGATTATCTTTGTGTATACATTGCCTAGCGTAAAAAGAACTAGAAAGAATATGCCCAATATCAGAGAGATGTTTTATAAATTCTAACAGCAAAGAACACAATGAAAATGTGACACTGAACACTATAGATTGCATACCCATACATGAAAAAATACTTTTGCCATAACATTAGGCTGATTAGGAAAGCAGAGGAAGTACCTGTGTTGAAGTGGGAAAACTTGCTTAGAATTCAGGGTACCACAGTACTCACTTTTTATCTATTTCCTTTACAAAATACCTGAGACTTTCCAGGTTTGAAAATTTTCCTTCAATTTTCTTAATTTTTTAATGGCAAATTCAACATCTGTATTTTTTTTTTTACATACATATACTTGGTTCTGTACTAGATGATAAGAAATTAGTGATTACTATGATAAATCTCTCTTAATTGGACCATAGTCATTCCCTTTGAATGGACTTTTAGAATGGTATGAAATAAAAATATCATCTTGAGTGAGGTAACTCAGTCACAAAAGAATGAACACGGTATTTACTCACTGATAAGTGGTTATTAGCCCAAAAGTTCGGAATATCCAAGAGTCATTTCACAGCAACCATAAGGCTGAGTGTGAGGTCCCAGATGGAGGAGTTGGAGAAGGGACTGAGGGAGCTGAGGGAATTGGCAGCCCCATGGAGGGAGCAACAGTGTCAACTGGCCTGACCCCTCAATGCTCCCGGAGACTTGATCACCAACCAAAGACTACACATGGAGGTATCCATGGTGCTGGCCACGTATGTGGCAGAGGAGGGCCTTGTTAGCCATCAGGGGGAGGAGAGGCCCTTGGGCCAGAGGGTGTTAGATGCCCCAATATAGGAGAATGCCAAGGAGGGAAGATGAGAGTGGGTGGATGGGGGAATACCCCCATAGAGGCAGGGGGAGGGGGAAGGGAATAGGAAGGTTCCAAAGGGGAGATCTGGAAAGGGGGAAACATTTCAAATGTAAATAAAGTAGAAAAAAAAAAAGAAAAGAAAAGAACGAAAGAAAGAAAGAAAGACCTCACACTGAAGATAAGGTCAGTCTCAATTTACAATGGGAACCGGAAGACTCAGAATGGTAAATTAGCTGATCTTAACCAAGAAACAGTGCAGTTTACATTCTTTAAATCTAGCAACACTATAGTCTAAGGTTATAGTTCATTACCTTGGATGTTTCCCCCCCCAAGAGTTGAGGGAGATGGGATATCTGCAAAATACACAGAAATTTCAGGACACAGGAAACTTACTACATAGCACACATGAGTTTGCACAATGAGAATCATATTAAGGGAAAAACAAAAGGGTGACATTAGAAAATAGAACCTTGTGACTTAGTGGTAGAGACCAGAGCAAGTTTGAAAAGATCAAATGAAATTAAAATTCTTTGTCCTATAAGGATATATTTTGAATTACTGAAAGAAATTTGTAACTTGCCCCTCTGTATTATTGCATGTAATGGTTATTTTCATTGGCTTGGTGTTGAAATCAATGGCTGCTTGCATAACTGTTGCAAATTTGCCTTAATTCATATAATCTAAATTGGTTTCTTGTAAATAGTGGAGAAACCATTTTAATATACAGGTTGTTTTTTGAATTGATTTGGGAGAAAACAAATCTGTCGAAGTGTTTTCTATCTTAGATGGTTCTATGCTCTTTGTGTGCTATTTAAAGCAAGCAAACAAACAAACAAAGACTTGAATGCCTAAAGCAAAGGTATTTTAAAGACAGAAGAGCTGAGGTGTCTAGTCACACATTTTATTTCCCATTGACAAGCTATAGGTATCTTTGAAGCAACAGAAAATTCTTCTAGGGCTTTCCTCTTTTATCGAAGAGGAAAAGAAAACATAATGTTAAGAAGTGGTGCGCTACAAAAATTTCATGAATTAGCAAATTCGTGTTTCTGACAGATCAGGAAGTCTCCATGGAGTAAAGCACTGACTGTGCAAGTGTGAGGACCTAGTCAGAACCCCAGCTCCCAAGGTTCTGTTGTTTTTGGGGTTTTCTTTTGTTTTAAAGCTAGAAAAATGCAGGTATGGCTGTAAATGTCTATAACCCCAGTGACAGGAAGATTGCTAGGGCTTGCTGGCCATCTCTTCTCTCTGTCACCAAATTATAAATTCACTTTCTCTAATACCATCCTCTCTTTTCATTTACAATCCAAATTATTTAAAATGCTGAAGTATACTGTGTAGTAAATTTATAGGTGTCCTGAAATCACTTTATTATGTGGAAGATATTTTATCCTTGATCCTTGGGAAAGACTTACCTAGGGAGTCTGCTTCGAGGCATTACAGTGGGGAGTATAGAGCAGGATACTCTATGACTTCCTCTAGCATCTAAATGTGCTCTCTAGCACATATGTGCATATCAGGTACACACACACACACACACACACACACACACATGCAAACACTTAAGGTAGGAACTAGGACACTTATATTTGAAGTACCAAGGAAAAGTTCCCTGAGGTCACAGTGTATCTGTGCTAGTGGAAGAATTGTATCTGGCAGGCTGACAAAGATGATGTCAGGAGGTATTAGTCAAGAAAGATAATTCAAACATGTCAGCATATTAGTTTCAGATTCATGAGCATTGTTTTTACCTTCTGACAGTATACATTCTCTGACTCAGGGAAATTTGAACAGAAGGAAGTCTGGGTCTTCATGTTACAGTCATGAGGATGACATTGGTCACTCTTTCCTACACTAAGGTGTTTGATTCTTCTTGGATGTCTGTTGTGGTTTTTTGTGCTAACTGTACTTTCACAAATCCAGTCACTGAGGTTTGCACTATTGTTTTTCTCTTGACTATCTTACATTTTATGTAACAAATTTTCTTGTGTTAACTGGTTCTTGATAATTTTCTCTTACAAGTCTGTTTTGAGACGCTCTTGCCCCAGTCCACTTGGTTTCCATTAATTCTCCTTCCAGTGCGCATGTCTGTAATGGGCTCTCCGCATTATATAGTGAAACTCTGCATGTTCAAATTTGACTCTGCTATTAGTTAGAGACTAATAACTCTGCCTTAAAAGTTAGAGTTGGATTTTATTATTGTTTCTGGTTCTTTGTAAACTAATAATATTTCAAACACATAGTATGTCACCAACACAGTAACTGAATTGAACTAAAGCAGAATGAATACACTAGAATTTAAATAATATTGAAAATTAATTGGGTTTTTAACAAGAATAGAGCTCTACAATTAAATGTATGTACTGTAAGACTAGAAATTTCATGTCATGATCTTTAGAGCTCGTAAGTAAGATGATATTCAATTGTTAATCACAAAAGATATCCTGTAGCTGAAGTAATGTCAGAAAAATATATTTCTCCTTTATCTCCTGCACACAGTCCAGTGTTTTCCTGATTATAATATTCCAACAGCTTCATTCTTGTTTATTAGCTGTAAATTTAGGATACTTCAGGAGTTGCAGAAGGTAGAAATGTATATGTGTATGGTTAAGAAGATTCTCTTTATTTCTTTTATTCATGTTTTGCTTATTTCATTTATTTAAATGTAGCTTTTCTTAGTGCAATTCAGCTTCTCCACTCTGTAACAGGGAAAGGGAGGCAATGCTGTTGTGACTCTAAAGACTGAGGTTCAGAGACAGGGTTGTTTGAATTCAGAGATTCAAAAACACAAATTCAGGGCCACAAGGTAGCTCAGCATGAATTCCTTGGTCCTTTACAATTCCTCTTTCTTACTAGGGTATTTGATTCTGGCCTTTTGTTCACAAGATCTAAGAACAAAGTCACCCTCTGTATTCGTTGGCAGCCTTTTGCTTGTAATGAAGAATACCATTTTAGGCCAGAATGGAGTAGACCTGTGTAGGGCAAGACTGGTGCAGGAATGCCAATTAAAATGACATTTTCTCCTGGCATATGTGTATGTGTATCTCTTTTGAAATTTACTTTTTTCTTCCTTTTCTCCTATTGCAACATGATTTTTTTGTTAGTAGTTTATTGCTATTTGGACAGAAAATCATGTCTGCATCCACTTCCAATGCATTTATAATTTTTCAGAAGTCCAGCCTACACAAACAGGAATGTCACATCCATTCCAAATTCTCAAAGACGACTAATTTTCTCAGTCTAGTTCAAGTGCCTATGGCAGGGAAAATCAAACATAATTAGGAGGTAGGGTCAGATTATAGTGTGAGAAAAGCCCCATACTAACCATGTAGATTTGGCATGTTGGAAAGCATACTGGACTTCATCAGTACTCTTGTATATAAGTCTCCTCTGAACTGCTTTTGATTTTCTTCAAAAAAAAAAGAAAGAAAGAAAGAAAGAAAGAAAGAAAAAGAAATAAAAGAAAAGCCACGTCTTTGTGGCCCTTCTATAACTGGCTCCAAATTCAATGGTTTCATGCTATTTTTGTCCCCAAAAGTTTTCTAAATGAGACCTTTAAAATTGATCTCACCAATTTCAAGTGAAAAAGTTTAATTATCTGTTCTTGTTATTATTTTTAAAAATAGAATTTCCTCAAATACCTTTTCTTCATCCTTTTATAGGGGAAAACAAAGCTCTAGTTCATGACTATCTCTCCTTCTATCTGTTTTTCTTTGATTTTTTCTTCCTCTTCTGTATGTATGTGTGTTTATATATTATATTAGGTATGTATGCATATTTTGGACTGTATATATATACAGTCCAATATATATATATATATATATATATATATTAATATATTTATATAGTATGTATGGAGAGAGGTCAGACATGTTGATAGAGAAATAAAGATAAATAACTGGCAGATAGATAGGTAGGTAGATAGATAGATAGATAGATAGATAAGATCTTTCACAAGCAGACCAAACATTTTTGGTAGATTGGATGGTAGGAACACTGGGGTGTCAGGCACAAAACAACCACACTCACTGTTTTACATGGTGCTGGTATCCACCTAGGTCCACATGCTGGCACAAAAAATGCTCTTACACACAGATTCATCTCTGTAGACCCACAAAATACCACTATAATGATTGTTGATAAGCTCTAATCAAAGAATTTCAACTTACATAATGATGAATGCATAAAAGCATCAAGAAACATCTAAGATAGGAATGGAAAGCAATATACTTTGTTAATCCCACTGGTCAAGAATAAGAAAACTACCACAATTTTTGAGCCAAATTTGAATCATGCTCTAATTTGATACTGGACAGGATGATGGAGTCTGGCCAGGTACATCCCTGTGTTTCCAAAAATTGATGACAAACCATATTTTGCAGTAGCCTTTAGAGGCAATCCCAGATGGTTACATATTTCCTACAAGGTCAAATTAGGGGAAGTTATACATTCATGTATTTCCTGCCTACATATCTCAGACATACATGTGCTCAACCAAATCTCCTTCATTTGGAGCAAACAAACTTGTTTCTGGGAGAGAAAACGTGTATCTTGTTATATCTTTTAAACAGTAGCCTCTAGAATTTCAGGAAGCATCTGTCCTTGTACAAGGGACTTACAGGTTAGAAGCTAAAGTAGAATTCGGCAATTTCTGTGCCACTTTGTTCATCTCTTTAAGTGAACACCAGGAAGTCTTTCTACTCACAGATGTGACATCAGGATTGGCAAAGCTGAAGTCACCATAACATCACTGATAAGAACAACTCATTGGTTTCTCCATAATTACAGCCCTGTAGTTAAACATATCCAATTCTTCTTTGGTTCTATTGGCATCTTTTCAGAAGGTCTTAGGGGTCGGATGCCTGAGCCAGTTTGCGAAGAAAGAGAACAGCTCTATATTTGAATCTGTGCTGATTTCAGAGGAGAGAGCCTTTCTTCACATGACCCTAAGAGTATCTCAGAGGTACAAGATAGAGAAGCAGTGAGGGATATGAGTTGACCAAGCTCCTAAGGCTCTTCCTGCCCTTATCCAGTACTGTTTGTACTTCTAGCTATGACCTAAGGTCCACTGATGTTTTTAAGTCCAATCTGACTTTGGATGGAAACCAGGATGGGAAAGGCTATAAGGTATGATTTCCAGGCTGCTCCTGACATTGTGGCCTGGCTCTGATAACTAGATGTAAATACTAAAGTCTTTCTTGTGGCAATTGTTTGATATGTTAGCCATTCCAGATCAGTGTAATGTGGGACATGCTTCACCTGGATTGTCTTCAGGTACTTTTAGAAACTGTAGATAATGAATATCATTTAGGACTATTACATCAGAATGTTTAGGCTAGTATCAAACAAAGTATATTGGAAAGTACATGGCAATCAAGTTTTCAAGAGTTGAAAGTTTTTATTTTTGACCTTTTAACATGTAAAATATTTAATTAGTTCTCTGAAAATTTTAGACATACATACTGCAATAGTTAATATTTCTATAGCTGTGAAGAGACCATGACCATGGCAATTCTTAAAAGAAAATTACCATCCAGGTAAAGGATATCTCATACTACACTGATGAGGAACGGCTAATCTATCAAACAATTACCACAAGAAAGATTATAATATTTACATCTAGTTATCAGAGCCAGACCACACTGTCTGGGGCTTGCTTACAGGTCAGAATTTTAGTTTATTATTGCCATGGCACGAAGCATGGTGGGATACAGGCAGATGTGGTGCTGTAGAGGTAGCTGAGAACTCTACATCTGGATCTGTAGGCAGCCTGAGGAGCAAGTGAGTCACACTGGGCATGGCTTGAGTGTCTGAGACCCCAAAGCCTACCCCCAAGGACACGTATCTTCCACCAATGCTGCACCTACTCCAACAAGACCACACTTTCCAATAAGGCCAGTCACTATGAGCCTTTGGGAACATCCTCATTCAAGCTACCACACACGCAATGTATTTTGGTCATATTCACACCTCTCACTAAATCTCTAGTCAATTTGTTATTCTTCCTTACTTTGAGATAAAAACACAGAAACATACAGCGTTTGAAATTTTCTCTCTGATCAGACATTAACCATGAACTTAACTCTAGGTACACTGGTGTCCTCATTAGTTTTAATGTCAACTTGACCTATCTGGTAAGAGGAAACCTCAGTTTAAGCATTGCCTCTATGGCATTGTCCTGTGGGCATGTTTGTGGGGAATTTTATTTTATTTTTTTAAAAGACTTTAATTCTTTGAGAATTTCATACAACATATTTGAATCATACTCATTTCCGTAATTCCCCTCACTTCTCTCAGATCCTCATTTACCTCCCTATTCCCTGCACTACTTCCTCTCCTCCTTAAAAATATTATAACTTCTTGCCTCTAGTTTGTGTTGTACAGATACTTCTGACTGTGTTTTCTATTCATATTTCATTATTAAATTTATTATCAATATTTACTTACTGGTCTAGTCCCTCAACCTTATCTTCCTTCCCTGGTTCTCTGTTTTGCATATGATCCATTCTATTGGTAAGGCTTTTCTCTTTGATTTTTCACTTGATTTCTTGTGTTTTTTTTTTCCCCAATGGCATTCAGTTTTGGGGTTATCATTAGCAATTCTTTCTATTTTTATATCCTGGATCTATATCCTCACTTCATTTCTCTTAGATTTTATTTCCTTTAACATGTCTTCGTTGGATCTTTTGGACAAACTTGTAATTATTCCTTTAAATTTTTTGTCTAGTAGATCCTCCTAGGATTTTCAATAGGTATAGTTATTACGGGAGCTTAGTGACTTGAGGAGGAGACATGCTATCTTGTTTTATTATGTTGTTCTTGTTTCTGTTCTGTTATTTGCACATGTAGACTTAGTTTATTGGCTGAGATTTCCTTTCCTTAATATGTTTTACTTCAAAATTATAATTAACTTTTTTTTTTTCTTTCAGTGATGGTACTTGAAGTAAGTCTTATTAGAATTGAACTGTCTTTTCTGTTTACGGGACGGCTATTTAGGTCTGGGTTTCTGTATGCGGTCTTCCTCTGAGGATTACATATTATCTTATGTCAACTATGACTTCCTTGTTGAGTTTGCAGTTTTCTCAATAAATTGTGGATCTGTTCATATGCCTGTGGGACTTACACAGAATCAACTCTGGTTCCCACATTGAGTCCAAAACATTTTACGAAGCCACTGAAAACTGAATTTCCCTTATCATCCATAAGCCTTAGCTTATTCATGACTTATCCACTCCTTGTGTCCTCAGAAACTGCCAGAGCTTCTGGGAAGTGTGGATCTTGCAGCACACTTTTGTGGGGTATTTGTTGATTAGTAGCTGATGTAGAAGAACTCAGTACATTGTAAAAAAGTGCTATCTCTGGACATGTTCCTGAGCTATCTGTATAAGCAAGGTGCTGAACGTGAACTGGGAGAAGCCAATAAGCACAGTTTCTTTTTTAAGATCGTGCCTTGACTTCCTTTAATTATAGACTATAACCTGTAAGGTGAAAGACACACTTTCTTACCCAAATTTCTTTTGGTCCTGGCATATAAAGAGGAAACAAGAACAGCTGTCCATCTGAGATGATTTTACAAAACCATCTTCTATTCTAACAGGGTATATATTTTGTATTGTATATTGACAAAATTTAATCATGTTACTGATCATACCCACACATAAACAGTACAAAATATCATTCCAATGATGGGCAGTTAATTTCACCATCATAGTGATAAATATTTATTTTTCTCATTAAGAGTAATTAATATCATCTATCATGAATAGCAACTTAAATGACAGCAGTAATAATGGTGATTGTAACTTCTGAAAATTTCAAGGTAATTTTCTCTAAAGAGCTTAACTATGATGGAAACATTTACTAAGTGCTTTCCAGTCAATGACAACCATACTTATAAGAAATACGTATTTGACACCTCTGTGATAAAGAAACTGTTTTCTCAAAGATGAATGGAAATTAGAAAATTATCATGAGGCTTTACTTTGTGTCAAATCGAATAGTTATACTATATTTTGATAAGCAGAAGTAAGAGCAAATGAAATTATGTTTATTGCACTACAGTCAGAGCTGATTTCAGCAAACTTACACTTACAATACTATGAAGGTTAGGTTGAACAACTAAAATTTACGCAAAATGTTCTTGTACCAAGACTAACATAAATGTAAATTGAGGATTCACAATACACATACAACAAAAAGACAGATTAAAGATGATTTATTTATTAACTATAAATCTGAGAATAAACTTTATTTTTATCATTTTTATTTTTCCTATTATTGAAAATAGATTCATTTTTCACATATATCTTGACTCTGGTTTCTTTCCCATTTTCTTCCCAAATTTTATTCCACCAAGATCCACTGACTTTCTGTCTCTCATTAGAAAATAACAGATTTCTAAGAGACATTATTAAAATATAACAAAATAAAAATATAATAAGATAAAACAAAAAGCTATCAATTAAAAGTAGGACAGGAAAACCAATAGAAGAGGAGCTCAAGAGAAGACACAAGAATCAGAGATGCATTTGTTCACATACTCTGGAACCCCAGAAATATGCTAAACTGGAAGCTCTAATACATACACAGAGGTCTTGGTGCAGAACTGTTTAGACATTATGCTTGCTGCTTCAATTTCTATGAGTTTATATGAGTTTTGCTCATGTTATTTAGAGGGTTTTGTTTTCTTGATGTCCTCTATCTTTTCTGTCTCTTACATTCTTTCTGTCTTGTCTTCTGTGGGATTCCCTGACAGTTGCAGGGAGGAATTTAATGGAGACATCCCACTTAAGGCTGGGTGTTCCAAGGCCTCTCATATTTTGTATATCTGTTTGTGGGTCTCTGTATTTGTTTCCATCTGCTGCATGAGAAAACAAGAAGAAATTTTATACACTTACTGTATGTAAAGGCCATTTCTGTATTTGTAAATAACTGCATAAAAATGAGATAACTCACAGATATTGTTACTGAACTGCTTAGAGAAATGTATGGAATGTTCTCATCTAAATAAATACAGTAGTATAGAAATTAAGGAGTACCAAGAGTCCTGTCTACAATTTGCTCCTCACAGGAAAAACTACAAGTACCATCAATCAAAGAAATAAGGTAACTGGAATGTTCAAATTAAAAAAAATACAAAAGAAAGAAACAAAGTGAAACTCTGGGGTCATCTGAAGGTCAAGTGGAATAGGCTTTTGTCTTCAGTATATTTCAGATATATCCCTACTTCCTTATAGATGGGTTACATCTTGGTTGTAAATGCACAAATATTCTCTAGATACATATCAGTGGCTGAGTATAATGGTACACAGAAGGTTTTAGAAGTTGGAGAAATGGAGCAGAGTTTAAGAATGCTTCCTGCTTTCAAAGAAACCCTGAGTTTTATTTCTAGTACCCATTTGTTTTCGTCCCCATTTTCTGGCTTCATTGGGAATCAACACGTTAATCTCACATACTCATAAAAATAAAAGCAAATCTTTAAAAAAAAAGATTAACATAATTATTTTTATTATGAGAATAGTATTTAATTTAAAATCTTCTGTATGCATAATTTTTCTATCATTGAGGTATACATTTTAATATATCTTAAAGCATATGGTTTTCTCCAGCAATACAGATCTGAGATCCTTGCTTGGGGTGATCATGTTTTTATGAGTATCCATGTTACAATAATCAATGGTTTGATGTGAGACTAAAGATTTCCAGAAAACCTGCTATGTGTTCAAATGTCAGCAAATGTGTCCAGGATGACAAAGCATGACTGTGGCCCTTCAAAGTCAGAGTGGAATTTCTGGACTGAAGACTTGGTCATAAACTGACCTGTTCATTCCTCTAGTCTTAATTGACAGCTACCATATGAAAGGTACATGAATTACAGACAAGAAAACAGTCTTCAAGGAGCACATAGCTGCAAGAGATGTGCATTCAATACCAGTACCAGGTGCTATCTGTAATATATCATCTTTTGCATCTATAATATATTGTGCATCATAACCAAGAGGATGCAAGACAACTAATCCTTTAGAATCTGTTCTAAGTGCAGTATCACATTGTGACTGAGCTTGCTTAAACTTCTGAGTCAGATACTTATGTTGGGATCCTATAGTCTGTAATTTATTAATAGTGTTATCTAAGGAAATTACTTTATCTCCCTTCTCCTGTCTTTAACATCTGTAAAATAGGAATATTGATGCTTTCAATCAAATTAAATAAACTAATCTATGCATTAAGTTTAACCATGCAATATTTTTAATTTTATGGCTGTTGGTTGAACAAACGACATTCAAAATTCACTCATCAAGTTGGAAATTGAACTTAATCATGGTTAAACATGTTTGTTTTTTAAAAAAATGTCATTAAGTGTGCCAAAGAAAAGCCATGGAGAAAAGGGTCAATAGGAACAAGGCTCCAATTACAACACTGGAGGAAGCTTGAACTTCCCATGTCTACTAGATATAGACAAGCATAATAATAATCTATGCAACATTGTCTTTTACTCAGACAAAAAAAAACAAAACAAAATTTAAGGAGTTCAAAGTTATACATGCAGTGGTCACCTCTGTATCACAATCATCAAGTTCTTTGTACTCCTAGGAGATGATGGATATATTTCTCTGCACGGTATGATGAGGCTCAAGTGGCAGGTCTATCAGTGGGATATTACTAGATTAATCAACAGATTGAGTTCAGACAAGTGTTTATTATGGAGACCAACATGAGTGACATAGAAAGTCGAACACCAATCCTGAATCATGTCCAGAGTTCTCAATTTCAAATAGAAGTGTCCTTCACCTGTCAGTCTCAGCTTTCCAAGTGTCAGGTAAAATGCTCAGACAAGTGACAACTAAACCAGTCAGGAAAAATGTAACAAGGGTCATTAAGGGTGGATGATCCAGAGTGCTTTGCCTTTTACCCAGTGACTGACTGCAAGGACTATGTTCACATTCAGATCTACATAGCTGATATGGAGGTTGGTCAGTAAGAGTAGAGCATTAGACACTGTCACATTCTACCTTATCCAAACATGTGAACTAGTTCTAGTTTTCAGAGAAACTTCTTCCCCCAATGAAACTTCTACCTCCTTTCCTTGTGATGCCAGGATGTCACTGGTACCATTATTGAGCTTTTTTCTTCTTTTTTCAAGCCTGAGTTCAACCTCACCAAAGATAAATAACAGGTTGCATTTCAAAGCCCCTCATCAATCTGATGTCCTAGTGTCCAAGAAAACTCAAAAGCAAACAGCTGCTTTTCAAAAGGAAGAACGAGTGGCCACGGCAGCTCCATGAGAAATGTCCATAAGAAGACTTCTATTGTGTAAACATAAATTGGAGATACCATCTCTTACAGAGACTGCTTTCTTAAGTGGGTCACTAGGGCTGTTGGGTCTCCAAAGTAGAAAGCTTGCCACAGTTTCTTTCCACTAATCCTCTTGAATTCTAATTAACTCATGTAAAAGACCAAGCAGAATAACCAGGTAAGGCATGTGCTAGGCTTCAATTCCTGGTAGGTTTCAGTAATGTGCTCAGTATCCATTTTGATGATAGAGACCCCACCTCCACTAAGCCCCTCCCATGACACTTGCTTGTTTGTAATTATCTTAAGAAGATAAGGGTCAGGATAAGGTAAATGGCCTGAGGAACTCATAATTCAATGATCTGAGTAGTTTTATTGATGTTTGGCTTTGGTTCTGGTGTGATTAGGAACTAGAGAATCATATCTTACTGTTGTAAATCCCACCTCTACCTCAAGAAAACCAGGCAGGAGTCTGGTTCTTAGGGGTTGGTTTGCATATGAAATGCACACCTGTATCTTTTGACAACTCTGGAAACTACTCACTGAATGACAGGAGTTCCTCAGTAGTCAGCCAGATCCAGATGCCAGAACATCAGACAGAGAAACCAGGAAAGATGATCAGTAACAGTGTTTGTGAGCACTCATGTGAATTTTATTATCAGAGTATATGTGTATGTCAGTTGAATGTTCAGTTTTGAATTAAGTTGTCAAACTATTTCCAAAGTGCTAGAACACTCTGTTAATTCCAGCCATGCATGGGTGATACACTATGGATTTTAAATAGTGTATATCAAGGAAAAATGCTCACCAGGCTATTTGCATTTTAATCTTTCAGGAAAAAATGTTACCAGATGGCAACAGGCAAAGGCTCATCTTGTGTGTGGTCAGGGGCAGAGCAGACAGCAGTCCTTTGTCATTCTAGCTTGATGCCTGACTTGGTAGCCAAAGCTGCTTTATGCCTAGGATACATAAAATTCAAATCAAATCCAGGCAGAGCAGTGAGGGAGGAAGAAGACAGATACCTGCATTCTACCACACCATGAGGTGTAGGTGGGGAAAGATGCCCACAGATCTGTCCTTAATCTCATAGCACAGGTGGGCCATAGACAAACAGAGCCCTGCCTGCACCTTGCAGAGCAATGTGGGAGGAGGAAGACAGACAGAGACCTTTGGACCACCATGCTACCCACAGACCTACCCTGCAGGGCATGACACATACAGGCCATAGAAAACACCACCATGCCATGCAGTGGAGACAGAGGATGTCACTCAGGGGCCCGATAGGGGTCCACCAGCAATATGACCATCCTGCGGTGGGAGCCACCACAATGTGCAAATACGTGGTGAACTGATGGGAGATATGTGGAGCAACTTGATAATTATAAAGAGAGATGGACCTGGAGACTTGAGGGTAGAGATGACAGGGAGTGGAGAATTTGGGGGGATGGATAGGAGCAGAGGAGTGAGTGAGCCACTCCTGAGAGCATGAGTGAAGAAAATCTGGCCCAGACATTTCTTTGTTGTGAGGTTGTGAGGTGGCCTGGGGGGTGCCTAGGGATGGATGCAGATCAGGACCTGCACATTGCCTGGGCAACAGTGGAGCTGGCTGTGAGGACAAAGGCATGGTGAGCCATACCCACCGGTATAAGAGCTGGAGAGCTATTCCATTTCCTTTCAGGCTGCAGCACTTGGGAGAGTTGGCCTGTTCATTGACTGGGCAGCACAGTGGAGCTGGCTCTGGAGGTGTGGGTGCAAGTAAGCCAGCCAAGAGGGCATAAAAGCAGGAAAGCTGATCCTGTCTCCTGCTGGTAGTGGCATTCAGTAGCCTAGCCAGAACATCGCTGAAGAGCTCAGCACGGTGGTGAGGATAAAAGGGAGAACCCATGGGTTGACCAGATTAGCTACCGTCCAGATCCAGGGCTCTGAGTGGACCTACTCCCAAATCTATATCATCTTCTGATGGTTGGTACTTGTGAAAGGGCAAGTCCTGCTGATCCAAAGCTATAGAATCTCTAGAATACAGGACAACAACAGAATAACCAGGAGGAGTCCCAGAGAGGCTCCACCCAACATTGATAGTGTCACTGAAGCCAGACACCTGGAAACAGACCAATGACTCATTGCAATGAGCATTTGCAAGTGAAGATGTGTAGATAGAGGAATATACGGTTGGACACACTGCAACACTCTATAGCTTCCACAATGAGAAATTTTTTTCCGTGCGCTGATTTTTGTTTGCTTATGTGAGGTTTTTTTAAGCAGGGGTAGGTTGCAATTGTGAAGGTCAGATATGAGGGATTGGGGAGATGAGCAGGACTGGGGTCCATGATGTAAACTTCAAAAAAAATCAATAAAAAGGTTTTTTTTAAATGACTTTAAATTTCAAAGGGAGAAAATAGAATGTGAGAGTAGTTGAAGGTGAGTACAGGATGTAAATACAATAAATTCACTGTAAGCTTTTAGAAACAGCAAAAATACGTTACTTTTTACTCTTGTATAGCCTTACGTTCATTGAGGTGGGAGCATAGGAGACAAAAAAGGGAACAGGAAGATAATTTTGCTTCAGGACCCTCAGTTTCCCAATGGAAGTAGACTTGTAAAGGATAAAAGTACACAGTCAACACTCATTCTGGCAGCGAGTGGTGTAGGAGTGGCATGAGATGTGGGACATGTGTGTCAGCATGATTTAATATTCCCACATGGTATACATAGGTCATAGCATCACTGGTTCCATGTAAATATATACAACAGTAATTTATCAAAAAGCCAATACAAATTTAAAAATAAATTAAGTCCAAGTGCTGAAAGCAATTTTCTGACCACTTGTTTTTTAAAGAGCAAGTATAATTAAAAATTAAATAGTAGTTTAAAATGTTCAAGATATCTGGCCTCTAAAAAGGTTTTGTGTGTGGGTCTTTCAGGGTAGCCCAAAGCTGCAACTCATCATGTAGGAGGTAAAGACAATAGAATCAGGATCTCAAACCAGACTTGTCTACATAGCACTTTCCAGGCTAGCCTGGGCAACATGACATGCTGTATGAAAAACAGCAGCAGCAGCAACAACAACAAAACAAACAAACAAACAAACAAAACAAGAAAAGAGAAAATGTCTATTAAGAGCAATCAACAAGAATATTCTGATGAGGTTAAAGACCTGGAGCATCGAAGTACTGACTGGAAGGAAGAAGGAAGAGACAGAAGGAAGACAGACTATGAGCCATTGGAAAGTTCTAGGAAGGAGGGAGACTTTTTTTGTGTTGATAGCATCACTAAAGTTAGAAAGTGTATGTACCACTTGGCTTGTGTTTGAAGCCACTGACAAAATTGTAACAAAGGCTCAAGTGATGGAAAGTAAAGAGGCTTGTGGAAAAGCAACTTGACTAAGAGAAGTAGGCGATGCTAAGAGCAGAGCTCACTGAAGAGGCAGGGATGCTTAGAGCAGATCCCACTGAAGAGGCTTTAGAGTGTCTTGGCTTTCCATTTCCTGAGTTAACAAACAATATAAGCTTCCTATAAGTAAGAAAATGAGAAACAATACAAGTGTTTAAGTCTTCTTAGAACTAACTACAAACAATATTTGTAAAATATTTGTTATAAATATTTGTGGCCAATATTTGCAGCTGTAAACTTGTGTGCATACGTATGTAATTTTAAGCAAATGCTATTACTGTTGTATAAAGCTGTAAAGCTCACCTCTTAATATGCCTGTAGCCTATTATGGCACTTTGTGTGTGTGTGTGTGTGTGTGTGTGTGTGTGTATGTGTGTGTGCATGTATGTGTGTGTATGTGTGTGTGAGCATGAGCCTGACCTGTTGTTCTCTATATTTTGTCCAGTTTTAGCTCGCTACAATGGTCTCCTTTTACTTTAAAAAGAAGCTTATTTGATGTGAGGTGATAGAATTACATTCAATGTGGAATGAGAGTAAATATTTAGAATGCAATTAGAAATATCACTGGTTTAAGAAAGTGGAAGTAGTAGGTTCTAATGGCCTCACAAGTCATGGGTCATTGGCTGGGCTCCATATCAATCAGGTTTCTTGTATTGACAAGTAGATATCTATAGACATCTGTTAAATAGTCGGAATCCACTGCAACCTTGTTTTGTGCTATAGCTTCAGTTCTTGTCTATGGTTCTATGAGAATTATCTATTGTCTGGTCTTTATTAGCTTCACTTGTCTGATAAAAGTTAACTGTGGAAAATAATCATACAAGTGTTTTACCAATTCTGTCATGAGAACTGAAGTGTTCTTACCTCAGTGCAGAGAGAACAGGGCTTGTAGCTTTAGTCATGCTGTTCTCAATCAACCTTAAGCAAGTAGCTTGGCATAGATTGATTTTTCCAATCTGCATAGAAAAAAAATATTACCATCTGTACTGGCTAGTTTTGTGTGTCAACTTGACACAAGCTGGAGTTATTCACAGAGAAAGGAGTCTCAGTTGAGAAAATGCCTCCATGAGATCAGTGGTAAGGCATTTTCTCAATTAGTGATTAAAGGAGGAGAGCCCCTTGTGAGTGGTACCATCTGTGGGTTGGTAGTCTTGGGCTCTATAAGAAAGCAAGCTGAGCGAGCCAGGAGAAGCAAGCCAGTAAGCAGCATCCCTCCATGGCCTCTGCATTAGCTTCTGTTTCCTGACCTGCCTGAGTTCCAATCCTGACTTCCTTCCATGATGCACAGCAGCATGGAAAGTGTAAGCTCAATAAACCCTTTCCTCCCCAACTTGCATCTTGGTCATGATGTTTGTGGAGGAATAGAAACCCTGACTAAGACACCATCTTAACAGCTATTAATGACACCTTGAAAGCACACATATTTTTAACATGGTTACTTACATTTTACCTAATGAAATAAGGACCAGTGATACCAGTATCCATTTCATACAATCTGACAATTGTTGGAAAAAAAGAGGAGGTTAGCAGAAGCAAATCAATATGTCCTGCCTCTGAATCTTCCTCTCCAATCATTATGTGTTAGCTAAAATATCTAAGTTGTCCCAAACAGACATAAATCTTGAGTTTTCTACTTGAAGACTGGAGTTGAAGTAAGGAGAACTACGTATATTCGTTATTGTCCCTGCATTGGTGTTTCATTTAAATCTATCTTACATATTTTTACAAAGTTCATGGATTTTTTTTCATCATGCCATAGAATCTCAAAAAGCACTCTTCCCACTTCCATTTGCTTTTGTTCTGTTTTTCTTTTTGACTTGTGAACCACTGAGCCTAACAAAGGCCGACAGAGTAGGCATTGGTGTGGAACTACCAGTGGGAGCATGAGTAATTCCCCACATCACTGAAGACAATATCACCCTCCTTCTTAGCAGCCCTCCATTGCTAATAGCTCTCCTGGAAGGAGGACATCCTAAAACCTCCCATTCTCTATCTATGACTGAATATTGATGGATCTGGTCTTGTGCACGTCTTGTGGAGGTCACCACAACTGCAGTTGTCATGCCATGTCTATATAACAACACTTCCCACACTCTTCCCATCCCTTTGACTTCTGCATTCTTTCCACTTCCACTTCCTGAGCATTGGACGAGGTGATAATGAATACCCTGTTAGAGGAGGAACACTCATCAGTCACTTGTTCTCAGTACAACCAGCCATGAACTTATGTTAACCACCACTCACTACACAAACAGGCTTCTCTGACCAAAGTGAGAAATGATGGATTTTCTTATCCTTGACTATATAAACTTTTGTTGCACATTTTTTTTTAGAAAAATAATATTTAAGTTGATTTTATTTAAAAATATTCAGATATACTAAGTATCTAAATGTAAAACAGTTGGATAAGGAAAACTGTAAACTCACTGTGAACCAGTATTGGTTGTTGGAGAATTTGTAAATGTAAATCAACAAAAGAAACAATAAAGAGGAAGCCCAGACTGAGATGAACCCTTCTTGAGTTACTTGTTTTTCAAAACATTCCTGCATATAGTCTGATAAGCATAATCAGCAATTATGGAGCAGAACATAAAGTAATTACCATTCTGAAAAGCAAACCCATAATGTCAAATTTTTCCTAAATTAGTTCTGCTATTTTATATTTCTACTTTCCAGGAAATAACTGTCAGAGTGAATCAACAGCACATGCCAGAGTCTTCCTAGAAGCAGGATGTAGAGATGTTAAAATAAACAAATAAATAAAAAACATTCAAATGTCCATTTAATCAAGGAGTGGATTATTTGTGTATTCTCATAGGCTAGAACACTTTACTACATTTAAAAATCTTTGTGTATGAAGGTCTAAGTTGTATATGTTCTTGTTGTACATGTGTGCACATGTGTGTGTGTGTATGTGTGTATATGGATGCTAGAGATCAATGTCCGGTGACTTCTTTAATAGGTGACCATCTTCTTTTTATTTTTGAGAATTTCATACACACACATCTACAATGTGTGTTTAAATTAAAAACAATCCTATTCCCTCCCTTCCAACTCCTCTCCTATCCCTCTTCACACATTTCCTCACAGCCTCGTTTTCTTGTTTCAAAATCCACTGAGTCCTCACTGTTATAATGTTCGTGAATATAGGGTTATCTCCTCTCAGGGTTCACATCCTGAAGAAATTGACTATCCCTTCCCAAGTAAACTTCAACTGCCAATGTCTCAGCTAAGGGTAAAGTTCATGATCCCTTCTCAAAATCCTGTTGGAATTTTGTCTGAGTTGATCTTTCACAGTCACAACCTCTATACATTCATGTGGGCACTGTCCTTGTAAAGTTCTGAAAACACTGCTTTGCTGAAGCCAATCACTACTTTTGTCCCTTACAATCTGTTCATGCTCTCTTCCAAGATGATCCTTAGCCTTGGGGGAAGTGTTCATCTCATTCATCACAGAACGTGGAGCTTTTCATATAAGCTAGACTGACTGACAGCACATTTCCAGCCCCCTTCTTTTCCTGCTCTGTGGATACATACATCACTACCACACATTTCTATTTTTATATGGGTGCTTCAGATCAGAACTCAGGTCCTTACACTTTCTTGCAACTGAGACCTCTCTCCAGCTCCCTGCTGGGTCATTTTAAAGTGAAAATGAATGAGCCAGACATTATCCACTATTATGTATGACTCTTGTAGGCATGATACATTATCAAAACAAATGAGATACTTTAAGGGCTAACGTTAACCTGTGAGCCACACTTGTCCAAGGACAGATAACTTCTTGGAATGCTGGGGGCTTCTTGTCTTGTAAGATAACAAGTCACATATTTTCATGTCAATAAATAAGATTGGTTACATCCAACAGGATGTGCTTGATTACACATAAGTGGGAGATATATAAGCAAGATGTATGTCAGGATGTATGCTTGCTACCAATTGGAAAAAGGCAAAAAGCCTTGTTGTTTTGGCCTTTATTAGCATGTGACTAAAGCAATTCAGTTCCATATCTCTGGGAATCCAGGGTATAGATCGGGCCACTGTCCATCTTATTGTCTGGTATTCAATGAAGTTTGCTTTAATTGGACAACTGTGGATTTGGTCTTTCGCCTTGCATTTTCAAGCTTAATAATCAACAGAGTCTATTCAGTATTATTTCATTTGTGTAAAGTCCACATACCCTGAACAGTAATGTGCTGAAGACATACATACATTTAATAAAGCTCCAAGGAAGGCAGAGGATAGACATATACAGAGATTATATTGTTGAGACAGTGTTGTTGAGATTTCTTCTCAAACCTCACTACACATTAGAAGGAACTGGGGAGCTTTTAAAATATATTGATGTGAAGGACTCAGACCAGAACAATTAAATTAGAATCACTTTACTCAATGGCTTAGCTAAGACTTACAGTAAACAGACACTTAAGGCTTCATAGAGGAAATTGGGGTCAACCATTCTGAGTACCACAAGGTCTCTTCTTCTGCAATTATATCTCTCTCTCCTCAGCATTAATTTTTACCCCACCCCAGAGTTACTCTTTTTGGTATATCATGTGCCTTAATATTGGAGAGCTTCAAGGAAACAATAAAATGGGAGAGTAAAAGACAGTCATTGGATATGTTGACTTCCATTCCTATCCACTAACCTATTTTTCTTTGCTCTTAAAAACATTGTCCTGGAAATGATTGCCCATCTTTCAGCTTCTTTATTACCCTGTTCTCTCAATCCATTCAGGCTTTTATCCCACAGCACAGCCCCAAACACCTTTAAAAACAGCAGTAATGATCTTTTGTGGGATTCTGTGGTCTGTTGTTTAACTTCTTTGTGTTCACCTTTTCAACATAGAAGGTTGATAATAGACTCCACTTTTGTTTGTTTTTTTAACTAGTTTTTGGATCCCTATGGCGGGTTCAGCTTTCTATGACTTCAAACTATGGATGTAATTCTATTCTTGATTCTCAATGAGGTTAATTGAATTCTTTTCTGAATGAGAGAAATCTTTGTGTGCCTTTCTTGCTGAATGCTCTTTCTCTTCAGCTCTCATGTCTCTCCTCAATTTGGTCTTAAATTCCCAACTATAAACACAGTCTTGTGTTTAATCCTTCCTTACTTCTCATATTTCCATATTTCTTTCTCAGTATTCTAGCTCAAGTATACTTCAAAGTTTGGAACCTCCTACATGAGCCTTTAAAATGCTAGGTTTATAGGTGTATATGGCTGACCTTGAATAGTATTTTATTCTAATTCTAAATGAATTCCTATCATTTACCTAGTTGCTTGAGACATATACCAGCTACGTATGCATATGCATTCAACTTTTGCACAGATATTCAATTATTCTTCACATTATGTAATGCATTTCCTTGACTCTTTCACCTGATACTGTTAGTTCACCTGAACTAAGTCAGCAGCTCCTGACTGTTTTGTTGTTTTGTTTGCTTTGTTTTACTTCTTTTCTCTTCATTCCCTGAGTTTTCTTACTTTCATTATTAATTATTTTATTTATTCACATCCAAATCATTGCCCCTCCCAGTCCCCCCTCACAGAGTTCTTTCCCCTGTCCCCATCCCCTTCACCTCTGAGAGGGTGGCACTCTCCCACTCTGGAGCATTAAGTCTGTACAAGATTAGGCACCTTCCTTCCCACTGAGGCCAGACAAGGCAGCCTTGTGCTACGTATGTGCTGGGGGCCTCAGACCAACTCTTGTGTGCTCATTGGTTGGTGACTTAGTATTTGGGATCTCCCAAGGGTCCAGGTTAGTTGATACTGCTGGTCTTCCTATGGGGTTTCCATCCCCTTCAGTTCCTTCAATATTTCCCTCAACTTTTCCATAGGGGTTCTCAACCTCTGTCCAATGCTTGGCTGTATTTGCATCTATATTAGTCAGTTGCTGGTAGAGCCACTGAAAGAACAACCATGCCAGACTTCTATCTGAAAGCACAACATAGAATCAGTAACAGTGTGAGGGATTGATTCCTGCCCATGGGTTGAATCCCCAGTTGAGCCAGTCACTGGACAGCCTTCAGTTTCTGCTCCATTTTTTTGTCCCTGCATTTCTTTTAGATAGGAGGAATTTTGGGTAAAAAGTTTTATAGGTATGTTGGTGTCCCTGTCCCTCTACTGGGGATCCTGTCTGACTATTGGAGGTTGTCTCTTCAGGTCACATATCCACACTATTGGGCATTTTAGCTAAGTTCACCCACATTGAGTCATGGAAGCTTCCTCATTCCAGGTCTCTGAGACTTTCTAGATGTTCCCCAACTCCACATCCCTTGCAGCTGCATATTTCCCTTCATTCTCCTGGCCCTCTGGGACTCACACCAGTCTCCGCCCATACCTGATCTAGTCCCTTTTCTCCTCTTCCTCCCCTCTTCCACTGAAGTCCCTCCCTCCTCTGCCTCCCATGATTATTTTATTCCCATTTCTCAGTGGGATTGAAGAATACTCACTTGGGACTTCCTTCTTAGGGTCTATCAGGTGTATAATTTGGTATTCTGTAATTTTTGTCTAATATCCACTTATAAGTATATCCATACCATGCATGCTTTTTTGTGTCTGGATTACCTCACTTGGGATGAGATTTTCTAGTTCCATCCATTTGCCTGAAAAATTCATGATGTCCTTCTTTTTAATAGTTGATTAGTATTCCATTGTGTAGACATACCACATTGTCTTTATCCATTCTTCAGTTGAGTAACATCTGGGTTGCTTCTAGTTTCTGGCTATTATGAATAAGGCTGCTGGAACATAGTGGAGCACATATCCTTGGGATATGGTGGAGCATCTTTTGGATATATGTCCAGGAGTGGTATAGCTGGGTCTACAGATAGAATTATTTCCAATATTCTGAGGAACTGCTAGATTGATTTCCAGTATGCTTGTACAAGTTTGCCCTCTCATCATCAATGGAGTAGTATTCCTCTTTCTCCACATTCTCACTAGCATATACTGTCACTTGAATTTTTGATCTTAGCCATTCTGATTGTTATAAGGTGAAATCTCAGGGTCATTTTGATTTACATTTTCCTGATGACTAAGAATGTTGAACATTTATTTAAGTGCTTCTGGGCCATTTCAAGATTCCTCTGTTGAAAATTTTTGTTTAGCTCTGTACTCCATTTTTTAATTGGGTTATTTGCTTTTTTGGAGTTTAACTTCTAGTGTTCTTAATATATTTTGGATATTAGCCTTCTATTGGATGTAAGGTTAGTGAAGGTTTTTTCCCAATCTATAAGCTGCTGGTTTGTCCGATTGACAGTGAGTGTGCTTTGCCATACAGAAGCTTTTCAGTTTTAGGAAGTCCCATTTATCAATTATTGATCTTATAACCTGAGCCATTTGTGTTCTATTCAGGAAAATTTCTCCTATGCCATTGTTTTCAAGGCTATTTCCCACTTTCCATTTTATTAGATTCTGTTTATCTGGTTTTATGTTGAGGTCATTGATATACTTTAGCTTTGTACAGTGTGATGATATGGATCAATTTGCATTCTTCTATATGCAAACTGACAGACCAGCACCATTCCCCCCCACACACACTCTATAGCTTTGGCTTCTGGCAAAAAATTAAACATTGTATGTCTATGGGTTTACTTCTGGGTCTTGAAATATATACCATTGATAGACATATCTGTCTCTTTACCAATGCTATGTGGTTTTTATCACTATTGCTCCATTTTACAGCTTGAGATTAGGGATGGTCATTCTCCCAGAATTTTTGTTTTCCATATGATGTTGAGAAATTCTCTTTCAATGTCTGTAAAAACATATCCTGGAGTTTTGATGACAATAGGATTGAATCTGTAAACTGCTTTGGATAAGGTAGCTATTTTCACTATGTTAATCCTACCGATCCCTGAGCATTTTTCCATCTTCTGAGGTCTTCTTTGATTTATTTCTTCAGTGACATAAAGTTTTTGTCATATAAATCTTTTACATGCTTGGTTATAGTTACATCAAGATATTTTTATATTATTTGTGACTATTGTGAAGGAAGTTGTTTCCCTAATTTCTTTCTCAGCCCATACATCAATTGTACAAAGGAGGGCTACTGATTTCATTGAGTTGATTTTGTAGCTGCTTTACTAGTTATTTATCAGTTGAAAGTTTTCTCTCATTGAATTTTGAGGCATCACTTATATATTCTATCATATCATCTGAGATTAGTGATACGTTGACATTTTCCTTTCCATTTTGTATCCCTTTGATCATCTTTTGTTGTCTTATTTCTCTACCTAGAACTTTCCTGTATTGAATAGATAGATAGAGAGAAGGCAGCCATGTCTTGTCCCTAATTTTAATGGGATTGCTTCAAGTTTTTCTATGTTTAATTTGATGTTGCCTATTGGTTTGCTGCATATGTACACGTATAAATATGTCTTTTATTATGTTTCTATATGTGCCTTGAATTCCTGATCTCTCCAACATTTTTAACCTGAAGGGGTGTTGGATTTTGTCAAAGGATTTTTCAGCATAGAATGAAATGCTCATGTGATTTATTTCATAGGGTTTGTTTGTATAGTGGATTGTGTTGATGGATTTTAATATATTGAACCATCGGACTTCCGGTTTCCATCTGTGGCCGGAGACCTCTGTGTGGGCCACCAGGGCTCCAGAGCCAAATAGCCTTGGGAGAAAGCTAGCCTCCCAGGAGTGTGGAAAAGCCATTGAGAGGGGGTAAGAGGAGTAACACTGCTCAGCGGGACTCGCCCAGAATCCTTATAACACAGGGACTGAGGAACAGACAGGAGAAAGGATCATTCCAATTTCCCTCTGTGGTGGAAGACCTCTGCCTGGGCCACCAGGGCTCCATAGCCAAATTACACTGGGAGAAAGATAGACTCCAATGAGTGTGGGCAAGCCTGTCTGCTCAGAGGAACCCACCTGGAATACTCAGGACACAGGGACTGAGGAGTGGATTTCTGGTTTCTTTCGGTGGTCAGGGAGCAGATCCTGTGCACAGGGCTCCATACTCAAATAGTGCCAGAAGAGAGTTGGTATCACAGGAATGCTGACACACCTTTAAGCACAGGCAAGACAATCACTTCTGTTCAAATTTGCTGGATCAAGAGGGACCCTTGCAGAGCCATCAGGGCTCAGGAAACAAGGGACTGATGGGGACTAGATCCTTCTGGCTTCTGCCTGTACCCCAGAGCTGACTCAGTACCACAGCTCTCCAACCCAAATTCCTCACAGAGAGAAATGGTCTTCAAAGAGTATTGACACCTAGGCTTGCAGGAAAGACAAGCCACAGTCAGAGAGAGTAAGACCAGCTAACACCAGAGATAACCAGATGTCGAAGGGCAAGGGCAAGAACATAAGGAACAGAAACCAAGACTACTTGGCTTCATCAGAACCCAGCTCTCCACCAAAGCAAGCCCTGGATACCCAACCACACCAGAAAAGGAAGACTCAGACTTAAAATTACATCTCCAGAGGATGATAGAAGATTTTAAGAAGGAAATAAATAAGTCCCTTAAAGAAATACAAGAGAACACAGCTAAACAACTAGAAGCCCTTAAAGAGGAAACACAAAAATCCCTTAAAGAGTTACAGGAAAACACAATCAAACAGACAAAGGAAATGAACAAAACCATCCAGGAACTAAAAATAGAAATAGAAACAATAAAGAAATCACAAAGGGAGACAACCCTGGAGTTAGAAAACCTAGGAAAGAAATCAGGAGTCATAGGTGCAAACATCACCAACAGAATACAAGAGATGGAAGAGAGAATCTCAGGTGCAGAAGATACCAAAGAAAACATGGACACAGCAGTCAAAGAAAACACAAAATCCAAAAAGCTCCTAACCCAAAACATCCAAGAAATCCAGGATACAATGAGAAGGCAGAACCTGAGGATAATAGGTATAGAAGAGAGTGAAGATTCCCAACAAAAAGACCAGTATATATCTTCAACAAAATTATAGAAGAAAACTTCCCTAACCAAAAGAAAGAGATGAGCATAAATATACAAGAAGCCTACAGAAATCCAAATAGATTGAACCAGAAAAGACATTCCTCCGTCACATTATAATCAAAACACCAAATATACAAAATAAGGAAAGAATATTAAAAGCAGTAAAAGAAAAAGGGCAAGTAACATATAAAGGCAGACCGATCAGAATTACACCAGGCTTCTCACCAGAGACTATGAAAGCTAGAAGATCCGGGACAGATCTCAAACAGACTCTAAGAGTACAAAAATGCCAGCTCAGGCTGTTATACCCAGAAAACTCTTAATAATCATAGATGGTGAAACCAAAATATTCTATGACAAATCCAAATTTGCACAGTATGTTTCCACAAACCCAGCCCTACAGAGAATAATAGATGTAAAATGCAAACTCAGGAAGAAAAACTACACTCTAGAAAAAGCAAGAAAGTAATCTTTCAACAAACTCAAAAGAAGATAGCCACACAAACATAAAAATAACATTGAAAATAACAGGAAGCAACAATCACTATTCTTTAATATCTCTTAACATAAATGGACTCAATTCCCCAATAAAAAGAAATAGACTGACAGACTGTACCCATAAACAGAACCCAGCATTTTGCTGTATCCAGGAAACACACCTCCGTGTTAAAGACAAACACTACCTCAGAGTAAAGGCCTGGAAAACAATTTAACAGGCAAATGGCCCCAAGATACAGGCTGGAGTAGTCATTCTAATATCGGATAAAGTTGACTTTCAACCAAAAGTCATCAAAAAAGATAAGGAAGGACACTTCATACTCATCAAAGGAAAAATATACAAAGAAGAACTCTCAATTCTGAACATCTATGCCCCAAATGCAAGGGTACCCACATTCATAAAAGAAACTTTACTAAAGCTCAAAGAACACATTGCACCTCACACAATAATAGTGGGAGACTTCAATACCCCACTATCATCAATGGACAGATTTTAGAAGCACAAACTAAACAGAGACACAGTGTAAATAACAGATATTATGAATCAAATGGATTTAACAGATATCTATAGAACATTTCATCCTAAATCAAAACAATATACCTTCTTCTCAGCACCTCATGGTACCTCTCCAAAATTGATCATATAATTGATCACAAAACAAACCTCAACAGATATAAGAAGATTGAAATAATTCCATGCCTCCTATCAGATCACTGCAGATTAAGGCTGGTCTTCAATGGCAAGAAAAACAACAGAAAGCCCACATACACATAGAAACTGAACAACACTCTATTCAATGTTAACTTGGTCAAGGAAGAAATAAAGAAAGAAATTAAAGACTTTCTAGAATTTAATGAAAATGAAAGTACAACTTACCCAAACCTATGGGACACAATGAAAGCAGTGTTAAGAGGAAAACTCATAGCTCTGAATGCCTCCATAAAGAAACTGCAGAAAACATATACTAGCAGCTTAACAACACACCTGAAATCTCTAGAACAAAAGGAAGCTAATACACCCAAGAGGAGTAGAAGGCAAGAAATAATCAAATTAAGGGCTGAAATCAACCAAATAGAAACTAAAAGAACTATACAAAGAATCAACAAAACCAGGAGCTGGTTCTTTGAGAAAATCAACAAGATAAATAAACCCTTAGCCAGGCTAACCAGAAGGCACAGAGACAGTATACAAATTAACAAAATTAGAAATGAAAAGGAAGATATAACAACAGATTCTGATAAAATTTAAAAAAAAAATCAAATCCTACTACTTTTAAAAGCCTATACTCATCAAAATTGGAAAATCTGGATGAAATGGACAAGTTTCTAGACAGATACCAAATACTGAAGTTAAATCAGGATCAGATAAACCATCTAAACAGTCCGATACCCTTAAAGAAATAGAAGCAAGCATTAAAATCTCCCAAACAAAAAAAGCCCAGGACCAGACGGGTTCAGTGCAGAATTCTATCAGAACTTCAAAGAAGACCTATTACCAATACTCTTCAATCTATTCCACAAAATAGAAACAGAAGGAATACTTCCCAATTCATTCTATGAGGCTACAGTTGTATTGATACCAAAACCTCACAAAGACCCAACAATAGAAGAAAACTTCAGACCAGTTTCACTTATGAATATCGACGTAAAAATATACAATAAAATTTGTGCAAACAGAATCAAAGAACACGTCAAAATAATCATTCACCATGATCAAGTAGGTTTCACCCCAGGGATGCAGGGATGGTTCAATACCCGGAAATCTATCAATGTAATTTACCACATAATCCAATTCAAAGATAAAAACCACATGGTCATTTTATTAGATGATGTAAAAGCATTTGACAAAATTCAACATCCCTTCATGATAAAAGTCTTACAAAGATTAGTAATTAAAGGACCATAACTAAACATAGTAAAAACAATATACACCAAACCAGTGACCAACATCAAATTAAATGGAGAGAAACTCAAAACAATCCCACTAAAATCAGAGACTAGGCAAGGCTGCCCTCTCTCTCCCTATCTATTCAATATAGTACTGGAAGTTCTAGCTAGGCAATTAGACAACAAAAGGAGGTCAAAGGGATACAAATTGGAAAGGAAGAAATCAAAATATCACTATTTGTAGGTGATATAATGGTATACTTAAGTGACCTCAAAATCTCCACCAGAGATCTGCTACAGCTGATAAACACCTTCAGCAAAGTGGCCAGATACAAAATTAACTCAATCTGGGACCTCACACTCAGCCCTATGGTTGCTGTGTAGTGACTCGTGGGTACTCCAAACTTTTGGGCTAATAACCTGCCTGACCGCTAGATACTTTCGGAGAGTGGATCAGCAACCAAAGAATGCACATGGAGGGACCCATGGTGCTGGCCACATATGCGGCAGAGGAGGGTCTTGTTAGACATCAGGGGTAGCAGAGGCCCTTGGGCCTAAGGGTGTTAGATCCCCCAGTATAGGAGCATGCTAAGGAGGGAAGATGAAAGTGGGTGGTTGGGTGTGTGGAGGAATACCCCCATCGAGGCAGGGGATGGGGAGGGAATAGGGAGGTCCCAAAGGGGAGATCTTGAAAGGGTGAAAATTTGAAATGTAAATATGTATGAAAAAAAAATACAAAATTAACTCAAGCAAATCAGTAGCCTTCCTATACTCTAAGGATAAACAGGCTAAGAAAGAAATTAGGGAAATGACACCCTTCACAATTGTCACAGACAATATAAAATATCTTGGTGTGACTCTAACCAAACAAGTGAAAGATCTGTATGACAAGAACTTCAAGTCTCTGAAGAAAGAAATGGAAGAAGACCTCAGAAGATGGAAAGATCTCTCATGCTCAGGGATTGGCAGGATTAATATAGTTAAAATGGCCATCTTGCTGAAAGCAGTCTACAGATTCAATGCAATCTCCATTAAAATTCCAACTCAATTCTTCATCGACTTAGTAAGAACAACTCTCAAATTCATATGGAATAACAAAAAACATAGGATAGCAAAAACTATTCTCAACAATAAAAGAACTTCTGGGGGAATCAGCCTCCCTGACTTCAAGCTGTACTACAGAGCAGTAGTGATAAAAACTGCATGGTATTGGTACAGTGACAGGCAAGTAGATCAATGGAATAGAACTGAAGACCCAGAAATGAAACCACACACCTATGGTCACTTGATTTCTGACAAAGGAGCTAAAACCATTCAGTGGAAAAAAGACAACATCTTCAACAAATGGTGCTGGTTCAACTGGCAGGCTACATGTGAATTGATCCATTCCCATCTCCCTGTACAAAGCTCAAGTCCAAGTAGATCAAGGACCTCCACATAAAACCAGGTACACTGAATCTAATAGAAGAGAAAGTGGGAAAAAGTCTCCAACACATGTGCACAAGGGAAAAGTTCCTGAACAGAACACCAATGGTTTATGCTCTAAGATCAAGAATCGACAAATAGCAGCCATATTTATAATAGCTAGAAACTGGAAACAACCCAGGTGTCCCTCAACAGAAGACTGGATACAGAAAATGTGGTACATTTACACAATGGAATACTATTCAGCTATTAAAAACAATGACTTCATGGAATTCTTAGGCAAATGTATGGAATTTGAAAATATCATCCTGAGCAAAGTAACTCAGTCACAAAAGAATGAACACTGTATGCACTCATTGATAAGTGGTTATTAGCCCAAAAGTTTGGAATACCCAAGAGTCTCTTCACAGCAACCATTGGGCTGAGCGTGAGGTCCCAGATGGAGGACTTGGAGAAGGCACTGAAGTTGCTAAGGGAGTTGGCAGCCTCATGGAGGGAGAAACAGTGTCCACTGGCTTGATCTCCTGATGCACCCAGAGACGGGATCGCCAACCAAAGAATATACATGGAGGGACCCATGGTGCTGGCCACATATGTGTCAGAGGAGGGTCTTGTTAGACATCAGAGGGAGGAGAGGCCCTTGGGCCTGAGGGTGTTAGGTGCCCCAGTATAGGAGAATGCCAGGGAGGAAAGATGGGAGTGGGTAGGTGGTTGGTGGCGGAATACCCCCATCAAGGAAGGGGATGGGGAGGGAATAGGGAAGTCCCAAAAGGGAGATCTCAAAAGGGTGAAAATTTGAAATGTAAATAAAGTATCAAAAAAAAAAAGAAAGAAAGAAAAAGGAAAAGAAAAAGAAAAAAAAAAGAAAGAAGGAAAAGAAAAGAAAAAAAAAGAAAATAAAGAAAGGTAAAGGGGAAAAAAACGATATTGAACCATCTCTACATCCCTGGGATAAAGCCTATCTGATCGTGGTAAATGATGTTTTTGATGTGTTTTTGGATTTCATTTGCAAGTATTTTATTGAGTATTTTGCATCAATGTTCATAAGTGAAATTAGTCTGAAGTTCTCTTTCTTTTTTGGGTCTTTGTGTGGTTTAGGTATCAGGGTAACTTTGGTCTCACAGAGTGAATTAATTATAGTTTCTTCTGTTTCTCTTTTGTGGAATATTTTGGGGATTATTGGTATTTGCTTTCCTTTGAAGGTCTTGTGGAATTCTGCACTAAAACTATCAGGCCCTGGGCTGGTTTGCTTGCTTTCTTTCTTTTTTTGATTGGGAGGATTTTAGTGACTGCTTCTCCTTCATTATGGGGTATAGGACTGTTTAGATAGTTTACCTGATCTTGATTTACCCTTGATTCATGGTATCTGTCTAAAAATATTATACATTTTGCCTCCATTTTCCAGTTTTGTACAGTATAGGCTTTTGTAATTAGACATTAAATCTCTGGGCCTTCAGATGTGTGCTGTTAAGTTGCTAATATAGGATCTCCCCAAATTTCTATATAAAGACACTTAATGCTCTGAATATTCCTCTTAACACTACTTTCATTGTCTCCCATAAGGTTAGGTGTTTTATCTTCATTTCCATTGAATTCTAGAAAATCTTTCATTCTTTCCTTATTTCTTTCCTACCAAGTTATCATTAAGTAGAGAGTTGTTCAGTTTCCATGAGTATGTGAGCTTTCTGATTTTTCTGTTGTTTTTGAAGTCCAGACATAGTCCATGGTGTTCTGATAGAAGCTATAGTGTTATTTCCATCTTCTTGTATCTAATGAGGTTTTTTTTGTGTCAGATTATATGGTCAACTTTGGAGAAGGTTCCATGAGGTGCTCAGAAGGCATGTTCTTTTGTTTTTTGGTGAAATGTTCTGTATCTATTTGTTAAATCCATTTGGTTCCTAAGTTCTGTTAGTTTCACTGTGTTTCTGTTTAGTTTCTGTTTCCTTGACTTGTCCATTGTTAAGAGTGGAGTATTGAAGTCTCCCACTATTATTGCTTGGGTTTCAATGTATATTTTGAGCTTTAGTAAAGTTTCTATTATGTATCTGGTGGTTCTTGCATTTGGGGAATATATGTTCAAAATTGAGATTTCATTTTGGTGGATTTTTCCTTTGATGAGTATGAAGTGTCCTTCTCTAACTCTTTTGATTACTTTTAGGTGAAAGTCTATTTTATTGGATAGTAGAATGGTTACTGCAGCTTGTTTCTTGGGACTGTTTGCTAAGAAAACATTTTTTCCCAGCCCTTTACTCTGAGATAGTGCCTGTGTTTCTTGCTGAGGTATGTTTCTTGTTTGTAGCAGAATGATGGATCTTGTTTATATTTCCAGTCGTTTAGCCTGTGTCTTTTTATTATGAAATTGAGTCTATGATGTCAAGAAATATTGATGACAAATGATTGTTAGTTCCTGTTATTTTGTTGCTGGAGGTGGTAGTGTGTGTGTGTGTGTGTGTGTGTGTGTGTGTGTGTGTGATTCACTTGGGTTTATTTGAAATGCTTAATTTCTTGTGTTTTCTTGGGTGTAGTTACACACCTTGTATTGAATTTTCGCTCTAGAATCCTCTGTAGGGCTGGGTTAGTAGAAAGATATTGTTTAAATTTGGTTTTGTCATGGAATATCTTAGTTTCTACATTAATGGGAATTGAGAATTTTGCTAGGAATAGTAGTCTGGACTGGCATTTATGGTCCCTTAGGGTCAGTAAGACATCACTCTGGGATCTTCTGGCTTTTAGAGTCTCTGTTGAGAAATGAGATGTAATTTTTCTGCATTTATATGTCACTTGGCCTTTTTTTCTTACAATTTTTAACAGTTTTTCTTCATTCTGTTCAGTGTTTTGATTATTATCTGGCAGGAGGATTTTCTTTTCTGATACAATCTATTTGGTGTTCTGTAAGCATATTATATGTTTATAGCATTCTCTTCCTTTGGGTTAGCAAATTTTCTTCTATGATGTTGTTGAAGTTGTTTGCTTGTCCTTTGAACTGGGAATCTTTACCCTCTGCTCTTCCTATTATTCTTAGGTTTGGTCTTTTCTTATGCCCCAAATTTCCTGAATGATTTGGGTTTAGAACCTTTTACACTTGCCATTTTCTTTGACTAATATATCAATATATTCTAGGGTATCTTCTGTGTCTAAGATTCTCTCTTTCATCTCGTGTATTCTGTTGGTGATACTTGCATCTGTAGTTCCTGTCTTCTTTCCCAGGTTTTCTATCTCCACGGTTGCCCCCATTTGTTACTTCTTTATTGTTTCTATTTCCATTTTTAGGTCTTAGGCCATTCTTTTCATTTCTTTCACCTGTTTGGTTGTATTTTGTAGAGGGTGATTCTGGTGCATTGATCAGGAATCTGCATGTGAATTCTGAAGGTCCTGTTTTCCTATTAGTTTTTTTTTTTTTTTTAATTTTTAATTTTTTAAATTTTCCCTACTTTATTTACATTTCAGTTGCTTCCCCCTTTCCAGATCTCCCCTTTGGAACCTCTCCATTTCCTCCACCCTCCCCCTGCCACTATGGGGGTATTCTCCCACCCACCCACCCACCCATTCTCGTCTTCTCTCCTTGGCATTTTCCTATACTGGGGGATCTAACACTCTTAGACCCAAGGGCCTCTCCTCCCACTGATGTGATGTCTAACAAGACCCCCCTCTTTCGCATATGTGACCAGCACCATGGGTCCCTCCATGTGTATTCTTTGGTTGGTGGTTCAGTCTCCAGGAGTATCAGGGGGTCAGGCCAGTTGCCACTGTTGCTGCCTCCCTGGGGATGCAAACTCCCTCTGTTCCTTCAGTCCCTTCTCCAAGTCCTCCATCTGGGATGTCACACTCAGCCCTACTGTTGCTTTGAAGTGACTCTTGGGTATTTCGAACTTTTGGGCTAATAACCACTTAACAGTGAGTACATACCATGTTCTTTCTTTTGTGACTGTGTTACCTCGCTCAGGATGATATTTTCAAGATCCATCCATTTATCTGCGAATTTCATGAAGTCCTTGTTTTTAATAGCTGAGTAGCATTCCATTGTGTAAATGTTCCACATTTTCTGTATCCATTCCTCTGTGTAGGGACATCTGGGTTGTTTCCAGCTTCTGGCTATTATAAATATGACTGCTAATGAACACAGTAGAACATTTGTGTTTATTACATATTGGAGCATCTTCTGGGTATATGCCCAGGAGTGGTATAGCTGGGTCCTCAGGTAGTGTTATGTCCATTTTTCTGAGGGTCCACCAAACTGATTTCCAGAGAGTTTGTATCAGCTTGCATTCCTACTAGCAGTGGAGGAGTGTTTCTCTTTCTCCACATCCTCGCCAACATCTGCTGTCACCTGAGTTTTTGATCTTAGCCATTCTGACTGGTGTGAGGTGGAATCTCAGGGTTGTTTTGATTTGAATTTCCTTGATGAGTAAGGATGTTGAACATTTCTTTAGGTGCCTCTCAGCAATTCGAGTTTCCTCAGTTGAGAATTCTCTGTTTACCTCTGTTTCCCATTTTTTGATAGGGTTATTTGGATCTCTGGAGTCTAGCTTCTTGAGTTCTTTGTATACATTGGATATTAGCCCTCTATCAGATGTAGGATTGGTAAAGGTCTTTTCCCAACCTGTAGGTTGCTGTTTTGTCCTATTTATAGTGTCCTTTGCCTTACAGAAGCTTTGTCATTTTATGAGGTCCCATCTGTTGATTCTTGATCTTAGAGCACAAGCCATTGGTGTTCTGTTCAGGAACGTTTCCCCTGTGTCCATGTGTTCCAGACTTTTCCCCACTTTCTCTTCTATTAGATTCAGTGTATCTGGTTTTATGTGGAGGTCCTTGATCCACTTGGACTTGAGCTTTGTACAGGGAGATAGGAATGGATCATTTCGCAATCTTCTACATGTAGTTCGCCAGTTGAACCAGCACCATTTGTTGAAGATGCTGTCTTTTTTCCACTGTATGATTTTAGCTCCTCTGTCAAAGATCAAGTGACCATAAGTGTTTGTGTTCATTTTTGGGTCTTTGATTCTATTCCATTGATCTACTTGCCTGTCACTGTACCAATACCATGCAGTTTTTATCACTACTGCTCTGTAGTATAACTTGAAGTCAGGGAGGCTGATTCCCCCAGAAGTCTTTTTATTGTTGAGAATAGTTTTTGCTATCCTGGGTTTTTTGTTATTCCATATGAATTTGAGAATTGCTCTTTCTAACCAAACAAGTGAAAGATCTGCATGACAAGAACTTCAAGTCTCTTAAGAAAGGAATCAAAGAAGACCTCAGAAGATGGAAAGATCTCCCATGTTCATGGATTGGCAGGATTAATATAGTTAAAATGGCCATCCTGCCGAAAACAATCTACAGATTCAATGCAATCCCTATCAAAATCCCAACTAGTTCTTGATCAGTCATTATAGATGCCCGCAGCCAATGGCTGGGCAGAAGAGTTACAGGCAGGTTAGGAGACACAGGAGGAAGAAACGGAATTCACCATGCTTTGGAGGGAGAGTCACCGGACATGTGAGATCTTGGGTGGAGTGGTCATTGTCCACTTCCCCAGGCAGGAGATTAGAAACACAATTAAGCTGAGGGCAGATGTAAGGCATTGACCAAGGAGAAGGTAACCAGACAACTAACTGAGGGCAGATTTAGAGGTGTTTAGCCAGGATAAACAGAGGGAAGATCACATCTTATCTTAGGATAGCCCAGTCACTGTGCCATAAGGCAGTCTAAAAATGAATCACCCCTTCTCTGTATGTGTGTCTTTCATCCATGTATCCAAGGGAAACAAGGCGGTGGCTTGTAGCACTGTACACCCAAAACTTAAAGCGGGCTAGTAGAAACAACATGCTACAATATTTTCCTGTTTTTCTTTAAGGGATTTGTTTCTTCTTTAAGGGCTTTTACCTGTTTGCCTGTGTTTTCCTGTATTTCTTTAAGAAGTTATTTATATCCTCTTTAAAAACCTATTATCACCTTCATGAGATGGAATTTAAGGTCAGAATCTTGTTCTTCAGGTATATTAGGGTATCCAGGGATTGCTGTAGTAGGAGATCTGGGTTCTGATGGTACCATATTGCATTGGCTTCTGTTGATTATGTTCTTGTGGTTGCCTTTTACCATCTGGTATTCTCTGATGTTAACTGGCCTGGGTGTCCTGGATTGGAGTGGGTCTCCACGAGGCAGGTGGAGCTCTTTGTCCCACGTTAGAGTAGGCCTTCTGGGAGGCAGATAGTGCTGTGTCTCTGGTTAGAGCAGTCTTCCTGGGAGACAGGCAGGTTTATGTGATGGGGGAGCAGACAGACTGATCTACCAGGTGTATAGGTGAACATGCTGACTGGAAGGGTTCTGGGGCTCAGGCAGGGCAGAACAGATCTCATGCTTACTGATCTCTTTTGCATTCCAGCTGGAGTGAGTATTGAGGCAGGGGTCTCACCTGTGTCCCTGGTTAGAACAGTCCTTCTGTGATACAGGCAGGGCTGTCAGATGGGGGCATGGGCAAGCCAATCTGCCTCTGTGCAAGTGGAGGTGTGGACCAGAAGAGTGCCATTCCCTGATTTTTCAATAACAGTTCTGAAAACAATGTTTTTTCATTTAAAACAACAAAATAAAAAGTCGTTAGCCTTGGCTTAAGACAGAACTCCTCATTGTGTTCTCCAGAGATAAGATCACCATTCTTACCTTGATATTGAGGCCATAGACTCTTGGATCCAATTAGCATGCTTGTACTTTCCTATCTTCATGACTAGAAATGAACTTTCTTTCCCTCCATAATTCCTTCCCTCCCTCCTTCCCTCTCTCCTTCCCTCCCTCCCTCCCTGCCTGCCTGCCTGCCTGCTTTCTTTCTTTCTTTCTTTCTTTCTTTCTTTCTTTCTTTCTTTCTTTCTTTCTTTCTTTCTTTC
>JADRCH010000012.1:13761522-13791431 GCA_019843965.1 Rhynchomys soricoides
GTAGTGTTTGAAAGAAAATGTAGGTGTCCTTGAGATGCCATTATGGGTTATTTTATTGGATAAACTTCTGCTATCAAAGGAAGTATTAGGGAACTGTCTAGTGTATATGCACAGCTGTATGCATATGTAAGTTCATGCTCATGTCCAAATAAAGGCCAGTATTTGAGGTCAGATTTCTTTAATCACATTGCACATTATTCCGGGGGACACCATCTCTCAGGGAATCTGAAACTCACCAATTCAGCTGGTCTGACTGGACAGCAAACACCAGAGATCTCTCTGTTTCCTCTCCAGTGCTGAGATTGTAGGTTTGCATTTGTGTTCCCAGGGATTTATATGGGTGCTAGAGATCTGAACTCTTATTCTTGCTCTTCTACTTGCATGATGAGCACTTGAGCAATGGAGCCATCTTAACAGCCTAGAACACTGGGATGTTCTTATTGTCCCACAAGGATCATCACCCATCACATGGCATGGAGATTTGAATGAGATGTCTCCTGTTGTCTAAAGCATTTACATACTTGGTCCCCAGTTTATGGTACTGGTTGGGAAGGCATAGGAGGTATGGTCTTTTTGGAGGAGTTTGTTACTCGAGGTGGGATTTTAATTTAAAGACTAGTGCCATTTAAGTGTTACTCTATTTGCTTTGTACTTGTGGCTCAAAATGTGAGTCCTCAGCTTCTGCTCCAGTCACTTCGTATGCTGCGTACTATCTCCTTTCTACCATCATGGACTGGAAACTTCTGGAACCATAAATACAAATAAGCTCTTTTCTATGCTGCTTTGGTCATGGTGTTATGTCACAGCAATAGAGTAAAAGTAACTAATTACACTTGTTATACTTTATACACAGGCAATGATTTCGGTGACTCTAATTTGAGGAGAATACTAAATGATATTTTAAGATGTAAGCATTCCCAATTTAAATGTTCCCAAATTGAACTAAATGACAGTTGTGTGTTTTTCTTAGAGAAATGATTTACACCTACGGTGTAAATTATGGAGGATGCAGAAATGCTCGTATCACTTTTCATACTGCTTCTTTTAAAAATCCCCAGAAGGTCAGTTAGACTACATGAGCAATCGAGTTATAGTACATCTAAAAGATATAAAATATCACAAAGAAATACAAATAAAATGCAACATATATTTATATTATAAAAATATGTCATTTCAAAGATTATGTTTAAGATATATCTGATGGCTAATTTTTCATATTAATATAGTATTTCTTCTTATACTTCCTACTGAGTGTTTCAAAAGTCAGTGCTTAATGCTGCAAACGTCTTTTTCTGGGTGGTTGAATATAAAATGTCAAAAGACCAAATGTCACCTTCAATTTCAGAATTGTGATATTTACAAACAAAGAAAATATGGAGACTGCCATTAAAGTAAAAATATTACTATATTACAAAGAAATATAGCTATTACTGTGATGAGTAATAGTATAAGGAACAAATTACCCTTATTTTTTTGTATTTGAAAAAGTAGATGTGAGAAAGTAATGTTTTATGCTGAGTACAGAAGAAATGGAACCATTCCTCTGTAACCATTGTAAGTGTCCAGGCAGGCAAGGTTTTGCTGAGGAACAGAAGTCCTCCTTATCGCCCAAGGTCAGAAAGAGTGAAGCTGAAGACTCTATTTGTCCTAAGCTGGTGCCTTTCCAGCTTTGACCTTTGGATTACCTTCTTCTGTCTCCCCTATTCCACCTCTGCTTTTAAATAGTATTGCTTTCTTCTCAGATGTCAATGCAGTAAGATCATATTTTTAATCGTTTCAAGGTAACTTTTAGGACAGAGACTACTTTATTTGTCTGGCATGAAATACTTACTTGTAGCTGGGGATCATTGAAGTTAGAACTGAATTATATTGTAATTACATTAGCTATATACAAAGGGTCTTATGGTAGTCAAGGAATTCTAATGCTCTCCAGAAAGTTAAGCCATGATGACCATAGAATGTTTTTAAAGTTCAGTGCACTCACTTTTGTGGGATGGTAAGGACATCTAATAAATGAAGAAGTCTATAGTGATGATGATGATGATGATGAAGATGACGATGATGATGATGGTGATGATATAATTTTCAGGGCCTCACTCTATAGCCATAGCTTGCCTAGAACTCACTATGTTGATGAGTTTAGCAATGAGCTAACATAGATCTTCTTGCCTCTGATTCTCTAGTGCTCCGATAAGAGAATTGAGCCACCATGTTCAGACTGCCATTGTATGTATTATTTTAACATTTAAGTATAACATTAGAATACCTAAAACATTAAAAATAATTTACATATTGTGTCTCAAATTCCCAATCAGTGCATAGTGCATGTTTGTTTAGTTTTTTTTTTAGGATTCACATGTATAAAGTTTCCTTTTCATTCTAAGTTTTTACAACTTGATGTCTATGTATAAATCTGCAACAAGGGACCAGAGAACATTTTTCATTTTCCTTATCAGAAGGAGGCAGTCTGGTGGGAAGATAAAAAGGAATGGGGAACTTAATCACCATGAGGCATTGTGTTCATACAGGGCCAGGTTTGGGAGTCTAAGATTCCTCCCTGCTGGGTTTTTCAGCCTTTGATCCTTCTGACCCCCTGGTTCATTGGAACTTGGATAATACAGAATTATCTCTGTCTGATTTTTTTCTTTCAATTCTTTCTAAGTGACTTCCCGATCATCCTTTAACCCACTACTAAGCTTGTTCAAAGTACTTTTCCTAGATGCCTGTAGACTACCTGGCTTTCATTAATCAGGGATGGCAGATATCATTGGTGCATTTAATGGAGCAGCCTGAGAGATATAGTCAGTGTGCACCATATCATCATTGGTCATTATTCTGTAACTGTTTATGTGTTTCATCATTGTAAGTAGAAGTATCTGCAGTAAACCTCCCCCTTTTGAAAGGTATATTTTATTTTTTAAATTTGTGTTTGAGTATCTATGTATGGAGGTATGTACACATCAGTTCAGGTGTCTGTGGATGCCAGAGACCACATCACATAACCTAGATCCGGAGTTACAGGCTTTTGTGAGCCACATTGATATGTGTCCTTGGAACCTAAATCAGGTCCTTGGGTAAAACAATATGTGCTCTTAACTACTAAGTATTTTTCAAGCCTTACTTTTCAAAAAGGCAACTAAGTATTCTTGGCATGACAGCAGTGGACTTCTTGCTTTCTTTCTCTGTATGATGTTTCAGGTGTCACCAAATTTTTTTAAAACAAGACTCATTCCTTGCTTCTCCAAGCAGGAGTGTTAGGTTGTTGTACTCAACATTTTGTTTCTAATATTCATTTTTGGCAAGAGAAATGATTTTACAAACATATTCAAAAGCTGAAATATGGATAAAAAGCAATAAAAATGTCATATTGCTACATTCTGCCAAAAGACAGAAACAGGGAAAATGTTTACATTTATATCTATATTTGCTAAAACAAAAACATAGACAACATAAGGTATGAAACTGGCACTCAGGATATTGAGAATGAACAGTGCTATGAACAATGAAGTGTATTGATCCTTGAGGGATGAGAAACAAGACAGCCAGCTCTGACTGCCTGTATCTGATATTTCAGGGTAGCATAGTGGCTCAACATTCTGGAAAAAACAAAATTTTATTATGAGCAATCTGTAGCCACAGCATTAGACACAAGAAGAAAACTAAGCAAAGCACCCTAGAAATCAGTTGGGAAATGTGTGTAACTTCCCTGAAGGAAAAGAACAGAAAACACTGAATAGGTGAATATGAATATTTTATATATACATATATATATATATATATATATATATATATATGTGTGTGTGTGTGTGTGTGTGTGTGTGTGTGTGTGTGTAGTATTAAAATTGGTAAAGTCATGGAAACACAGACCCAAGCATCCTAAGTCATCTCCAAAATAGGAAAGCTGAAGTAAATTCCACTAAAAGCTTTTATAATCAAATTATTAGAGAAGGGACTAAAAATGTTAGGAAATCATAGAACCAAAGCAAAGGTAAAAGGTTAGGAGATGGAAAGGACATTGCTGCAGGTTAAGGGACTGTTGAGCAGCAACTGACAACCCAGAACTCTTTAGTAAGCAAAAATTTCCTCACAAAATAAAGAGCCTATGCTTTTGTAGGCATAAAAACTAAAATAATTCATAACTAGTCAACTTATACAATAAGAGCTGTTAAAAATTTTTATTAAGCAGAAGAAAGATCACATAGAAATCATACAAAATATACACAAATAAATAACATCAAGAAGTACAAAATAAAATTTATTTTACGTAAAATAATAGCAATATACTGGGGGTTTGTAGCATATGTAGAAGTAATACAACATATGATGGTGTAACTGCTATAAGGGGAGAAATCACAGAAAATCAAAGTGTATGTGGGGCAGCATAATGTCTCTTGAGAGTTGAGGCAGTAAATAACTGCTGAATACATTTAAATGTGATGAATAAGAGCAACAAATACCACAACAAACAAGCAAAAGAATAAGATAGAATTTCAAAAATCTTTAATACAAAATAGAAGTATGAGCAATGAAGAAAATGGAGAAAGGACAGAAAGGAAAGTAAAATAACTCCCTCTATTAGATATTCTATTGAATATATATGGGCTAAATAGTCAACAACAGGGCTAAAAATCACCATCATGGCTTACAAAAATGTAATTCAACTATATAATCCTTATAAATACTTTAAATATGAAGAATAAATGATGTGAAAAAGAACCTGAAATATACCACTACCCTGAGGAAAATCAGAGTGCTTATATTGCTATAAGACAAAACTAATATGAAAATTAACCAGGCCAAAATAAATTATTTCATAATGACCAAGACATGAATTGTTCAGAAGAACTACACAAAAATTCATGCATTTAGTAATGAAGAGTGATATTCATGAAGCAATAATAATCCATAATTGTATCTTGATATTTCAATAGCCATGTCTATGTCCTTGGCCTAAGAGACAAAATACAAACAACAATAACAAGAGAGAATATCATTGTCTGCAGGGTATGATTTAAAAAGCATTTAGATATAAAATGTTTAATATTAGATATCCATATTAGAAAAGGAAAAAAATTCCCCAACATATGATCTTACCTTCTATGTTAAGAATCTTAAAAAGTGGAGCAAACCCAAAATAAGCAGAAGAAATAAATGTGAAGAGCATGCTACAAGTCAATGAACTGGAAAACAAAAATAATAGAGAAAAATCAATGAGCCCATAATTTTGCATTGGAGTTAATAAACATTGATCAGAAAGAAAAAATGACATAGGTTAAAAAAAGATAATTGTATTATAACAGAGATCAGTGATATCAATGTAATTATACAAATAAAAAATAGGGGGTTATTAATTTTAGAAAAAAATTAAAGTAATATATTTGTTAAAGCAGATGAAATACATGAAATAGTTCAGAGAGTCCTAACTTGGAATTAACAACCTTTCAATTGAAATAGATCATTTGAGTGAGCATGTCTACAAAGTAAAGATATTTCTGAGGCAGAGAGATGGCTCAGCTGCTACGAGAAGATGCTGCTCTTATAGGGGATGAAAAGTTGGTTACCAGCACTCATGTAGGCAGTTCACAAACACCTGTAACTTTTAGGGGACCTGTTGTCTCTCTGATTTCTATCAGCACTGAACTCACATGTATAAAGCCATATACAAATACACATAATTTTCAGATATCTTAAATATATATGATTGAACATTATCCCATATGAGATTAAAATTTAATATCCATGAAATTAAAATTTCAGTTTAAGTGTTTTTTTTTTTTCGAGGAAGTTTACCAAATATTTTGGAAAAAACCATAATATTTATATAAATTTTCCCATTAAATGAAGACTGTTTCCTAGCTCACTGTATCAAGTTGCCATATCAAAAACTGAACAAATTACAACACAAGAAACAAAGCCTTGCAAAAGTATCCTTTGCATAGTTGATACTCAAAACAATTTTAGCAAAGATTTAACAAATAAAATCAATCTATATTTAGCAAGAATAGTACATCATGATCAAACAGTGTATAATCTCCGGAAGTTTAAATTGGTTTAGCATTTAAAAATTGATCAATGTAAATCACAATATTAACAGACTATAAAAGATAAAAAACATAATTACTGTAACTGACAGAAGAATCTTTTGAAAGATTCCATCTTTGCGCCCATATAAATTCTCAGCAAGCTAGAAAGAGAAGGGCGTTGCCATACCCCAACAGTTGAAGAACTAAGATCTGTAAAAAAGTTAGATCACTTGGCATCCACAGTTTGTGGGAAACAAAGCTCAAGTCGGAAATGAAAGAACACATTCTATTTTCAGCTCATATATTGCTGATAAAGAAACCCCAGGCAAGCACCACAAAGAGAGCAAATGAGTTCAGCACCATTTCAAGATACTATACTGAATCAATGTTTCCATACATACGTAATAAGAGATCAGACATTCTAAGGCTAATGGTTCTTTTTTCAAATAGTATACAATAGGGCTGGCATTGATGATTCAGTGGGTAACAGTCCTTTGGCAAAGGCATGATGACCTGAACTGTATCCTGAAATCCCAAAGGACTGAAGGAGAGAACTGACTTTCAGAAGTTCTCTGACTTCCTCATGTTTTCTGTGGTATGCTCATGACTGAACTCACACATCCAAACATATACAATTAATAATTATTTTAAAGAATAGTATAAAATATGACATAACTAATAATAAATCTCACAGTTGTGTAAGAGTTGTAGAAAACATATGCTTGTTTCATTTTTACAACCTGTGTGAGACACACAAAGCAGTCCTGATATACCAGTTGCTATACATTCCCGCTAGAAAAGTTGCAGCATCCCTACATGTCAAATTTGTGTCTCCTACAGAAATTATCATCTTATCTCTATATACTATTGGAAGAAAAGTAGAGGTATCTCTCCTCATAGTTTTCCACACAAACTTTCTAGCAGCTGATTGTTACAGCTACAAATGGAAAACAGTTGAAAGCTCAGTAGTTAAAAGAATAAGCAAATGAATATGCTCATGCAATAGCCATAAATCAACTATGGATACAGACCAAAAGCTGTATGAATCCCAAGATGATAATTTCAAATAAAAGACACCAGGCAAAAATAACACAGTTCCACTTATACACAATTATGGAAAATGCATGCTGGTTTAAGGTGAAAGATGCTACCAAAATTCTCTTGAGTGCTGGGGTGAGGAATAGGAGAAAGAGATTCCAAACAAGCAAGGGAAATAAGTTGTTGAATATGGTTAGTGTGCCTTGACTATGGACAAATGTTCATCTAAAGTTATGAAACTGTATCCTTTAATTATGTGCTGTTTAAAGCTCTTTAATGTATCCATAGCCTCACCAGTGGTAGATAAATATGACTAATTTCATATACATTTCTCAGTGTGTTCAGAGACAATCACAAGATGATGCTTGATAAACTATTTCACAAAATCTTGTAAGTATCTTTGCAAAAGCACATATAAATCATTTCATCAAGGAATATAAAGGGCTAATATGTGTTTCTGTAGACCATCTATGAATCTACAATCCCAGAAAGGTTTGCCTCAAATAATCATGTCATCTTATTTATTTTGAGTAGAAAGACCAAGAAAACAACACATTTTTCAGAATAAAATAGTCAGTAAATGATAATGTATTGACACCAAAGAATGATTTTAAACCATAAAGTGAGAAGACTTTGTAATAATGCAAGAAAAGAACCCTTTACAATGTGCATTGAAACACTTGGATAAAAATGGACCCTTAGTACTTTATTAAGGTTGAAATGAATACAGGTAATGGATGAAGTGACTGCAACCTGATATCTGGATGTTTAAGTATATGAGAACCCCGGAGACCTCCAAACAAAGTAGTGTTTCTTCATCTTCATATGGGGGGTTTAGGTTCAAATTTTGTGTCTAACTCTGACTTCATCATGTCCAAAAATGTTGGAACATTTGTCTTTAGTCACAATGTATAAAAAAGAAATAATTATGAAGATACTTATTTAACCACCCACATGGGATTAATATAGCCCTTTTTGCAGAATCCAGGCCAAAGTGTGGTATGCACATTCATAATATCTATAATTTACACCTATTAAATATATTTATACATAAGTATATTAAAAGGAAATGATTAAGTATATGCAAATCTGAATAAAATTAATATCAATTGAAATAATTATTGGATAATTCCCCATGTTTCTGCTGTGTACCTGGAGGTTTCTGCTAGGGATCTTGATTTTAGACTTCCTTAGCCTATGCTTTGTTAGTTAATTTTAAAAAGTACACCCTTTATTACATGTTTATCTTTCAGTAGCAATTACTTCCAGGTTGTGATAAGATTGTTCTTGAAGGCTGTCAAAATGAGAATTCTTTGCATTAATGTTTTCAGGTTACGTTTTCTTGATAGCCTGTAGGTCTTTGTTAACTGTTGATTTGGTAAACTTTTGTCTTATTTTCTTATTTCTTCATGGGAGAAAACCAACTCTCAGTTGTTGTTTTATTTCTGTATACACTGAGAAATTTTCATGAGTTATTTTCTCTCTCCTTGTGAATAGAACAATAGTTGTATTTTGTTGTATTTCTTCTAAAATGGTCATTTTTGTTTCTGTACACCCTTTCCTACTAATAGTATTGAATTGAAAGTGTTCTGTAGAATTAAACATTAGTCTAATATGAGGTCTGGTTGGTTGATATTGTTGATCTTCCTATGAGGTGGCAAACCCCTTCAGCTCCTTCAGTCCTTTTTCTAAGTCTTCCATTAGGACCCGGATTTCAGTCCAATGGGTGGCTTTGAGTATTCACCTCTGTATTTGTCAGGCTCTGGCAGAGCCTCTCAGGAGACAAGTATATCAGGCTCCAGTCAGTGAGCACTTCTTGGCATCTCCTGTAGTGTATGGGTTTGTTGTCTGTGTATAGAATGGATCGCCAGGTTAGATAGTCTCTGGATGGCCTTTCCTTCAGTCTCTGCTCCACACATCGTCTCTGTATTTCCTCCCTTGAATATTTTGTTCCTCCTTCTAGAAGGACTGAAGCATCCACACTTTGGTCTTCCTTCTTCTTGAGCTTTGTGTGGTCTATAAATTGTATCTTGGGTATTCCGAGCATTTGGGCTAATATCCATGTATCAGTGAGTACATATCATGTGTATTGTTTCGTGACTGGGTTACCTTACTCAGGATGATATTTTCTAGTTCCATCCATTTGCCTAAGAATTTCATGAAGTCCTTGTTTTTAATAGCTGAGTAGTATTCCATTGTGTAAATGTACCACATTTTCTGTATCCATTCCTCTGTTGAAGGACATCTGGGTTCTTTCAACTTCTGGCTCTTATAAACAAAGGCTGCTATGAACATAGTGGAACATGTCATGGTGTTTTATCACAGCAACAGAAAGGAAACTAAAACAATATGTTATTATCTTGCATTAATTCATTTAGCAATGATTCACTGTATCTATCATGAACCAGAAAATGTTCTCAACATCAACCAGTGTACTGGTAATAAAATGTGGAAAGTATTCTAAAGGAAGTAATATATGGAGGAGCATTGGAGTGTTTGACATCCACTTCAGCAGGGCAGTTGTCTTTGAGAAAATAACAAAGACCAGCAAGAAGAGGTAAAAGTTCTCCTGTAAATGTTCTATATTCAACCAATTGAAGTTTTCTTTTTCTTTTTTCCCCAGAACTTCAAGTGGCAAATTAATGGTCACTAAGGTACAGTGATAATTATTTCTCTAAAAGTTGTTTGGATGAGCTTTATTCTGCATTGTCTAAGCAGAGCAAAGTTACTCATGAGGTAGGCCTCTATCTGACTGTGGAGATCATGTCTATCATCACCCAAGGCCAAGGTTCTTTAGGTCTAAGTGGATCTTCATGCTGCATTGCAGCATCTCAATTAGGTGTTCTCTCAGAGTACAGATTGGAATAGCTGTCAGTAGGATATTGTTTTTATTTTTTATTGTTCAACTATTTAGACTAAATGGATGCTTAATATAAAATGTTCCTAAGTTGTTGAGTGATCAATTTCCCTAATGATCTTTCTTTTTGGTTTTCCAATATTCTTTTTCTATTGTTAATAAGGAAACATTTATTTTTAGGATTCATTATATATCTCTTGATTTAATTGATTTCTGCTCTCATGTTACAGTCTTTTGTTTTTGTTTTTTTTGTTTTTTTGTTTTTTTGTTTTTTTTTTGTTTTTTTGGGGGGGTTGGTTTTTTGAGACAAGGTTTCTCTGTATAGCCCTAGCTGTCCTGGAACTCCCTCTGTAGACCAGGCTGGCCTTGAACTCAGTATCTGCTGTCTACCAACCCCAAATCTATTCTTCCTTTTTTTTTTTTTTTAATTTAACAGAACCAAAATTTTGTCTGGTGTGTCAAAGCATGAAGCTAATGTCCACATTAATCCTTCAGGCATCCCTTGTAGGAGGCTAGTGTCACTTTGTCCTAATGAGTAAATGGAATTCATTGAGTGACAATACTTGGGCAGCTGTTATATTCTTGCTAAAGCAGGCTAGATAAACTATTATGTAACTAATTTTATTTTAAGACTGGGTCTGTAACAGTTCGGCTGGCTTCAGACTTACTACCCAGTAACAGATAACTTTAAAGTCATCATCATTACTCTTCCTGCCTTTACTTCCTCCATGCTGGGATTACAGGGATACACCACTACCATGCACTGTTTATGCAGAGTGAAGGATAGAATTCATGTACCTATCTATGTATATCTTGTTCCTAAAGCATAAAGCATAAATGTCTGCCAGAGCCCACTATTATGTGACTTTTGCCCTTTATCTTTTATCACTTCTTGTTAGTGTGATGACTTGATGACAACTGAAGAGAATTGCATCTTGCAATCAAAGGACCAAGGTCTTAGTCTAAGGAGAGTGGATCAGAAGTTATAGATTCCTTATTCTGTAGTGGCTTCCTTGATCCAGCTCATTGAGTAGGCAATGAATGGTCAGCTATGGACTTACCATATAGAAGGAACATGCTGAGTCACTGTAAGTTTCTGTTGCCTTCAGCTGAAGGCACTGCTAATTGGGAGAGGTCTGACTGCTCCCTTGTTTTTGACTTGGCTGCCTAGTAATGCAGAGATTGGCCCCGAAAAGCAGACATTCCAGAATTCATCCCAGTTCTGCTTCTCCTTAGCCATGCAATCTTAGAAAAGCTGTTATTTTGAATAAGTTCATACTACGTTAAATTATCAGAACATTAAAAGATATGCTAAAGATAAAAAAATTTCTTGATGGGTGTAAGGTGAAATCTCAGAGTCATTCCAGCAACCTCCTTGGGCTCTCCTTGTTATTTAGCTTCTTTTGGTCTGTGGATTATAGTGTGGTTATTCTGTACTTTGTGGCTAATATCCACTTATAAGTGATTACATACCATGCATGTCCTTTTGGTCCTGGGTTGCCTCACTCAGGATGATATTTTCTAGTTCTATCCATCTGCCTGCACATTTCATGATGCCCTAGTTTTAATAGCCGAGTCATATTACATTGTGCAAATGAAGCATATTTTCTTTATCCATTCTTCAGTTGAGGGACATCTTGGTTGTTTCTAGTTTCTGGAAATTAAAATTAAAGCAGCATCAACATATCCTGTTGATATGGTGGAGCATCTTTTGGATATATGTCCAAGAGTGGTATAGCTGAGTTTGAGGGTAGACCTATATCCAATTTTCTGAGAAACCTCCAAGTTGATTTCCAGAGTGGTTCTACAAGTTTGCACTCTTACCATCAATGGAGGAATAATCCCTTGCTTCTCATCCTCTCCAGCATGTGCTATCAATTGATATTTTGAACACAGCTATTCTGATGGGTGTAAGGTGGAATCTTAGAGTAATTTTGATTACATTTCCCTGATGACTAAGGACATTGAACAATTTTTTTTTAAATTGGATATTTTATTTATTTATATTTCAAATATTATACCCTTTCCTGGTTTCTCTTCTGGAAACCCCTTATCCCATCCTCCCTCCCTTTGCTTCTATGAGGATGCTCATCCATCTACCTACCCTCTCCTGCCTCCCCACTCTGGCATTCCCCTACACTGGGAATCAGCCCTTCCCAGGACCACGGGCCTCCCCTCCCACTGATGTCTGACAAGGACATCCTCTGTTACATATGCAGCTGGAGCCATGGAGCTCTCCATGTGTACTCTTTGGTTCGTAGTTTTGTCCCTGGGAGCTCTGAGGGGGAGGGAGGGAATCTGGTTTGTTGATATTGTTGTTCTTCTTATGCTTTGCAAACCCCTTCAGCTCCTTCAGTCCTTTCTCCAACTCCTCCATTAGGGACCCTGGGCAATGGTTGGCTATGAGCTTTAAAAAACCTTAAATATAATTTTAAATTTCTTTGGTGAAATATATATATATATATATATATATATATATATATATATATATATAAATGTAAGTAGGTTGGCAAGAAGAATAATAGAAGGAGAGAAGGTGAAGAAGGAAAGGATAAGCAGAGGAAGGAAAGACAGCTATTTGAATGGCAGGTGAAGGAGAAAATAACCATAGCAGACTTGGCTTAATGTTTTCATCTCCATACTGGGTGGGTGGGACCATCTTTTCAGTCTCAAGGAAACTATCACATTTGTACATAGTCTGAGGTTTTCTTTTTTTCTTTTCTTTTCTTTTCTTTCTTTTTTTTTTTTTTTTTTTTTGATTTTTTGAGACAGGGTTTCTCTGTATAACCCTGCCTGTCCTGGAACTCACTCTGTTGACCAAGCTAGCCTCAAACTCAGAAATCTGCCTGCCTCTGCCTCCTGAGTGCTGGGATTAAAGGTGTGCGCCACCACTGCTCTGATACTCTGAGGTTTTCTGAAGACAGTAATCTGTCCACTGCCACAGAAAAAAAATAACATACATGAACTGAATTGGTTCTGTCTACAGCAATAAATGTCAAACAACGAATAAAATATTTTTCACAATTATCATCAATTACTGTGACCATGGACTTGGTAAAACAGTAAAATATGTTCTGAATGCCAAGCTATAACAGTGTGCCAATAAAGTGGAAAGATCATTAATGTTTAGACTGGCATGCTACTATCATTTCTATGAAGTCTCTTACTGATGACTCCATATCTGATGGAGAGCCAACTATCATACTGGCATGACAGAATGTAGAAGAAAGAGTACATCACTTTTAGTGATCTGAGTAGAATCCAAAACAGCATGTGGCAAACAATGTATGCAGATTTTTATCTGTTAGTGAGTCAGAGTTTAAGACACCACACAATTCCTCTAAGAAACTGGGATCTAGGTGGAAGTATTTTCTCTGGGGTATTAGTAAAAACAATCACATTGTATCATATCAGATTATTTTTTACAATGTCTTTATTATTATGAATTGCAATAGAATTGCTTACAATTGTCAAATTGTTTTATTGTTACAGAGGTTAGTGTTTAACTTTTGCATGTGTTTGTGATGCATATATAATGTATGTGCATTCCGCTGTGTGAGTGAGCTTGCAGAGGTTTCTTTTCTTACATACCATCCTGCCAGAAACATACTGGAATTACACACACATGCTGTTGCATTTGGAGTTATGTGTTCTAAGGATCTGAACTCAAGTCCTCAAGCTTAGAGGCAAGTACTTTACGTGTTGAGCCATCCTGCCCAATCCCTAGCCATTGATGGTACATTTCATATTACATAAGTTATTTTAATCTTCTAGTAAACTGATAATCTCTGTTCTTCCACTCAAAGTAGTCTATTCTTCCACTTATAGCAGGAAGAAGAACTGAAAAAAAAAAAAGAGAGAGGACTTTGAATCCTATCCTTCAGAGAACTGACTCTGCTTAGTAGAAAATGTGGGAGGTGGAAGACCAGGCTGATTCGATAAAATAGTCAGAGTTGGGAGCCTTAGACAGAGAAAGGCATTCTCAGAAAAAGAAGCCTGTCATAACAAAGGTGAGACAGGAAGCAGCGAGAGACACCAGAGAATGGGAAGAGAAAAAAACAACTGTGAAAATATAAGTCAGAGTCAGGTCATTTTACCCATATTAATAACACAGTGTGGATGACCACTGATCATGCACCTACTCCACTAGCAATCTCAAACTTGGATAAGACCCATGTCTATAACTTAGCATTCTCAAGGGCTATGTAAGAATGTTTTTTAAAAAACATGTCATTTTAGGAGTAATGAGACTGAACTATGGAAAAAGTTATTTTCTTAAGTCCACACAGCTGATACCTGATGAGATCATGATTCTGCCCAGCCCTGTGGGATACCAAAACTCATTTCATTATTTCATTAACTGCTTAGCATATTGTTTCCCAATATGTTATGTGATCCTTCTCTAGCAACACATTTGTACATTGTACTGTTGGCACTGAGGATGTAATGGTATTGAAAGAGAGATGTGGTAGAGAGGGCCATGAGTCTGGCAAAGAGGCTGAAGTTTGAGATCATTTCAGGATCTAGCACAGAGCAGGAAGCCCTGGGTCAAGATGAGTCATGGAGAGCTGGAACTGCATTGCACACCCCAGTTTAATATTTCTGGGAAAATAGGTAGAGGGTAGAGTAGATGGAGATGGACCATATGTATTTAGGTTGGGAGACTGAATGACCATTCAGTCAAGAAAGATGACACTGGACTATGGTAAAGATAAGAAGGAGAGAGGGTGGACACTGACTGGGTGCCATAAATATCAAATTTGTCATATGACCTCTGATTACTACTTTCCTATAACCCATATCACTGAAGTTCCACCTGTTTCTTAGTCTCTGCCTTTAACCTCACACCCAAAGACATACATAAAGAAGAGGTGGTATTCATAACAACATAATCTCAGAGTTGTGAGTAAAAGTTAGATCAAATAAATTCTAAAATGCAAATACTGATATCAGTCAAAGTCCTGATCAGACAAGCTAGATAAGTCAGCACGAGCAGCTATGGAGAGCAGGATTTGGTTTAAGAAAGTCAGAAATTTCAGATTAAGTGAGGCGAGGCCAGACACAGAGAAGGAAATGGGCCTGTTGTGGGAACAAGACTGAGGATGAGGGTGAGAGGTGATGGAGTCATATGAAAAATCCTGCTGACTCAGACTCCAGAGACCAGCGTCAGGGTGCATATCTGAGTTTATTACCCACACATATGCTTATATACAGTGTTTGAGCCAATCCTAAATATTCAGCCAATCATTATCTTTCCACATTGTCACTGTGCCCCAATGAAAGCCCTGCCTAATGAGGTTGCTCATAAGAGGGTGGATGGAGCATGGAGGAAGTATCTACCACTCTGGTCTTGATTCTGTTTTGCTTTCTCTCTGGTGTTCCAGGCACTTTCTTAGATCTAATGCTGTATATGGAAGATCAGACTTTTTGAGGAGCCACAGGACCCTGTAGCACCTCACTCTCTGAAGGGTCCTTTTTATCCAAATCAGTGTCCATTTAGAAACTAGGCCATAAACCTATTTGCTACCCACCCTAAGTGTAAGATACTTTGCTTCTGAAGCTGATCTGCCTGTCTGAGTTGCTCTGAGGTGAGAAGCTACAATTTCCAGTTTAGCACCTCATAGTGAATCACAAAAGCATAGGTAAAGTAGCCTTTGTGTGGCTCTAAGTTGAAGTCTCTGGAAGGAAAAGGGAGGGAGGCTTGTCTCTGGTTTTTGTTCTCAGCTCTTGTATGACTTTCAGAGTGTGTGATCACATGGTAAAAGTTCACTACAAGCTTGCACATAAATTCAGGTCATTCATTAAACAAGAGGTTTATAACAGAAAGTGTCTACATGCGTATCAACTAGGAGTAATTATCTGGCTAAACATTCATCATTCGTTAAAAAACATTACTAAGTTGTCTTTGAAGTTTTATATAGATAAAACCAGTCAATATTTTATCTCCTGTCCTTGCACCCGTGGTGTATATCTTTAGCTCCTTCTTTATGACCTTTGGTAAATGGTTTTTATAACCCCTTGGAATGTGATCTAGGTTTTGGAAGTCTGTTGTTATCTCAGAAGCCATTAAGTAGTTCTGTTATAAAGGGGGCTCTAAAGTCTTTGTGTCACAATTCTGAAGCAGTGGTGACTCTAGCATACTGGCTGTTTCTGCAGAATAAATTCTCTTTGTTCTTGCATATTATTTGAGTCTAGGGTCTTTCTTCAGAGATTTTTCAAACCCTATCATCTCCATCCCACTTTTTCCTTCACAAGGTTGACTCCACATCCCCCGTAGGTCCTTCCTCTGTTTTAATTTCAAGGCTAAGGACTTCCAAGAAGAGTCACTTGGTGGATACATGTTGAACCTCGACATTTAGTAGGATGGGAATGTCCCATTTATCCCTGACATAGACCCATTGATAAGTTTCTGTTGGGGTTCTCCATTTGGAGGGCAAAGTATATTGGCCACCACCTGCTCAATGAACCTCAATACAATTGGAGAATTTCCTGGTAACTATCTCAGCCAGTAAGATAAAATCCTCTGGACATACACTTCTGTTAGATAAAATCCCACCATCCCTGGGTCCATATTGAATGAGCCATTAAATGGAAGTGCCAGGGTAGAGTTGACAGGGAATTAGTTCTCTCCCATTGCTAGAGTATCACTGTACATAATAGGCAATCCCAAATAAAAGGGAGAATAATGGGTAGATTCTTTTATGCCCAGGTCTTGGGAACCCCAGAAGAACTCTAAGAATTGCCAGTCTGATGTAATATAACAAAAAAACCTTTATTTGAGTCAGACCCAGATTGCAAACCTTTCCCACTGGGCAGGTTAGGAACTTGATGCTTCATCCAGTAGCTTGGAGTTTTTATATGTGCATATGCATAAGCAGGAATCCTTGGACTTTGGGGTTACATGACAGGGGAGATGACAAGGGAAGCCATCTTTTAAACCTGATGTTCAGAAGATGGGGTGGAATCCTGCAGCTTGGAGGGAGGGACTCTTCTGACCTGGGAAGTAACTTTATGGTGCTGTCAGGAACTAGTGTGTTTTTTACAAACTGGTCACAGATGTGTGGGAACACTTAATTGCCCTTCTCTCATGGCTCAAGAGTGGGGCACTTATCCTTTCAAGGATGTTTGGTCCTTGTTTCCCTCAAGGACAGGAGACATCTGCACTAGAGAAATGTTAGTTATCTATCAAGGAGCATGCCAGGCTAGGTGACACAGGGGCTGGGATATGTTGCTGTTTGTTCCCCAAACCAGCATCTCCCATTCCCCTGGGGGAGGGTGTTAGGGGGTAGCGAGTGTCACCATAAAAAGGGGGATTGTAATATTCTGGTGCCAGGCTGAAGAAGAAGAAGAAGAAGAAGAAGAAGAAGAAGAAGAAGAAGAAGAAGAAGAAGAAGAGTGGGCCCACTCAATGATAGTTTGGCCTTAAGATTTATAGGAATTCCAGTTGAATGGGAGATACTCCAGTCCTTGTAAAGGAGGAAAAGAATGCATTAACATACACTGGCCCATTATTGGTCTTTAGGGCATAAGAACACCCATGAGCAGCATCGCCATTCTCGTAGTGCCATCACCATCCTATAGTTTTCTTTGTGTTGTACTACAGGAAAAACATAAGAGAAGGTATCTATGCAGACATGAACATATTTTAAGTGTCCAAACTCAGGGATGTGAGTGACATCCATTTACCATAATGAATTAAGGCAAAGGCCTCTGGGACTGATACACCTGAGCTGCAGTGCTCACAAAGGGAAAAGTCTATGTAACAAGTGAGCAGAATTATGTAAGTGTGCATGTAGGGATTGAGCTTGTTCTAAGGGAGATGACAAACAGGTAAAAATCAGCTCCACTTTTTAATTGTCTTGAGAAATTATACCTGGGAGGTTAAGATGAGAATGAACATGTTGGATATATAAAGGCAAGGAAACCCTTTGCTAAATGATTATCTGTAATTGGGTCATAGCCAGGTGAGGACTTGACAGAAGCTAACAGTAGAGTTCTTGTTACACTGGTGGCATATTGGCTACTGCTGTAAGTGTCATCACCAACAAAGTACAGAACTCCTTGGGACCCTGGAGATGGTGCCCTCCCCACTCACCCCACTTTTCATCCTTTCTTTCCCCTCCACCCCAACCCCCAATAGAACCCTGTTTGCCTCAATTTCCAAGTTCCTGCTCAATTGTACCACTCCTCTAGAAGGACTCAGTCTGGCTCACCTTCCGGAAGACTCTAAGCCTTGTGGGTAAGGACAGGCAAGGCCTCAGGTTGGTTTCATGGGTTGGGCTGGGGCAGGGGGTGGGTGCCTAGAGATTAGCTTGCAACCAGGAAATCTTTAGGTCCCTCTGCTGAAGCTGCTTTAGTGCAGCCCACAATGGAGGGATGTAATCACAAGGACAGCCGAGTTTTACCAGTTCATAGAGAAGACTTGTAATCAACACCAGAATGTAGGCAAGAAACAGCTTCATGGCTGTGCTGTCGCCACACCCCTCAGCTCGCCCTCCCCCTCAAGATGTTCAGGCCCAAAGTCCCTCGGATTCGTCCCAAGCCTACTCTAGCCTTTGGCCTGTATGACGTGGATTTTTTGGCATAGTCTGGGTTTGGGAATATGACAGGACCCCACTGGGAAAAGAGAAGAGGGGGCAGGTCTTATAGAGAAGAGTTCCCCAACATATGCTTGGTCCAGTTGCAGCTGGTGCCTAGCCCTACTTTGTACCCCAACCTAACCAACCCATCCCTTAACTTGAGACCCAGGGCTGAGTTTCCAGGATGCCAGCACTTTCTCTTTTCAGAAGCAAGTACACTGTGCTCCTATGTCAATTATGCTCCCCAAAATGGCATCCTCTAGCTTGATTCTCAGTTTAACTTGATTATGACCAAATGGAATGGTCCTTAATATTTAGGAATTTATTCTAAATTCCTTACTGGTATGGTTATGTGTATTCATGAAAGTTATTAGTGAACAGCAACTGGGTTTCAAGTTGATGAAGTTTAACTTCCCTATTCTATACTGGAGCTGTGAAATATACCAAGAGCAGTGAAGTTGGCAACAAGAAGGGAAAATGGAGTTATCAAACACTTATAATTATGTGTAGCACTACTGCTGTGGACTTTGCGTAGAGTCTACCATAATGGTGAGGAGTATAACCACATTTTAACAGTAAGCAAACTGAGGCTCAGGGAAGCAATAGCTGCATGTCAGATAGCTAATAAAATAAAATGAGCTTCTTTAGCTTGCACATGTATGCTATGTACATGTGTTTATAAGTGTTGGCATGTGTGTGGGTACACATGTGTAGCCTTGAGATTACAGTCTTAGATGCATTACCCACTGCTGTAAATGTGTGAATAATGTGTATTCATTATATGGACTCTGAATTAGAGTTCATGAGGATAAAGTAGTGAAAAAGACAGATTCACTAGTAACTTTATGAAGAGGCCAGTGGAGTATATTCAGAAATACTACACATAAAAGTATGTCATTATAAGTTATGACCAGATCTCTAATATAGAAATAAAGGTGTTTGAAAAATGCATTAAAATTTTTGATGAAGAGGTCAAGTGAGAAACATCCCTGTAGTGTAAGTGACAAGTTGGAATCAGAGGGAGACTAAATTGTTCCTCTATAGGCCAGGTAAGGTTGTTTCAAGCAAAGACAATGTATTTTTCAGGTTCAGAGGGAAGGATAGCAGCACCCTGAGGAAGGCAGAACAGTGAGAGATGTCCACAGGAGCATGGCAAGAGCAGTAGGTGGAGGCCAGAACACTGGGGCCTGTTTGTTTGGACTTTATCTAGAAAACTACAAGAAGCAATGGGCAGGCTTTAAATTGCAGGTACCAGGATTTAAGTTTTGCCGGTCATATGAGTCACTCCATATCTTAGTTGAGGTTTCTATTGCTTCAATGCAATATAATGACAAAAAGCAAATTGGGGAGGAAAGGGTTTTTTGGGCTTATGCTTCATATCATACTTAATCCTCACAGGAAGTCAGGACAGGAACTCAAGCAGGGAAGGGGTCTGGAGGCAGGAGCAGATTCAGGTGCCATGGAGGAGTGCTGCTTACTTGCTTGCTCACTATGGCTTGTTCAGCATACTTTTTATAGAACCCAGAACTACCAGTCCGGGGATGGCACAACAAAGAATGGACTGAGCCTTCTGCCATCAATCATTAATTAAGAAAATGGCCTAGTGGCTTGACTACAACCCTATCTTACGGAGACATTTTCTTAGTTGAGGTTCCTTTTTCTCAGATGAATTTAGCTTGGGTCCATCCAGTTGATATAAAACTATTTGGCACACTCTGGAACAAAGACTTTCTCCCTTAGAATTTTCTAACTTCTTTGAGTATTCCAAATGAATCAGATATCTGAAGATTCAAGGTTAGCTTCTACAAGTGAGAGAAAACATGCAAAATATTTTCTTGGTCCGGGTTATCTCATTCAAAATAACTCTTCTACTGCCTCCATTTCCCAATAAATTTCTTTTTTCTTAACAGCTGAGTAATATCACTTTTATTTTATTGAGTGATGTCTTCTGCACTCCTAATGTGCTGGCTAGTTTTATGTCATCTTGACATAAGCTATAGTCATTTGAAAGATGAAACCTCAAACCAGAAATTGGCTCCATAAGATTGGGTTATAGGCAAGCCTGTACACATTTTGTTAATTGGTGATGGAGAGTGGAGGTCACGGGCAATTGTGTGTGGTCCTATCTCTGAGGCAGTAGTACTTGGTTCTATAATAAAGCTGGCTGAGCAAGACATGGAAAGCAAGCTAGTTAGCAGCACTCATTTATGGACTTTGCATCAGCACCTGTCTCCAGGTTCCTGTTCTCCTTTAGCTCCTACCCTACCTGCTTTTGATAATAAATTTCGACCTGTGATATAGAAGGATGAGTGAAATAAATCATTTCTTCCCCAAGTTACTTTCAATCATGGTGTTTCATTATAGCAATAGTAATCCTAACTAAGATACCCAGTGTCTCTAGGACTTTTTGCATGAAAGTATGTTAGATTTTGTCAACTACATTTTCTGAATCTAATGCAATTGACCATATGGTGTCTCCTCCTGAGTCTATGTAGTATTTAGCTTTGCTAATTTATCTATACTGAACCATCTCTGTATCTTTGAAATAAATCTAACTTGATAATGGTGGATAATCATTTCATGTATTTTTGAAATTGGTTTGCAAGTTTTGAGATTTTGTATGTCTATAATTTTGTTGTGGTCAGGCCTTTGTCTGTTTTGGTATCAGGAAAACACTAGTTTTGTAAACAAATTTGAAAATTATCCTTAATTTTCTATTTACAGAATAACTTGAGGATGCTCTTTTCTTTCTTTTGAGGACATGCTTTACTATGTATCCCTGACTTTCATTAAACTCCCTTATATAAACTAGGTTGGCCTTGAAATCATAGACATCTACTTTCCTCATCTTCTCTTGTGAACCAATATGCCGTGTTACATCTTTCCAAGGCTTCAAACTCAGGTCCTCATGCTTGCACATGGAGATCTTATTGACTAAGCCAGCTCCACAGCATCAAACCAATATTTATTGTTTTCTTTTTACAAAGTAATTAAAGTAGCACAGTGTGAGTAATAAAATTGCTCGAGATCACTAAATTTGAATAAGTTTGGTTGTTGGTCATTTTTGTGTTGTTTTTTGTTTGTTTGTTTGTCATTGTTGTTTTAAGGCAGGATTTATCTGTATAGGCCCGACTGTCCTGAATCTATCTCTGTAGACAAGGGTGACCTAGACCCTCAGAGACCTACCTGCCTCTGTCTCCCAAGTGCTGGAATTAAATCTGTACATCACTACCACCCAGTTTGAAAGATACTTTAATGGACAGTACACTTTTTATTTATAATGCACACTGTGTCTTCCCAGACCCTGAATTTAGGTTCAGCATTAAGGCCTTTAAAGATCTGATATTTTTAAGTCCCAGAGTTTTAGCTGCAATGGAATCTTAGTGTGTCTGTCATCAAATATCACAGGGAATTTCAGAAAACTGTGTCCTTCACACAGCACTCTCTCTGATTTGCCTCCACTCCACTTCAATCAGCCATGAGAACTCTGGTAATCTAAGGCTAATGATGAAATGTGAGCATAATAGATCCTTCATTTCAGAGATCAGCAGTCATTCTAGTGCCACGCTGATGATGTAGCTCTTAGAGATGAGTGTTTCAGTTCTACTAGCATTTTGCCTTCCCCTTTCATATAGTTTTCAGGAAATACATTTAGTTTTCATATTTCAACAGGGAGACGCTGCTCAAGAGCCACTATAAAAGCATAGAGGATAGCTGCCATTGTCACTGTTAGAAAATGCAGGGCATTTTCTAGATCTAGAGTGGAGATGAAGCATGGCTTTCTGCATTGCTTGGGCACTTCCCTATGTCACTTTAACTAGAGCTACTTAACCAACAGAGTACAGATATTTGAAACACTAAAATGAACATATTCTGGAAGAATCAGCACTTAGAAAACCAAAAATCTTTACTTTCTATAATTACAATGTTTACAATCATATTTTCTATAGTGATCTCTGGCGTATTCAAATCCAGAGGCAGCTGAAGTTTTGTTTTTCTCTTTGACATTTGCACATTTACCCAGGTTTTATAGTGTTGTCTATGGAGCCAATCAATGTAAAGCCACTAGCTAAAATGGCTTCTTTTTTAGCATAGGAAGAACAGACATGAATCCTTCATGTTAGTTTTGAGGAGGGTGAACAAATAATCCAACAAACAGTAGGAGTTCAAGGCACATGAAGCTGTTCTTACAGGATGGGCTGAATGGAACATCTGTGGCACTGCAAAGGAAGTCAAAACAAAGCAAAGCAAACAAATAACAAGCAAACAAACAATCCTGGGATATATGGAAGGAAGTACAAATAGCATCTTAAACATTAACTTTAATTTCAAGTGTCAAACATTTGGGAATTATAAAGTCTTCAAGAAATATTGGATACATGAATGAAGTTATATATGCCCAGGGAAAGAGGGACTATTTTAGATGATTCATGTTTCTACCTGAGAGTTGGCTTTCTGCATAGTTTATCCCTCTTCTAAAAGCATCAAGTGATGATACTACAAGGAAGAAGCTTAAAAATATACACTTTTGTGCCAGAAATGAAAAAGCAATTGGCTACGATTTGACACATTCAACAAATGTTGTGCTAAGGTTTGAAATGTAGTTGAGATAGTAAGATTATTTCCTCTTTCTCTATGTTTAGGGAAAGAGTTAAATACTACTGTGAATTCCACCAGCAAATAGGATTCCTAGATACTGCCTTTGATGCATCTTTTTCCTTGAATCCTCTACGAATTTCATGGTTGTGTCCCAGGACTCTCAAAAGACTTCTTCCATTTTTACCTACTTTGGTATGTTTTCTTTTGCCTCGAGTTCATAAAAGATTACTGACACAGAGTAACTGTATACACTCATGGAGTATAATATGTTGTTTTAATACACATAATCATTATATAACAATCAAACCATGGCAACAAGAATATTATAGGTACTTACCATCTCTTTATTATGAGAACAATTTTTTTCTTATTTGCAAAGTACAATAAAATCATGAAACTTTTTGCTGTTAAAAACCATCAGAAAACATGTTTCTTATATTAATTTTAACACCATCTGCCTGGTCTCTTCCCCAGTGCTCTTCCTTCTATCTCTCTCCAGCATCTAGTAACTGTTCTCAAGCTTAATTGATTCCCACTGCTATTGACCCTAGGTATGAATGAGATGGTATGGCATGCATTCCTGTGCATCTGCCTTGTTTCATTGAATAGTGTGTCCTTCAGGCTTAGCTATGTTCTCACAAGCAACATGATATCATGCTTTTTATGATCAAGTAATCCATTCCTCACTTTCTTTTAAAAGATGCCTGCCTGACTCTTTTGCTCTTTTAAAATTAGATTGTTTATTTGTTTTGTTATTGAGTTGTTTGTGATTTTCACCACCTCAGGGCATTAACCCTTTGTTGAACTATAATGTTTAAATATTTTTTTCACTTGCTGTTTCTTTTGTCACGCAGAAGTTTTAAATTGTTATGTAATTCCTTCATTTCTTATTTTACTGTCTATGCTTTTGAAGTAATTTCTTTAAAATCCTTTTACCGATTGATATCATTCTGTGTTTCCTGTATGTGTTTGGCTCATGGTTTTATAATTTCATGTGGTCCATATTCATCTACTTTGAATTGATTTTTGTACATTGCAAGATGTGGTGCTAGTTTCCATTTTCCACAGTTGTCTTAGTTAGGGTTTATTGCTATGGAGAGACACCATGACCTAGGCAACTCTTATAAAGGACAATATTTAATTGGGGCTGGATTACAGGTTCTGAAGTTCAGTCCATTATCATCATGGCTGGAAGCATGGCAGTGTTCAGGCAGGCATGCCACTGGAGGAAATGAGAATTCTACATCTTGTTCTGAAGGCAAACAGGAGAAGACGCTTGATCACACTGGCCAGATTTAAGAATATATATGAGACCTCAAAGCCACAGTGACACACTTCCTCTAACAAGACTATGCCTCCTCCAACAAGGCCACACCTCCTAATAGTGCCACTTACCATGAGCCAAGCATATTCATACTATCATAATAGGAGTATCTAGCTTTCCTAGTATCACATATAAACTCTGTCTTTTCTGAGCTGAGTATACATTGCATCTTAGTCAAAAAGGCAGTGACTTGAGCTGAGAAAATGACTTAGTCAGTAAAATGCTTGCCATGCAAGCACAGGGGCATGAATTCAAATCCCCAGCACCAATGTGAAAGTCACATGCAATGATAAAACACTGTAGCTACAGCACTAGGGGAATAGAGGCAGAAAGAGCTATAAAATTTTCTGATTAACCCACGTAGCCAATCAGTGACTTCTCTATTCAATGAGCAGTTCTGTCTCAAAGCACGTGGAGGGCAGTGACTAAGAAACATCCTCATGTTGATCTCTGGCCTCCCTGAACATTTACACATACACATACACAAAAGCATGTACATATATATGCACGTGCAGGTACGCATATGTGTGTGTGCGTGCACACACACACACACACACACACACACATAAGAAGTTGGCTTTAATTGCATGGATTTACTTTTAGTCTTTTTTTTTTTCTATTGGCCTTTGTGTGTGGGTTTTGTTGTTGTTGTTGTTTTGTTTTGTTTTGTTTTGTATGCCAATACCATTCTGTTTTGGTTGACTCAGCTTTTTAGTGTATTTCAAAGTTAAGGAGAATGATGCATTCAGGTTTCTTCTTTCTAAGTAAGATTGTTTTGATTACTTGGAATCTTTTGTGATTCCATGTATGCTTTAAGATTTTTATTTATATTTCTGTGTAGAAAGGTATTTTGATAGGGATTTGCTGAATCTGTGCAGCACTTTGGGTCACGTGGATATTTGGACAGCATCAACTGTCTTAATCTGTGAACACATATCATTTTCCATTTGTGTTATTTTTAAATTATTTCACCATTTTATAATTTGTCTTTCACTTAACTTTAATGTGTATGTGTGTGTATGTGTGTGTGTGCATGTGTGTGTGTGTGTGTGTGTAAGTAACATTGTAGCAGCCAAATCTATAATGTGATTGCTAATAAGCATAAAGAGATAGAGATGCTCCAAAATCATAATAGAAACTTCTAACTTGACTTTCACCAATGGGAAGATTATCTAAATATATTATAAAGAAGACTCAGATTTCACCTGTACTCTAGATCAAACAGGACATACAAAAACTTTCAGAATATTCCTTCCAACATTTGAAGGAGTTGGATGTGATGGCACATGCTGGAGTTTCTTTCTAGCCACCTGTGCTCCATGGCACTGGAATTACAGACACCTCAGTGTGGACTTTCCTAGATTTTAGATGGAGATGGGACATTTTAACTTATTTCTTATGCTTTCATAAAAAGTGTATCACCTACCAAGCACTTTGCTTAGCCCATATAACTGGCCTCTCAAAAACAGACATATTTTATATTGAATTATATATCTGTGTTTCTGCATATGATGATATGCAAATGAATGCATGTATCTATGGAGTCCAGAATAATGTGATAGATCACAAGATAAAGAGTTACAGGCAGTTGTGAACCTTGCCAATGTGGGTGTTGTAATCAATCTCATGTCTTTTGCAAAAGCAGTATTTACTCTTAACTATTGAGCCAACTCTCTCTCTCTCTCCTGCAACTGACATTTTAAAGTGGAATAAATTCTACCTCTTTGATGTACAAACCTGAAAGTGCTTTAAATTTTTAACTTTTTTTGCCACTGAATTGTGAGTGTCATTTCACAGTCTTAAGTTTTGTCTGAGAGATGACTTCAAAACAACTGGTAGGTGTTTCAAAATTTCTACATATTTGAAATAAACAGGGAGGAAAACCTAGTTTGAATTTACTCAGAAGCCTGTTAGCATTTCTTATAATTTTCAAATTAATTGTAATTAAAACAGGCTAACTACAAAATTTAGTAATGAGATATAGCAAGGATTTATAACTAGAATATTGGACACTTTTAAATGCAATGGAAAATAAATATAATATCAGAAATATATGAATACTTAAGGGAATAAAGAGGGTTCTTACTTCAGTCTTTCAAATTATTTAAAAATGTAGAAAAGTACATTTTTGTCTAAAAATCATATAAGTATCACAAATTTAGGTTGTTAAAGCACAACCAAGTTGTAAACTCTGGAGAGGGAACATTCACATAGTTAAAAGCATCAAAAACTTCATGTATTTTATGATATTTTGAATTTTTAATGCTTGCATATCCCTAATTTTGATTACATTTTATGAGCTAAGTTAGAATTCAATACATGAAATAGTAAGTTAGGTATTTTAACTCAGTAATTGCCATTGATTAATTGTTTTTCCAGGATATATTTTTTTAATTTCAAAATTTATCACATTATTTACTTGAACTGTAATTGGTTCTAAATTATGCACAAGACTTTAAGCTCCCAGTTAATCATATCCCACTGAGCTCTTTTAAACAGCACTTGAAAATTTCAAGGAGCATACATTGTAAGAACCTTCTAAATTCTTCAGCATGGTCTCCATGAAGAGCTGCCATGCATGATTGATGACAGTGTGCTTTTGAAGTCTTTTCAATTCTGTGGTGCCAATCATCAAAGGCATCAGGTATTCATCTCTATTGAAGAATTGATTGAGGTTCAAAAACTTAGAATTATACTAGTGAGGTTTGGGTCAATAGCTTTTATCTGAGTTTCTCTGGGAAATTAAAACTCCTGGTCTAGATGACAAAAAAGACAGCATAGAAAATATCATGACAAACCCATTTTAGTCTGCCTGCATTCATTATATATTGACCAGAACCAAAATGACTTAACAAAATTAATTGATAGGGCAAAATATCTAATGCCTATTTTATGTATGCTTTTATGTCATGATAATGTGACAAATGTTGTTTTTGAATTTTTATTATTTTGTTTATAAGTCCATGTGTCTTTATGTGAATGCATGTGCTACAACACTCATGTAGAGTGCAGAAGATATCTTATGAGAGTCGGTTCTCTCATTCCACCATGTAGATCACAGGGCTCAAAATCAGGTAGTTAGGTTTGATGACAGAAGCTACTGACAAGGCTCAAGGTTGGCTTTTAGGGAAAGTAAATGACTCATGTAATATCTCATTTATTCACTTAAAAAGTAGCCTGAAGGTCTGACTCTGAAAGATACATTTCATTTCTCCTCATAATGCATAGAAAGAGAAGTAGTTGTTTTTTAAGTGGCAACCATAAATAATTAAGTAAGCCATGAGATAATGTTAGGTTAGAGAAGGAAGCATATGTCTGGAGGATAAAAGCAGTGGGAAGGATGTTGACATGAAGGCTAACAGAGTAGTTGAAATTCCAGTGAGGGTAGAGTCTGTTCATGAAGCTAAAGAACAAAAGATAAAGGTCAGAGAAATTAAAATCACAATCAAGCCTAACTAAATATCATCTTTTCAACAGCTGATGCAAGTGCCTCTCAACCCTTCCACCCACACGAATTCATCCATAAACAAGACAACTTACTGCTCTTACACATCTTATACATTGTACACTGATAATTTTAAAAACTTCATCTCCATGGAAAACATCCTTTTAACAGAATTTTTGAAACTTAACTGAAAAAGTGGCCTCAGATAAGAACAAAAAGACACCTTAAAGCTTGAAAATTGTGATAGTTAGTTTAATTATTAAGTTGATACCACCTAGAATCATCTGGGGGAGAGTACCTCAGTGAGAAATTGTCTAGATCAGGTTGACCTGTGGGCATGTCTACAAGGAATCAACCAGATTTTCTTAATTGATGTGGAAGATCCAGCCTGAAAGTAGGCATTATCCATTACTGGTTTTAGGCCTTGTACAGTATAATAATAGAGAAATTAACCTTAGCACTAGCATTCATTCATTTATTTTTCTCTGCGCATAACTATACATGTGATATGACTGCATGCATCAAGCTCTTGTCCAATCGTCCCTGCAATATTGGATTATACTCTAGAATTGTAAACCTATAACCTTTACTCTTGTAACATTTGCTCCCATAAACTTGTTTTTTATCAGGCAATGCATCACATCAACAGAAGTGAAACCAAAATTTACACATTTCACTTCTAAATTACCTATTTTTGAGAAAATTGAGTGTGTACATCAGGAAGGAAGAATAAAAAATGAAAAGAAGTGGGTAGTGTTGGTGCACGCCTTTAATCCCAGCACTTGAGAGGCAGAGGCCAGTGAATTTGTGAGTTCGAGGCCAGCCTCGTCTACAGAGTGAGTTCCAGGACAGCCAGGGCTACACAGAGAAACCCTGTCTTGAAAACCAACAACAACAAAAATCAAAACAAAACAAAACAAAAAAACAAACAAAAAAAAGTAAGAACGAAAAGGGGGTACTGCAAGATAAAGGGAACAGTCTTGGAATTAAATAATGGCAGTGCTCAGTGTGAAATTTAAAGCACTACGGAAAATGATCCTGCTCAATTAACCCCTCTAGGTGTGGGGGATGGGTAGAGAAAGATCCACTCCAGGTGAGCAGGTTATACAAACTGCACCTGAAGTCCAAGCTTCTTTCACCCTCATAGAGAAAATATTTCCTGCATGAGGACTTTATTTTTCTAAGTTGCATCTCTTTTTTTCTGCATAATATTTTTTTATTGAGTCCTTGGGGATTTCCTATCATGCAACCCACTTCCACTCATTTCCAGTCCTTCCATGTCTACTTCCTCCCTTGTAACCTCTCCACCCCAAAGAAAATAAAAATAAAAAATGAAAAGTAACAACAAACCCATATATGTATGTGTGTGTGTGTGTGTGTGTGTGTGTGAGAGTGTGAAATCTCACCCACCTCTCTGGGCGATGACCTGCTCCTCTATCAACCATCAACCTTCTCTCACAGTCTCACAGCTGTTATGCATCTCCAGTTCTGACTTGCATGTGCCCCTTCTTTCCTCCATTTTTCCTTGCCTTTCTATCACCTATTCATTCATTCATTCATTCATTCATTCATTCAACATAGTGGCATTGGAAGCTGCAGTGTGTCGCAGTATATACCCTTTTGCCCAAACAGCTTTACTTGCAAGCTGCATCTCTTATTTTCCATCTTACGTTTTGGGGTGCTACATGGTGGTCTTTTTTATACCATACCCTCTACCTAAACACCATTTTTTTTTTTTAAAAAAATGTAGTATGGTTATTATGGTTGCTGGACTAGGATCTGGTATTTTCATGTATGGTCTGCAGTTGGTGGGATATGGTACAGCTTTGATGAAGGTGGAATATTATCCTGAGAGTTCACAGCCTGGTCCCACTCCCAGTCTCTCTTTTGCTTTGTGCTTGCAGTTGAAGGTATGATGTCTTAGCTTTCTACTCCAGCCTCCTTGCAGTTGAAGGTATGATGTCATAGCTCTCTACTCCAGCCTCCTTGCAGTTGAAGGTATGATGTCTTAGCTTTCTACTCCAGCCTCCTTGCAGTTGAAGGT
>JADRCH010000012.1:13791441-13854549 GCA_019843965.1 Rhynchomys soricoides
GGTATGATGTCTTAGCTTTCTACTCCAGCCTCCTTGCAGTTGAAGGTGTGATGTCTTAGCTTTCTACTCCAGCCTCTTGCTGCCGTGTCCGTACCATCCTTATGGACTGTCCCCCTGGAATTATAAGCCGAAATAACTTTTTTTCTGTTGAAGAGTTACCTTGGTCATGATATTTGATCACATCAAGAGAATTTCAGTGAAGTTGCTGCTCAGGCTGAGGATGTCATCTGTCTTTCTGTGACATGGACTGCAGGACTAAGACCACAGACTATCCAGACCTCCACATGTCAGGTTTTTGAGGACAGAATGTATATTCTTTAAACCATGAAGATCTCAGTGCCTAGAATATTACAAACACATAGCTACTGTACAATGGCTGCTTATTAAATCAAACATTCTTTTAGCATAAAATTCCAACAATTAAGCTCAAAGTTTTCTTTTGACTTTCTTTTTTTCTGAATCCTCATCAACATCCAAAATATGCTCAATCTCCATGATGCCAGGTCTTGGCTATGACTATAGGCTTATCTAATGTCTCCATGGTATTTTTCTGCCATGGGATACTGAAGCCCACACTCTTATGTCCCTTAGCTATTTCACTGAAACAAATGCTTGGTACTGTTGTACTTCAGAGTATCCTTATACTACATATCCACAAAGAGAAAACAAGACAAGGTTTTCATTTATGTGTCTCATATGGACACAATGACAAACTGAAAGGCTCTATTTTTCTGTGGAACCCTCACCTTCATTGACCAACATTTTCAGTAACAGATGTTCATAAAAATGTGTCAAAGAAAGAAGTAGTTTGAAGGTGGAACTAAAATGTATTAGGCTTCATCAAAATTTGATGACAGATTCCCAAGATAAATAAATAAATTTTTATTAGAGAAAAAAATCCAACAAGACTTTAACTCCTGGCTAGCTGTGTAATTACTAAGCCCTCCTGATCTTACTGACTTCACCACCACAGGGTACAAACTTCTGATGAGCAGATCAAGCAGTTCTCTTTATCTCAGTGTATAAGCTGTTTGAAGACACTCAACTTCAACATACAAGCATGGTAATGATCCATCACATTTGATTAATACAGTTCAGTGACTTTCAGAAAATCATAAAAACAGAAAATATGTTCTTTAAAAAGATCCATATTATTTGCTCACAATTTCTAAAGAAGCAGTCATTGTGTTGAAACTTCCCTGACTGATTGAAAATCTTTCCAAGTTGAACCAGAAGGGACTGTTTTAAGCATTGTTTAGAATTTATTCTCTTCAGCACCTTTGACCTCTCATGGTCATGGCCCCAGTTAAAGTAATGTGAATTGTTGTAATGATTGACTTAGTATGCATGCTCATGAAAGGCTCGCATAGTAGCTCTTGGATGGAGGAAGTTTGTCTTTCTGTTTATTAAGGCAGTTTGCCACCCTGGCTCAAAGTTCTAATGCTAAGCTGAGATGAGCACATAAGGGACTGTATACTACTTTCCCACTGAAATCAAGCTACTCAGGCAGAAGCAGTGACAGTTAAATTCTAAAGGGCTGTTTAAATTTCCCATACATGGCATCGTGCACCTTAACTATTGGTGAGAAGGCCAAATAACAAGTCTTCCTACTATTTCTTACTCTCTGATTTGCTGAATTCTCAGCCTCTCCTTGGCATTAGGGTGGAGGACAAAAGGAGTTGCTTTGTCAAACATTCCTGAGAAGGCCATATGACCATAACAGGATTTTCCTCTTACAGCCATATCTGGGGGTTATAGGAATGGATCAATACTTACTACACCTTGTGAGTAAAAGTATATTTGCTGCAGTTTATGTTCTCACCTCACAAGTTGCATTTCTACCAAAGCCAATATTCTCTGTACATTTGTTCTCCCTCACATTCATCTTTTAAGAAATTGTATGCAATTTTTGATTCTACAAACTTTTGTTTATAGAATGAGCTTGACCAAATTTTAAATTCCACCAATGGAACAGCTTGTACCAATAGACATGTCTTTCTCTCAAATCAAAACCTATAGCTCCATAGTTTTAAAAGAACATTTATCAGAAGTCCCTAGACAATCCTTCAATGTCAACTGAACCAATTAATTTTATGCAATGAAGATTCTGAAGGGAGTCTCTTCACTGCCTTTTTGACACTTCAATTCCTGAGATACTTCATTTTTAGCAATAAGTGACTGAAAGCAACAGACATGACTGTTTTTAAAAATAGTATATGAAGCTCTGACTGATTTTTTTTTGTTAGCATAGCAGAATTCTTTTGCTTAACACCTACTCATCCTTTGAAGTCTTACCTTGCTATGTCATATCAAAGTATTATCAGCCATTTGAAAAAAATCTGAGAAAGCAATTAGGTTACCTGAAAAATGGAAACAAAAATAAAAAGTCTTTCAAAATTTTTATCAATGCATCTTAGTCCTGAGTGTCCCATATAATTAGACGGATTGACTCTAAGAGCTATAAATGGTAACAGAGTTTTATTTTTATGGTTACCAAAAACAAATATTTACTCTCTCTCAAAAATTTATAATTTTCACTTATAAAGATTTGTTTCTCTAAGTACAGAGAATAAGCACTTTACCAGCTCTGATGCATGTCAGATGAGATGAAGGCTACTCCACTGTCATTGACCCTTTTTTGCTTTCTGGGAGTGAAGTGCCTGATAATAGATTTACTATTATAGAACTAAACAATTGCTACTCGGCAAATTTCCTTTTATTATTTTATTATTGTGTTATTATGGATTTGTTACTCATAATTTTGCCATATTGCTTTCTATACTCAGAATTTACCTTATATAATTCCAGGGGCATTTAATATCAAAGCTTTGGAGAGATGGTTCAGAAGTTAAGCATGCTTGCTCCTCTTACAAAAGACTGGAGTGCAGTTCCCCACATCCACATGGGGTATCTCACAACTGCCAGTAAATCCACATCCTGGGAATTTGACAGTGTTGTCTCAAATCTGTTGGTACTCACACACATGTGATGCACTCACACGGACACACAAACATGTTAAATATTTATTTATTTTATGTGTATGTGTGTATTTGTCTGAATGTATATATTGGCACCACATGCATGCAGTATGTATAGACACCAGAAGAGGACATCAGATACTTTGGAACTGGAGTTAAAAGTAGTTGTGAGCTACTCTGTGGGAGTTGAGAACTGAACCCTGGAAGAGAACTGGCCTCTGGAAGAACAGCAAGTGCTTTTAACTGCTAAGACATCCATCCATACAACCCCTGCAAGTCAAAGCTTTGAGGGTCAGTGGGTTCTATCTCACTCAATATTTAATAAAAACTGGTCTACTCATCCAGTCCCTACATACCCCCATACCAATCTATCTTTATGATGCTGAAAGACACCAGTCCATCAGTGTTAGAAAGTCCCTCCATTGCAGGACACCATTACACTTCTTCCCATAAACATAACTCATCGCATTGCCTCTGACGTCTGTAATCATTTCTCTGGCTGCCTAGAGCATATTTATGTTTCTCATCAACCAAAAGAAAAGAAGATAATGATTCATTTTTTTGAATCTTGGTACATCTAAATTTCTTCTTCAGTTTGAAGATAAGCTTCCTGAAAGAGTAGATGTCTTCCTTCCAGTGAGGTTGTGACATCATTGTCCATATTCTACAATTATCTGAAGATGTATGCCAGGGACAAGCCCCGCCTTAACAGGCATGGCTAAGGTGGGGCACAGCATTGGATAAAGGCCAAAGACTGATCATCTCTGGTTTTATAACTCTCTCTCTTACTGTTCTGGGGACCAGAAGCTCATAGCCTTTGGAAATTTAACTCTTGTTCTTTCTATTTTGTGGCTAAAAGCCACAAAACTCCTGCTGGTAGCAGCAGGGGATTGATAAAAGAAGCTGATTACTTGGGCTCTTTTTTCTTTGACTTGCAGACCCCTTACTGATCAGTCAAGAGGCTTAAAGTTCATCGACTCTTTTTGAGCCATAGAAAAATGAGAATGAAGAAAGACATGCATGCAGAAAAACACACATTCTGGATGAAACTGAAAAAAAGCTGCACCATCATTTCATTGCTGTTCTCAGTTTTATGCTTTCTTTAAAAACTACCTCATAAAACTATCAGGTAGAGCTGTTACAGCAGGATAAGTAATTACATGATTTTCTAAATAATTTTACATTCCAATATGTTTATAATAAGTTTAAGGCAATAATTCATATCATAGATTGAATTACATAAGGAATTACAACAGAATTGTTTACATGTCTTTCTATTAAGAATAGTATCGGACTAAACATTCATTATCTGTTAGTAGCCTCCTATAAGTTCATTATAAGTTTAAATCAATAATTTTTATGTTACAAGTTAGGACAGTTTTGTTAAGAGACAAATCGTCTACCTAGTGTCTCAGTTGTCTAGTCAATGTTTCATTTTTGGTCCTTTCACCTACGATAAATTGTCCCTTCACAGTTTATAAACACCTAACCTAGAAGAAATGTTTTCTTTGATCATACATTTGTTCCAAGCCGGCTTTCTTTTTCTAGTGCAATTAGCTTGTGATACATGAAAGTTTACAGAATTCTATTTGCAGGTTTTATTCTATAGAAGGCTTGAAATTATTTGTAGAAATTTAAGAATTATATAAAATCACTACCATGTATTATGAAAACATCAATTTATTTACACAGTATATCTTCATGTTGATTCTGCAGGAAATCTGATGAATAGGGTGGGCTAATGCCCAGGAATCCTTAGGCTATATAATAGTGACAGGACAGGAATAAAGGCAGAAAGGAACAATTGTGGGATATAGTCTCTAAAGATTCAGCATCTTAATCCCCCCCCCTTGCAGGCCATGCAAAATGATGGACTATCTTTAGAAAACTCACCTGTATGCCCCAACCTTTCCTAGATGGAGTCTGACAGATGGGCCTAGATGTTTGTTTATTTGTTTGTTTGTTTGAATGTAGCATGCTTATTCTATATAGACTAGAATTATAGAAGATACAATTTCCTTCTATTTATTCTGGAATATTGTCAGTTAAGATCTACTTCTCCTTGCCTAATTCATTGGACTTTATCTTTTGTGTTTCACTTCTCTATTTCTGCTTCATATTTTTAATTTTTTGTCTTTAGATTCTAACAGTCTCAGTTCCTTGGAGGTCTGTGCTTAAAGTAATTTTCTCAGGGAAGTTGTTCCTAAAAAAAATCCCTGGATATCCTAAATATCACTTGCTCATTCAGCATTCTTTGCTAACAACAACTAATTAATCATTTTCCTAGAATACCACATGACCTTTTAAGCACTAAGTTTTCATTTGTTCCATGTACCTTATTAAATATAAGATCAATGAAGACAGGCACAACTTTGAAGTTTAGGTGTTTTTGTTGCTGTTGTTTTGTCTTTTTGTTAAATTTGCTTAAATTACATTGAATTTGTAAATGATATTAGGTTTTGGTTATATTTATTTTTACGCTTCTAATAATTTTAAATATTTAAAAGGTAAAACAGTTTAAAATTATCAAGTTTTACATCACATTAATGTTGGCCTCATAGAGTGGTGAGAAAAATGTTCTCTGTTTTTCCATACAATGAACACATTGATTGTCTTTGGGTTACTGCTTTCTTTAATGCTTAGTGAATGCACCTGACAACTTTCTGCTTGAGCTCAACTCTTAATTTAGTTTCTTTTGTAAATATAGACTATATTGCTAATCAATTTGTTTCAGTAATTAGCTGAATCTTTTTTCAGATTTGCTGGCCTACAGTTATTTATAATATCCTCTTTCTACACTTTGCACATTATTTGAGAAATATGTATTGTTATCCTTTCTTTTTATGACATGGAATTTTTCTTCTTTATTTCCTTTCTTTACCCACTGCTGATGATTTCGCATGAATATAAAATATTTTGGAGTTTAACTTACCTTTCAGTAGCTGTTATTAGGCTGTGTCCTTTATGTTACCTTTGTGTTTTCAGGTTCATTTACTACATTGTCTTCATTGTCGCTCTTTTTGTCCCTATGACATTTAATTTAATTTATGTTCCTCTCCTTTTCATTCTGGAGATTTATGTAAAATATCTAGACTTTTCTTGCCCAGTGGCAAGGTTAGTGGGGTGCTTGCCATATGTACTGAGTTTAATCTCATGAAACTCAGATGGTAGAAAGAATTGACTCCTTCATGTTATCCTCTATCCTCACATCAATGCCATGGCATAGATATACCCTGTTTCTCCATACACACAAAATAAAATCTAAAAAAATTAAAGTAAACTAAAATACCTATTTATATTATGCTGTTAGCTATAAGCATTGTTAAATGTGTATCTAAAACATTTTGTAATGAAGTTTTCACTTTTTACTTAGTTTAGTACATTTTCTAATTTCCTTTGGGGTTTCCTCTCTGATATACTAGATATTGTTTTCATCCTCAAATATCTGGAAAATTTCTAGATATATTGCTATGACTAACAGGTTGGAAGTGTTGTGGTCAGATTATTTACTGTGTGTGTTTTCAACTCAGAATAATCTTATAAGACAGAACATGAACTGTCTTTTTTAATGTTATCATACACTTTTGAAGGTTAGATACTGTTTGTATGAAGCCATCCTACATAGTATAAGAATTGTTTACGTATGCTGATCAAGGATAAAGTAACCCCACATATTCCTGATTTCTGAGAAAAAATGAAATCATCAAGCTATAATTGTAGATTTACACACATCTTCTTTTAGTTATACTGCTTTTCTTTCATAAATTTTCATACTCGGTTTTGGGTTTAACTTCAGGTAAGTATGTCTCTTCATCTAGAATACTGTCAGTGAATTCTTTACTAAAAATCCACGATCATTACCCCTTTAGGCATGTCCTTTGGCCATTTGCCTTTTCTCTTCTCCTCCACTCTGCTTTCTTTTTCCTCATCATTTTTCTTTTTAATGTTCTTGACTTGTAATTAACCAACCATATTTCCAGTAACGTTTCATCTTCTGAGAAGCCCCATGAGGAAATATTATTTTTCATGCCTATTCCTTTTCAGTGGCATATGCAGCTGACTTTTAAAAGCAACTTCATTCTGCCCATATAGCTTTCATTGGCTCCTGAATGTGCTACATTGGCCCTCTTCTCTTCTCTTCTCTTCTCTTCTCTTCTCTTCTCTTCTCTTCTCTTCTCTTCTCTTCTCTTCTCTTCCCTTCCCTTCCCTTCCCTTCCCTTCCCTTCCCTTCCCTTCCCTTCTCATCTCTTCTCATCTCTTTCTCCCATACCACTCTGTTTTCTTTTTGAAACAGGATCTCCCTATGCAGCTCTAGTTGGCCTCAAACTCACTGAGATACACTTGTTTCTGCCCTCTCAGTGTTGAGATTAAAGGCATGGCTCACCATGCCTTTCCAATCTGCTTTTAACAACTATTTTAAAATCTCATCTTCTTTCTTCAATGTCTAGTCCATTTCTATATGGTTCCAATGACTACTTTATTGACAACTTGTGTTTATCATGTTGTTCTTTTTGATTTGAGTCTTTATCATGTTTGATTAGATGACAGAGAGGGACAGACCTACAGAATTTGAGATAAACAGCATCTTGGCTCCAGAAAGGACTTCGCTCTTATATAGTAAAGTTCTTAGTGTGGAGAATAGATTTACTGAGATCAGTAGTTGGCCTGAGTTTTGAAGTGTTGTTCGCAGTGTGGTATAGATTTCAACACCTTGGTTTCAGCACCCATGAACTGAGGCACATTATGCTGCCTGGGAAACAGGAGAAGTTCCTTCGCTCACCACCCACATCTAGTCTTGGTTTCACTTTGTGGTTGGAGAGTCCCCTCCTAGCAGATGTCAGTACGGATGCTGAACGGTTTTCAGTTATTGCTTGTTGCTCAGTTTTAGAGATGCAAAAGGGCCTAGGAACTAATTTCTATTTCTGCTGCAGTATTGAGGATCAAAGCCCTATTATAAATGATAGGCAAATGTTCTACTACTGGGCTGCATGCCCCATCTTAAAGAAATTTTCTTTGTTGGCTTTATCCATTTCTTTGTGCCTGGGCCTGTGGGTAGTGTTCTTCGACACCTCCCTGCTCATTCTTTATTGAAGATAGCAACACTCTGTCTTTCTAGGTGGTCTTGGACTTGCTCATTATCTTCAGGAATGACAGGTATCTTTTCTGTGAGTGTAGGATGATAGTTTCAAGATAAGGTCTTGCTTTCAATATTAGTTCAAGTCAGCTTATGAAACAATGCCATGAATCAAATGAACCATAAGCAATAGAAATGAATTTCATAGAGTCTAGGGAGTGTGAAGTCAAAGCACCAGAAGATTCAGTGTCTGATGCCCTGTCCCTGGATTGTATGAGGGCATGTTCAATTTGTGCTCTCACACCAGTCATGACCGGTCTTGATTCTCTTTATAAGGACACTTATCCCCACATGAAGATTTTACACACATGATCTGATTCCATCCCCCACACCACTTTTTTTTTTGTTTTTTTTTTTTTGTATATCATTATGCTGGGGAGTAAATTTCATGGGGTGAGGAACAAAAACATTAAGTCTATTTTGCCTCAAAAGAAGAACTGTTAAGTTTCTATCCCCAGCTCAGTAGGGATGGGTACTTGATTGTGTTCTCTGGGAGAAAGTCTGTTTTGAACTCCCGAACCAGAGATAAGGCATTATTACTGATAACTGAGAGACAAGAGCTCAGTATATGTATCCAGCAGATAATGGCTGTAGTTTTGTAGGAAAGAACAACACAGAAATGTAGGCATAGCTTTGGCCTGGCTGGTAGTATCTGCCAGTATCCTCCTTGATAACTGTATCTGGCAGTGTGAAGCTCTTGACAAGTTTTAGAGCTCACTCCATGTTAGTTAATATCTCTTTTTAAAATTTAATTTCATGTTCATGGGTGTTTTGCTAGCATGACTTTCTGAGCATCACACACATGCTCTATCCATAAAGACCAGAAAAGAGGGTTGGAGGCCAAGGAACTAGAGCTAAATGTAGATGTAAGCCATCATATGGGTACTGGAATTGAATCTTGAAGAACAGCCAATGCTCATCATTGAGCCATCACTCAGCTCCTATCTGATTATATTTCATATGTACCATAGTATGCCAATGTAAGAATGTATATATTCTTATATTTTATAAAATTATTTTATTTATTTACATTCCAGTCATTCCCCACCCCCCGTCCTCCCTCCCCTATGAGAGGGTGCCCCTCCTTCCCCTTCCCTGTGGCCTCAAGTATCTCAAGGATTAAGCACATCTTTTTCCACTGAGGCCTGACTAGGCAAACCTCTGCTATATTTATTCTAGGGATCTTAGACTAGCCTATGTATGCTCCTCGTTGGAAGCTCAGTCTCTGAGAGCTCCCTGGGGTCTGGGTTAGTTGAGACTGCTGGTCTTCCTTTGGGGTTGCTCTCCCCTTCAGCTTCTTCAATCCTGTGGCTAATTGAACCATAGGAGTCCCTGACTTGAGTCCAATGGTTGGGTATAAGTATCTGATTCTGCCCTAGGCTGGTAGGGCCTCTCAGAGAACAATCGTGTCAGGATCCCATCTGTAAGCACATCATATCAGCAGTAATAGTGTCAGGCCTTGGTGCTTTCCCATGAGATGGATCCCAAGTTGGGCCAGTCATTGGACCACATTTCCTTCAGTCTTTTATCCATTTTTGTCCCTGTAGTTCTTTTAGACAGGAACAATTCTGAATCAGAAATTTTGACTGTGAGATAGTAACCAAGTCCCTTCACTTGAGGCCCTGTCTATCTGCTGGAAGTGGACTCTGTGACTTCTCTCTCTCCAATGTTGAACATTCTGACTAAAGTCATCCCAATCTGGTACTTTGTAGAGGGTCCAGTTACCTCTCACCCCTGAGCCTGCTTATTTTCATTCATTCTTTTACCCTCTGGGCTTCTTTCCTGCCCCTGCTCCCATAACTAACCCTGTCCCCCTTTTCCCCTCTACCTGCTCCCTCCAACCCAGGTCCCACTCTCCCTCTGCCTCCTGTGATTATTTCCTTCCCTCTTCTAAGTGGAATTGAAACATCCTCACTTGAGTCTTTCTGCATGTTACACTTCATATGGTCTGTGGGTTGTATCCTAGGTATTCTGTATGTTTTGGCTAATATCCATTTATCAGTGAGTACATACCATGCATGTGCATTTGAGTCTGAATTACTTCAGTCCTGATGATATTTTCTAGTTCCATTCATTTGCCTGAAAAATTCATAATGTCCTTGTTTTTAATAGCTGAATAGTATTACATTGTATAAACGAAACATTTTCTCTGTTTCCATCTTCTGGCTATGAACACGGTAGAGCATGTGCCCCTGTGGCATAGTGGAAAGTCATTTGGGAATATGTCCAAGAGTGGTATAGCTGGATCTTCAGATAAAACTATTTCCAATTTTCTGGGGAACTGCCAGATTAATTTCCAGAGTGGTTGTACAAATTTGCAATCCCATTAGCAATGAAGGAGTGTTCCTCTTTCTCCACAACCTCACCAGCACATGCTGTCTCTTGAGTTTTTAATCTTAGCCATTCTGATTGGTGTGAGGTTGAATCTCAGTGTCCTTTTGAATTACATTTCTCTAATGACTAAGGACTTTGACATTTCTTTAAGTGCTTCTCAGCCATTCAAATCTTCTGTTGTGAATTCTCTGTTTAGCTCTGTACCCCATTTTTAATTGGATTATTTGTTTTTTGTAGAAGTAAATTTCTTGGGTTCTTTATATATTTTGGATATTAGTCTGTAGCATGTGGGGTTAGTGAAGATTTTTTCCCCCAATCTATAGGTTACTGATTTGTCCTATTGACATTGTCTTTTGCCTTGCAGAAGCTTTTCTGTTTTATGAGGTCCTTTATCTCTTATTGATATTAGAGCCTGAGCCATTGGAATTCTGTTCAGGACATTTCCCTTTGGGCCAACGAGATTGAGGCTCTTTTCTACGTTTTCTTCTTTTCGATTCAGTGTGTCTGGTTTTATGTTAATATGTTTGATTCCATTGTGTAAATGTACCATATTTTCTGTATCCATTCCTCTGTGGAGGGACATCTGGGCTGTTTCCAGCTTCTGGCTATTATAAATATGACTGCTATGAACATAGTGGAACACGTATCTTTATTACATGTTGGAGCATCTTCTGGGTATATGCCCAGGAGTGGAATAGCTGGGTCTTAAATTTGCAGAAAAAAGGATGGATTGTGAAAATATCATCCTGAGCGAGGTAATGCAGTCACAAAAGAATGAACATGGTATGTTCTCACTGTTAAGTGGTTATTAGCCCAAAAGTTTGAAATACCCAACAGCCATTTCACAGCAACAGTAGGGCAGAATGTGAGGTCCAAGATGTAGGACTTGGAGAAGGGACTGAAGGAGCTGAGGGAGTTTGCATACCCAGGGAGGCAGCAGCAGTGTCAACTGACCTGACCCCTGATACTCCGGGAGACTGATCTACCAACCAAAGAATACACATAGAGGGACCCATGGTGCTAGCCACATATGCGACAGAGGAGGGTCTTGTTAGCCATCAGGGGGAGGAGAGGCCCTTGGGCCTGAGAGTGTTAGATCCCCCAGTAGAGGAGAATGCCAAGGAGGGATGATAAGAGTGGGTGGGTGGGTGGGTGGGAGAATACCCCCATAGTGGCAGGGGAAGGGGGGAGGAAATAGGGAGGTTCCAAAGGGGAGATCTGAAAAGGGGGAAACATTTGAAAAGTAAATAAAGTAGGAATAATAATAATAATAATAATAATAATAATAATAATATGTTTGATTCACTTGGACTGGAGCTTTCTGTAAGGTGATAGATAGGGATCTATTTGCTATATACAGACTGCTAGTTAGACCAGCACCATTTTTTGAAGATGCTTCCTTTTTCCTCTGTATGCTTTTGGCTTCTTTGTCAAAAATCAAATGTCAATAGGTTTGTGGATTTACTTCTAGGTTTTCCATTCTGTTCCATTTATCAACCTGCCTGTCTCTACTGATACCAAGTACATTTTTTTTTATTTCTATTACTTTGTAATACAGCTTGAGATCAGAGATGATGATTATCTTGGAAGTTCTTTTACTGTTGAGAATTGTTTTGACTATCCTGGCTGTTTTTTTGTTTTTCCATATGAAGTTGAAAATTGATCTATCTCTGTGAAGAATTGAGTTGGAAATTTGATGGGGATTGAACTGAATCTGTACATATCTTTCAGTAAGATGGCCACTTTCAGGATGTTAATCCTATCAATCCATGAGCATGGGAAATCTTTCCATCTTTTGAGATCTTCTTCAGTTTCTTTTTTCATGGATTTAAAGTTCTTGTCATATAGATGTTTCACTTGCTTGGTAAGAGATTTTATCCTATTGGTGGATGTTATGAAGAGTGTTATTTCTGTCATTTTTTTTCAGCCTGTTTATCATTTATATAAAGGAAGGTTACTGATTTGTTCTAGTTAATTTTATATCCTGCCACTTTGATGAAGTTGTTTATCAGCTATAGGACTTCTCTGGTGGAATTTTTGGGGTCTCATTTGTACACTATCATATCATCTGCAAATAGTCATACTTTGACTGCTTCCTTTCTAATTTGTATCCCCTTGATCTACTTTTGTTGACTAATTTCTCTAGCTAGAATTTTGAGTACTGTATTGCATAGATAAGGAGAGAGTAGGCAAACTTATCTTGTCCTGGATGTTAGTGGGGTTGCATCTAGTTTCTATCTATTTAATTTGAGGTTGACTATTTGTTTGCAATATATTGTTTTTATTATGGTTAGGTATGTGACATAAATTCATGATCTCTCTAACACTTTCAACATGAATGGGTGTTGTATGTTTTCAAAGGCTTTTTCTGCAGCTAATGAGATGATCATGTGTGTTTTTTCATTGTGTTTCTTTATATAGAGTATTATATACATGGATTTTTGTATATTGAACCATTCCTGCATCCCTGAGATAAACCCTATTTGATCATGATGAATGATGGTTTTGATGTGTTTTTGAATTTTGTTTGTGAAAATTTTATTGCATATTTTTGCATTAATATTCATAAGCAAGATTGGTGTGAAATTCTCTTTGTTGGGTCTTTGTGTAGTTTAGGTATCAAAGTTACTATGGCTTCATAGAATGAATTAAGTAATGTTCCTTCTGTTTCTATTTTGTAGAATAGTTTGAAGAGTATTGGAATTAACTCTTCTTTGAAGGTCTGGTAGAATTCTGCACTAAAATCACCTGGCCCTGGGCTTTTTTGGTTGGGAGGTTTGTTTTTGTTTTTGTTTTTGTTTTTTTGACTATTACTGTTTCTTTATGGGTAACAGCACTCTCTAGATAAATCACTTGATCTTGATTTAACTTTGGTACATGGTATCTGTCTAGAAAATCATCCATTTCACCAAGATTTTCTAGTTTTGTGGAGTATAGGCATTTGTAGCTGGTTCTGATGATTTTTAGTATGTCTTCAGTTTATATTCTCATGTCTCCCTCTTCATTTTTGATTTTGTTCATTTGGATACTGTCTATGTATCCTTTAATTAGTTCTGGAAGAACCAGCTCTTGGTTTTGTTGATTATTTGTATTGTTCTTTTTGTTTCTGCCGGATTGATTTCAGCCATGAGTTTGCCTATTTCCTGCTGTCTACTCCTCTTGGATGTGTTTGCTTCTTTCTGTTCTAGAGATTTCAGGTGTTCTATTAAGTTTCTTGTATGGGATCTCTCCAATTTCTTTATGAAAGCACTTACTGCTATGAATTTTCCTGCTTTCATTGTGTGCTATAAGTTTGGGTATGATGTGCTTCATTTTCATTGAATTCTATAAAGTTTCTGATTTCTTTATTTCTTCCCTGACCAAATTATCACTGAGAAGAGAGTTGTTTATTTTCTATGAGTATGTGTGCTTTCAGTTGTTTTTGTTGTTATAGAATTCTAGGACTATTTTTTCCTTTGGACAAGACAACCTTTTGAAATGCAGCTTTCCAGATTGCTTTGTAATGTATTTGTTTCTCTCTAATCTTTATATGTTGAACTGAATGTAATGGTCTTAGGAGGCAGAGCCTTTAGGGCATGTTATGTTATAAAGTAGAGTGAGGACACGATTGTAGTTTTTAAGAGAAGAGACACAATAGCTTCCTTTTTCTGTCTCTACCATGTGATGATGTGTCAAGAAGCCCATCTAACAACCAGGAAGAGGAAGGTCCATCCCCACTATGCACTATTCTGTTTGATCTAGAAGGTCAAGGGCTATGAGACATGCTTAATTTTTGTGTAAGCCATCTAGGCTCTAGTATTCAGTTTTAGTAGCCAAATGGATTAAGCTACAGCTATCTAATAGACTTAGTAGAACTGATCATTTGGGAAACTACATGACTTTCCTAAGGTGAGTGAAGAAAAATGTTTGCATCATTCAGCATCACTAGAAAAACATCCTTGAAGTGAATGCCAGTCTACTGGGAGGTGAACATCAAACTTCAGATACAAGGATTTTACTGTTTCTCTAGTTCTAGCTCCACTTGTCAAGATTAATGTCCCTTTGTTCCAAAATTCTGGTCAGAGTAAAGATTGTTCCAATGACAAATGCTAAGAAACTTTGTTATCATTTTTGCAAGTTTCAAAGGATTGAGTGGTTGATAGGACTGGACAGTTAGGAGCACAAGATACCTGATACCAGTTTGTAAATGTAATGATAAATAGAGGTGACATTGCACTCTCCAAGTGATGTAAATCATGAAAGCATGGAGCCATAACTTCTCCTTGGAAAATTTAAGTTTCTTGTTTTCTATACATTTGTTAACTTCTTGCAACTAGACAGTGTTACTCAATTTTCCCTGTCTGTGATAAAATACCCAAGACAAACAGCTTTAGGGGACAAACATTTATTTTAACTAGTGGTTTCAGAACTTTAATCTCATGATTGACCAGCTTCATTTTTGTTGTTGTTGTTCCTGAGACAAGAAACACTACCATGGAAAGAATGTCTTGATAAAATGAGCATATGTTGGAGAAAACTACTCATCTCATGGCTGCCAGGAAGCAGAAAGAACATGTTTAAAGTGAGGACCACAAGCCTGTTTCAGCTGCCTGAATTCAGTGCCTGGCTATAGATCATCTTGACATTCATATCCTTTTTTGTTTGTTTGTTTGCTTGTTTTTTGTTTTTAAATTATAATGAAAGACAAAGGTAAAAGTTAAGCCTGACAGAAAAGTCAGCAAGATGCCTAAGTTCTGTGAAAGAGGAAGAAGGAAGTCCCCAAAACAATTGCTTTAAAAAAATATTTTTGTTAGAATGTAAAGTCAGTTTTCACACTGGCTGAGGCAGTTTCTTGACTCAAATTGGGCAGCCAAGTGCTCTGGGCATCATTGCATGTCAGGTGAACATTTCATTCCATGGGGGAATGCTTGACCTTAGTTATTATCATGATTTCTAGGTTCTAATGATTCTTGCTTATACAATCACAAATCAGCATCTATAAAGGAGTCATCAGTGTAAGATATGGAACAAGCACATGTTTTCTTGACATGCAGTTTCTGGCCATTATAATCTTCTAGATAAATGATTCCAATTTTATGAACATTCAAATATAGCTCATAAAAAGAATTCTGAGTCAACGAAGTGGGAGAGATTTTATAATCAAGATTTTCTGTACCATGAATATTTTTAGGAATATATATATATTTTTCATGTAGTATCATAAGCTAACCTACCCAAACTGGTTGTATATACATTAAGGAATAAAAATCAATAAATAGCCAATTCTTTCATGGCTCACTTCTTCTTTCTCTCTCTATTGAAGAAGCAACCTTTTTAAGTTTTTGAAAATATAATTCCCTTTCAAATGTAGAAATTTATCAGTAAGCCTTTGCAAAACAGTCTTGCACATTCTGCTAATTCTCAGCTTTAAATAATTTTTTAGGCAAAAGAAGAGTATATCTGGGATAAAGGATTTACAAGACAAGAACAACAAATGCAATATCATTACAATGGAATGTAGCTATCTTTATACTTAGCCTAGGGTGATCAACTCTCCCTCGGTCTACTGTCTAGACAGAGGCTTTTGTAGGAATGCAATCTAGAGAGACATTCTATTTCATGAACTGTGAAAGGCAGACTGGATTTGTAAGCTGTACTTTGGCAAATGGGTAAATGCCTTTCAAATATTCTAACCTCTATTTGAAAAAAATCACCAGTCATACTTCAGACCAAAGGAATTTATTTCTGCTGTTCTTTTTTTACGTTGGTGGTGATTGGCAATGAGACATCTGAATAACATTGCTTGGCTGTATAATAATCTTCTATCATCAAACTTCCTTGAGTCTCAAGAGAGCACACCGTGTTTTGATGTTTATTTTAAAGAAAGAAACCATATAAACTTTCATTAGGGACTTGGTCAAAGCAGCCACATTTAAGCGTTTTTCCTGGCCTCTATAAAAATTTCAGAAAAGTTCCTGTTTAATCTACACTGGCAGGGATAGACAAGATGTAAATTAAAAGGAAAAAAAAATACTCAAAGATTTAATTGTGCTTATTACACCAAACTTACATAAACCAGAATGAGTCTCAATCTATTTTAAAAGTCTCAGTCTTAAAGGTTAAGGCAAAAAGAAGCCTCTAGTTAACCTTCAATTAACTGTAGCTGCCTAGAGTTTTCTCTTAATCAAGATTTTACTCCTTCCTGCATTATTTTTATGGCATTCAATTTTATTTGGATTCCTCAATATATTTCTCAGAGGTAAAATAGCTTTGTTTTACAGATGAAAAGCGAATCTAGACATGGACCGCTGGCTGTGTGACCTTCATAAAGTCATCTCTCTGAGGATCTTTTCTCACTTTTAAAATGGCAATAATGAGGTCTGTTTCACTGTGCTGTGCAAGTGTGGAATGAGCTCATGCATAGAAGCAGGAAGCTGTTGGAGAGACTGGAGGCTTGGGCATCCGAATAATGTATTTTCCATCATGTTCAAGCTATGGGACACCGGGGAAGGTGTTTCCTTGTCAATAAAATGAAAATGTAAATTTGCTGACTCCCCTAGACTGTCTGAGCAGAGAGATTCCTGTATTTTCCTGCTACCATGTCCCCAGCAGTCGATCACAGGCACCTACCACTGCCCCCAGCCTTGTCCATGTTGCTGGTGATTAAAGTTGGGTGCACATGCTCAAGTAGCAACCATGTGTGAACTAAGCTTTTTCTGTAGCTCTCCCTATACATTTTTAAAAAAATATTAATAAAGGATAATATTAGACTTTCGTGGCCTCTTTCATCATTCTTTTGATCCTCTCACTGAAATGGTAAAAGCTTGTTCATAGAGAAAGTCACCACTGCAGCATGAAATAGGCATTCCCAAACCTCCGTGCAATAGGTTTAGCACAGAGAACTTAAAATCCCACTCTTCCAGTCAGCATATTGAAAGACCATCACTTGGATTCGTACTTGTGCAGGTTTTTAAAAAAGAAAAATTGTTTTCAAGCTGTGGCAAAATATTCACAATACAATTTACCACTTTATCCACTTTAAGCACAGTGGTATTATACAAATTTGGATATTGATAAAAAATAATCCCCTTCCCTGCTCTTTATCTTGAGAAACTGACATTTTATTCATATAAAAAAAGATCCCACTTCCTGACATCCATCATTATGTTTTCTGACTGAATCTGACTAATGTAGGCATCTAAATGAAAATGAATTACACACCCTTTGTCCTTTTATAATGTGCCTATGTCCCTTGGAATAGTCTACAAAGTTTGCCCACATTGTATCAAGGATCTCAATCCACTTCCTTTGTAAACATTATTTCTTCATTGTTTTGTAACCCAGATTTCTGAAGATGGGTACTACTCAAGGTGATTTCAAAAGCAATGTCATCATGGATTTGTGAGTCATCTTTGAACAAATTTAACACTAATCTTTCCCTCTCTAGTTCCAATTTGAATAGACATGCTGTCAAAATGGGTACCCAATTGAATTTTAAAAGTGTTGTTCAAATTATCAGCTTCCATTGCAAATCTATTACATAAATTTAATTAAGTAGTTGGTGGGGTTTTTTTATTGCTTTATAAAATATATAGAATAAGAGAAAAAGGCAAGTATTTAATATTTAACTAAGTAAATAATTTTTTCTTTCCTTCCCTTTGTCCCTTTCTCTCCCCATCTCTCCCTTTGTCTTTCCTCTCATTTCTGTGTGTGTATGTTGAATTAAGACTTACCAAATTATTCTCATTCAAAAATCTGTGAAAGCCATTTGACCTTCAAGCCAAGAATATAAAGTACATGTAGTAGATGAGAGATAAACTAAAATAATGTGACAAGCCTGGTGTGTGATGTGGAAATACAGTGTTTTTATTTTGTTCTGGAAATATATAAAATAGGCTAGAGGATTCCCATGAGCTGACATGGACTACTCACTTTTCATTGGAGATCTGAGTATTGCTTAGAATTGAGTTATTTTTATAATGGACTGTCAGGATCTAGAAGTGAATTTTGCACATTCATCTTTTAGAGACTATAGAGCTAGACAAAGAATTACTAGTGGCTTTGATGAAGAGGTGTGAATGAATATCTGCAGTAATTCAGGATGCTGTCTAAGCTCAGAAAACACACCACCCATATAAAACTGTTTCCCATCTTTGGCATTTTTTCTTCAACCATATGTAGATTTTAAATTATTGTGATAACTTCTCTCATGTTATTGAAAATATGCAGCATGTATTTATCTAAGATAAATATGATTTTTCTTGGTATGTTTTTAGAAATAATAGTATACAATATGTACTAGAAAAATAAGACAAATGTATAATAATAAAATTACTTGTGAGCCATATTTGATTCTGCCAGACTTCTTAAAAGATATATGTTTAACAGATGTAAATGTTTCTGTCAGATCATATGGAATAAAATTATTCATCTGTCTTTTAAGGGAATATAGAACTCCTGTTCTGTCTTAGCCAAGTTATTTTAAAGTGCCATAGTGTCTTCATGAGACTCTGGTTCGCACTTTCTGCTAGATCCTTGACAGTGACATTGACATTAAAATAAGTAAACTCAGACATTGTTTTAGTTAACAGGGAATATAACAGGATAAAAAGATAATGGATGTATGAATAGGGAGATACCAATGAGCCAAAGTAATGCTGCCTGAATATCAGACCAGACCTAAATTTATAATACTCAGAAACAAATTAGACGTAAGGACATAGATCATATGCAGAACCATAATACAAGTTTATAAGAACATCCTATATTTTTTATCTTCATAATATTGTAAAAGGAAAGCTGTACACAGCTCTTAGAAGGGAAACCAGATGTTGAAATTAAGAATCTCACTGAATCACAGACTGTAAGTAGAGAGCAGTTAGCAATCAGTTACTCAGGAGAATCTACATCCAGGCACGACCACACTGCACTGTTGTGTGAGACAAGCAGAGCCCCAATCCTGCTCCTGCTCCTTTACAATTCCTCAAAGCTACTCTCAAAAATGTTGGGAGACACTTCTGAACAAATAGTTAAGCTCCAGCAGTTACTAATAGTAACAACAACAATAACAACAACAAAAAACCCTCTTAAGTCAAGCATAAAAGGCACCAACATTTTGCTCCTTCCTTCTAGACAGATATTATCAAGGAGAAGAAGCACTAGCCCAGGGCTGTCAGAAGATGGAGATTTTTGAGCACCATGCGGGTTCTGGAATTGTACTGGCATCTCTCTTTATTCAAGGCCCACTGGTCACTCTGCTGCTTGATGGATTGGGTAGCTATTACCTCAGAGAGATCCTATCAGAAAGGTAATTCTTTTGATGAGAAAGCACTCAAACATTAGATCAGCCTGCTCTTTATTTGTACATTGAAATCCACAGTTCTAAAAAACTAATGCAGATTTTACATAGCCAGAAATGTATGCAAATGAGGAAAATTTTTATAAAATGGAAAACACAAGTATAAAGAATTAGGAGAGTGACCCCATGGAAAGACAGTCTCAACTGACCTGGACCCCTGAGATAGCTCTGACACTGAGCCACCAACCAGGCAGCATACACCAGCTGATATGAGGCCCCTGACACATACACAGCATGCCTGGTCGGGCCTCAGTGAAAGAAGATGCACCTAACCCTCAAGAGACTTGTCTCAGGGAGGCCTCCTGGGGTGGGGCTGGGGTTGGGAACATCGTCTTGGAGACAGGACGGTGAGAGGAGGTATGGGATGGGGAGTGGTCAGGGGGGTACAGACTGGGAGGGGGATGAAGTCTGGACTGTAAAAATTGGTTAAAGAATAAAAAGAAAAAAATATGGTTCAAAAATTTAATAAAAAGGAATTTTTAAAAGAATATTTGCTGAGAATGAGAAAATAATCACGAGTTATCCATTTTCAGCAGGTTTAAGCCTTCCACAAACATCATAATTTTCACAGGCAGCACTGTATTGAACAGTTTCCTAATACTCCATTCCCTGAATTTTTAAATAAAGATATTTCTACCATGTGGTCACTTCATAATCCTCTCAAACACTCTCTTGCAGGTAAATGCATGGTTCATTTTATTTTGAGACAGGTTTTCACCAGCTTGCCTAGAACTCTTAAAGATCTGCCTCTCAAGTGCTGAGATGCACTACCACACCTGGTAATTTCTGAATTTTTCAATGATAGTGCATGATTTTTTTATTGTCATATTTTTAGAGGTGTGTCTTCAAAAAATACTTAGTAGCTGGGTAATGGTTTAAAATGTAAATGTGTATTTAGTTATTTTAGATCTCTCTAAATCTCATCTTCCAAGGGTTAGGATTAGTTCCTTTCTAGCACTGATGTATGGAGAGGTCTTTGTCTCACAGCCCTTTTCACTAGGTTTTACATCTGCTGGGTGAGAGACAGGCTCTTGGTCTTGTTTTGATTTGTGTTTCTTTATTTTACATTTACTTATTTTTACTTTTTTTTTTTTTTTTTGCATGCAGCTACACATCACGCGTATGGAGGTCTGTTGCACCTTGCTACTAAGGTGTGGGACTGTGTGCTGGGAGTTTTCCTCAGGGATCTCTGGCCCAGCCAAATTCTAGGGTCCGGGGCAAAGGGGAGAGCGCAAGCAGGGACAGAGTCACCTCCACCTAGGTCTCTGCAGTTGCCTCCTCGGTTGCTCCAAGATCCTGCACCCTCTGCACTGCGCTGAGTCTGATGGCTGGGCCCACAAGAGGCCGACTAGACGTCAAGGAGTGCGGGAAGCTCCTGGTGGCTTGGGAGAGCAGACCTTCCCAAGCAACAGTGTTAAGCTCTTATGATAAAAGCTCTCAGACGACGGAGTAGTTCTCTCACCTTTATTCCTTCTGGATGGGGATCTCTCATATACAGTTTGGGATGGTCTAATATACAGTTTGGGATGGGTCAGGGGTCTGACAACAAGTACTTCCCATTGACTTGGTCTGAGAGTTTAAGGATACCTTATCAGCATGTGGGAGGGCTTGCTGTCACTTTTACATGACAGACCTCACCTGACAAACCTCTCTACAGGGGTCTGTGGAGGTTGTAGTGTTGGTAAAAACATTTTCTGGTCCCTTGTAGGGTAAACCCTACTGGGTCTCCCGTGGTTTAAGCCTGTGCTCGACCGGGTGCCAGATTGCCTGTTACTGACCACTGCCCCACATTACGGTTGTAGTCTACCATATCCCTCAGGGATGGATCTATACCATGTCATTCTTGATTCACCTAGTAACTTTTATAGGGAAACTTACACAATGTCAAGAGCCCATGATGTCCTGCAGATGGAGGAGCCCTCTGCTGTATACGTGTCTGGGGCCTCATATCAGCAGGTGTATGCTGCCTGGTTGGTGGCTCAGTGTCTCAAATTCCTTGCTGCAGAAACCCACTTAAGTGGCACCAACATTGACTTTCAGATGAAGCAGTACATCTACAAAAGGAAAAGTGACAGATAGCTACATCATAAATCTGAAGATCTGGTAGAAGCTGTTGATTGCAGCTCAGGCTATTGCTGCCAACAAAAACCCTGCTGATGTCTGTGTCGTCTTCTCCAGGAACACTGGCCAGTGAGCTGTGCTGAAGTTTGTTGCTGCCACTCCAGTTGCTGGCCTCTTCATACCTGGGACCTTCACTAACCAGATCCAAGCAGCCTTCAGAGAGCCATGGATTCTAGTGGTGACTGACCCCAGGGCTGACCATCAGACCTCACAGAGACCTCTTATGTCAACCTGACCACCATTGCTCTGTGTGACACAGACTCTCCTCTGCACTCTCCTCTGCATTAAGTGTACATTGCCATTTCATGGAACGACGAATGAGTTCAATCAGTGGGTCTGATGTGATGGATGCCGGCCAGGGAAGTACTCTGCATGCATAGTACTATCTCCTGTGAGCACCCATGAGGAATTACGCCTGATCTTTACTTCTACAGAGACCCAAAGGAGCTAAAGAAGGAGAAACAGGCTGTGACCAAGGGAGGAATTTCAGGGCAAATGGTCTACATGAGCTCCTGAGTTTAGTGCTGCTCAACCAGAGCTGGCTGATGGATCTGATGGTGTGCAGGTGTCCTCTGTGACTATCCAGCACTTCCCTACTAATGACTGGAATGTGTAGCCAGCCACTGAGGACTGGTAAGCAGCTCTCACAATGCAGGCCACTTATAAGGTTGGAGCCACCACTGAGTGGTCCTGAGTTCCTCTCCAGACACCTGAGCCAGACATCTTGGCCTCCCGAGATCAAGCAGAGCAGAAGAAACACTGCTAGCAAAAGAGAGTTCTCCATTTTGCACTGAGCTCTGGAAAGCTGTCTGGACATGGTACCTTAGTAGCGAGGTACAACAGAGGTCAGAAGACAACTTGTGGGACTCTGTTCTTGTCTTGTAGTGTGTGAGTCTGGGAATCAAACTCAGGTCATCAAATTTGGCAGCAAACTGCCTGAGCTGTCTCACCAACCCTGTGGTTTACATTTCTCATTTCTTGAATTTTTGAGTCAGGTTTAACATCCAAGTCTATGTTTATAGTTTTTGTTTTCCTTATCTTTCTTGTGAAATGACAGTTTTAAACATAGAAACCTGGAATATTCCCGTTTTTGCCAGGCATGACAAACACACTGTAATTTCTACATATCAGTTTCTTTTTCTACAAACAGTGCTTTTATAATTAATATAAGTGTCTCAATTATATGAACAAACTATGAGCGATGACATAACATTCCAAATGACATATTTAAAAGGCTTATGCTTTAACTTCTCTAATTAACTTTTCTAGCTGAGAAAAAAGAAGTACTGAACCAAACCCATAATAAACAGTAGAAAGAGTTAATACATAAAGTTCTTAGTTCTTTATCCTAGGTGGTAGCCAGGTTGTTACCTTATATTTTAGAAAGCATTTGGGTAAAAGTGTGGATACCAATGTGCATATTTGTGCACATGTGTGCACTGCCTGTGCCAGGGCAGGGTACAGGGATCCCTGGAGCCCCAAGACTTGGGTGCTGGGAACTGATAGCAGGTTATCTGAAAACAACCCCACAAACAAAGCACAACAAACTATCACATGCTCTTAACCACTGAGCCATCATTCCAGTCCCAAATTAATACCTTATTTCTTGCATGATATCTGACTCTATAGAATCTAGAATTTCCACTATTTTATACTATATTATAGTAATAAAATTATGTAATATTATAGTGATTATATGTAATAGATAGCTTATACAAAAAATGTGACACAAACATTGCTTGACTATAGTCCATCAGTGGATATTTATTTTAAACTATAGTTTTGGATATTCTTTTATTACTTCCTGTCAAGCCATTGTGCCTGCAGTTGAGTGTAAATGGCTTTGTGCTTTGTGGTGTATGTGTAACTGAGGTATCTTCAGTCACTGATAGTTTATTGGCCAGAAAACTTACAGGCTGTGACACATGTAATACAAAAGAAGCAGTCCTTTTGACTTCGAACACAATTGCAGGTTACATTGTTGTAGCTACTATTTCTGGTTGTCAACTTGACTATATCTGGAGTGAACTACCATCCAGAATTAGAAGACTTACCTGTGATCTAGATCTTGAGTCTGGAAGACAGAAGTTTCAGGTGAGGTGGTACACACACTTCTAATCTGGGCCACACCTCCTGCTGGAGATCTACATAAGGACATTGGGAGGAGGAAGATTCAATCTTCTTCACCTGCGAGCCTTGTGGGACTGAGTGACTGCTAGATCCTCGAGTTTTCATTCACAGCTACTGCTGACCATTGTTGGGGAGTTTGACTACAGACTGTAAGTCATTAACAAATTCTCTTACTGTATAGAGACTACCTGTAAGTTCTGTGACTCTAGAGAACCCTGTCTAATACAATTGTCTTTTACTATATGGAAAATTGTGGATGCAAACAGAATTCTCTACAGTTCTTATGCAATGAAAAAAATTCAAATCAGATAAAAAAGAGGATGGCACGTGGGCATCAGAATACCACAATGAAATGATGTCCTTGTTGCTGACCTAGAACAAGCATGCATATTTTGTGTTTATAGTTTTGAAGTTCAAAATGAACATTTTTATAATATTGTGCTTTAAGATATTATGTAATGCATACTCAAAAGATACCTTCTTTCTTTGTTTGTCTTAGAAAAGTTAACCAGATCATTACTTTGGAGTTTTAGTACTTTTCTCTGCAGGTTATGTGCAGTTTTTTCCTGTTGTAAGATATTTTCTGTTTCAGTATAGATTATATAATGCAAAGAATAAAAAAATACTAATTAATGTCATTTGTATAATGTGAGTATATAGATTTTGAAATGTTAAACAAAAAACCAAGATACTGAAAAATTTAAATATTTTTATATTTTCAAAATAGTTTTTCTAAAAAAATTAAATGCATTATTAATATGCATTAATATTTTATGTCAAAATGTCTTACAACTCATCTTAAAATTTAATGAATTATAATTTTTATTTTCATGAAATATTTTTATAAAGTTGCAAGTATTTGCAAATCTATTTTCTAGTCAGGATCTTCATTCACATAGGCTACATATATACATTTTGACTAATAGATTACCTAATATTGTAAGACATTTTCCTACCACCATGTTCATGAGCCATAAACACAGCAGTGATCTGTCTGTAGTTCCAGAAACATGATTTAGAACAAGAAGAGAGCCTGGATTTGGAGCTTCCTTGTTATGCAACGGTGTGTGATCAGCATGGGCCAAGGGCAAGGAAGAATTAGTCCATCTTCCCTTTGTTCCTTCCTGTCTCCAAAGTAGTGTGCTCCCTGTTTACATCATGGGAAATGCTCTATTTTGTCTTCATACAAGAAAAGACTTGAAACCTTCCTTCTCCAGGGACCTGTGCAGAGCTGCTCGTGGAGTCGGCTTTTGCTGACTTGGGACAGTTTGTGACCTTCCTACTGTATTGTAGGATTTCAAGACAAGCAGGCTCAGAATAGTGCTCCTCAGCTGCACATAACCTTGGAGAATAAAGGAAAAGATTTGTCTCCTTAAACGTAGTCTATAATGTGTATATTTTTCTTGTAGCATCTAACTGGCTCCTAGATGTAGAGAGAATCGCTTGTGTATTTTATGGTTGCATCACATGTCAATTAAAAAACTAATGGCCTATAGGAAAGGGTCGAATAGAGGATGAGACATCTGGAAAGCAGAAAGAGTTCTGGGATAAAGCCAGGCAAGAAAGACTCAACCGGGAAGATGTGCTAAGGCACATTTTATCCGATATCTGAGCATAGGTAACCAGCCTCATGGCAGAATGTAGGTTAAAGTAAATGAGTTATAATAACTTATCAGAGAAGACCCTAACTATATGGCCAAAGTACTTATATTTTTTGAGTCTGAGACTAATTTCTGGGAGCATAGGTTTGGGAGGAAGAACCAGGGCAAACTTCTACACTCAGCTTTGTTTTCTAGAATATATTGCTGCAGCAAATACATATACATTTACCTTAAAGACTCAGGAGGAAAATCCTATTGAATAATCAATATTTACCTTTTCAGATAATTAACACAGCAGCCTGGGAACAAACAGTTGTTAGATAATCTGGGTTATTCCTAGGTCTCTGGTTAATGTGTTTATTAATTAGGCCATTTATTTTCCTTTGGAACGGAAACTGAAACATATTGAAATTTTTTCTTTAAAAGATTCTACATTCCTCTAAATAAAAATGGAATCTTTTTTCTTTTAAAGAATAATAAGAACTGAAACAATTTCACTGTATTCATGTCAAACACTTGGAAGGAAAGATTGAAGATAAACAGTTATTCTCCTGAGTGCTTTATGTGGTATGACCATTGATTTGGGTATAAAAATGTGGTTGACTCTGATTTTTCCAAGCCTTTCTCTCCCTTTTAGAACGTTCACATCACACAGAAGACTGACTGACCTAATTGGGAGTCAGATCTTGGCGAGACTTGTCTTTCTACATTTTGAAACCCTGCAGGCTCCTTGAGTTCCTAGCCACAGGGCTATGCCATTGAAAAAGTTTCTTCGGGTTGTTTCTACCAGAAGGTTGTTTGCACCAGAGGTCATGCTTTTTTCCTGTCTTTCTCTCTGTTTTTATTTGTGGGTTGGCAGTTTTGTGTACTGCCAGGTTTGATTCCTCTCTTTCTCTTATATGTGTCTGTTCTTTGAATGGACTCTGTACAGTTGCACATGTTCTCATGACTGCATCCTTTTACTTCTAGATGTAGGATTTCTTGTGTCTGTAATTAGCCCACTGTTTTAGTAATATCATGAGAACTAAAGTTTGATCCCTGGAACTCTTATGAAAATCTTGGTGTGTTGGGATTTGCCTGTAATTCCAATGCTACAGAGGAGGAGACCTGAACATTCCTCTGATAGGAAGGAGTACAACATGACAGGAAGATGGTGCCTGAAGCACAAGGTCTAAGGTTAATCCCCTGGCATACACACACAGACACAGAGATACACAAACTGACATACAGACACATAAACACACATATACACACACACATACACACACACACTCTTTATTCTTATCTCTAATAACTATGAAAGTTTTATGTTTGGACCCTGTCCCAAACTGAAAAGCAGGCAGAGACATTTCTAAACTGTCCTGCTTTCCCAGCTAAGCTGAGATACTACAACAGCATTGAAGGTCTATGCAGGGAAAACTTTTGCTCCCTAGATAAAAGAACAAAATGAAACCCTATGCAGAGTCATGACATTGTCTTCTGCCTTTGAGTTAGTTCAGTTGGGCAGGTCAGTCACCTGGCCGAGAGACTACTGTCCAGAAAGTAGGGTTCATCTTAAACCGTACTAAAGAGAAAGAAGAGATGGTTATTTATTTAATAACACATATACTTTTTCATCCTAGATTCCCACCCTCTTATGAGCTATCATGAGGTTCTGGTGGGTCTTTCCACTTTTCTGAGCCCTGACTAAAATAGGCAGAACTTTACCGTTTTCTTCTTCTTCTCTGTTTTTCTTTCAGATGCTAGCTAGAGCCTAAGTATGATTTTGTGATATTTGAGCTATGGTATGCAATCTGGGATTCTGCTGTGGCTCTGCCTCTTCCATTTCCTTCTTCAGGGTATCCAGATACCCCTGCACACCAGGCTGGAAAGATAAAGAGTTGTCCTGAATGGGTGGGGTCTACAGGATCCTTGTCCAGTATGGAATAAATCTGGGAAGGGGGTGCCCACACACTTTATTTGAGATTACACACACACACACATACACACACACCTTGGAGAGTGGGAAGGCATTTTGAGGGTGAATGAAATCATTGGCTATACTTTAAATGACTGTGCATGCCTCATTGGTATGAACACTCATTCCAAGAATACCATGTACTTGCAGGATGAAAAAAAGGAAGTTGGCAACCAACAGACTGGGAAAAGATCTTTACCAATCCTATGTCTGATAGAGGGCTAATATCCAATACATACAAAGAACTCAAGAAGTTAGACTCCAGAGAATTAAAAAAGAAAAAAAAAAACCTATCAAAAAATGGGGAACAGAGCTAAACAGAATTCTCAACTGAGGAAACTGGAAGGGCTGAGAAGTACCTAAAGAAATGTTCAACATCCTTAGTCATCAGGGAAACACAAATCAAAACAACCCTGAGATTCCACCTCACACCAGTCAGAATGGCTAAGATCAAAATCTCAGGTGACAGCAGATGTTGGTAAGGATGTGGAGAAAGAGGAACACTCCTCCATTGCTGGTGGGATTGCAAGCTGGTACAACTACTCTGGAAATCAGTTTGGTGGACCCTCAGAAAAACAGACATAATACTACCTGAGGACCCAGCTATACCACTCCTGGGCATATACCCAGAAGATGCTCCAACATGTAATAAAGACACATGTTCCACTATGTTCATAGCAGCCATATTTATAATAGCCAGAAACTGGAAACAACCCAGATGTCCCTCAACAGAGGAATGGATACAGAAAATTTGATACATGGATACAATGGAATACTACTCAGCTATTAAAATCCACAGGCAAATGGATGGAACTTGAAAATATCTTCCTGAGTGAGGTAACTCAGTCACAAAAGAATGAACACAGTATGTACTCACTACTAAGTGGATATTAACCCAAAAGTTCAGAATACCTAAGATTCAATTCACAGCAACCATTGGACTGAGCGTGGGGTCCCAGATGAAGGAGCTGGAAAAAGGACTGAAGGAGTTGAGGGAGTTCGTAGCCCCATGGAGGGAGCAACAGTGTCAACTAGCCTAGCCTGGCTTGGCCTGACACCCAGGTGCTCCAGGAATCTAGACCACCAACCAAAGAATGCATATGGAGGGACTCATGGTGCTGGCTACACATGTGGCTAAGGAGGTCCTTGTTGGCCATCAGTGGGAGAAGAGGCCTTTGGGTCTGAGAGTGTTAGATGCCCCAGTATAGGGGAATGCCAGGGAGGAAAGACAGCAGTGGGCGGGTGGGTGGGAGAATACCCTCATAGAAGCAGGGGAGGGGGAGGGGATCAAGGGTTTCTAAAGGGGATACCTGGAAAGGGGGAAACATTTGAATGTAAATAAAGTATCCAAAAAAGAAGAAGTTGAACTTCGAGGTTTGCCAAGGACTATGTGACATTTCTCAGGTAGGAGAGTGGGTTAGGATCCCCAGATACATCAGAGAAGAGGAAGCCTAGCTAAGAAAAGGGAGTCCTCCCTTTTGTGCAGAGCTCAGAGGACCTATCTAGACACTGTAGACTGCAACCTTAAGTAGGGAGGGGCAACACTGTGTATTTTACTCCTTCTTCCTATTCTCCCATCCACACTGTACACATACTCATCTAGCCATGTAGCTGGTTTCCATGTCTAACTCAAACAATCCCCCTTTCTCTCTCTCTCTCTCTCTTTCTCTCTCTCTCTCTCTCTCTCTCTCTCTCTCTCCTCTCTCTCACCCAACTATTACATTTCTCTCTAAATCTCATCCTCTCTATGTAGTCACTGAATTTCATTTTTTTTTTTATCATGGTTCAACAACCCAAAACTACAGGTCCAAGTCAGTGTCCATTAAGTTTCCAAGATATTCTCACATTAAAGAGATTTCTACCCTTTAGTGAGATGGAGATTTTTCTTACTTTAATTTGATTCTCTATCTTGCTACCAAGGCAGGCAAGGCTATACACTGCAAAGGCATATACATCAATCATGAAACCAGTCACATGGGTTATTGCAGAAAAAGAATCAGCCTTTCACATTTAACTTCTTGGGAAAGGAACATATTTTGTGCAAACTATTTTTACTACTTTTGAGACAATTGTACTGCATTTAATTTAAGGAGTAAAGCTGGGCAATGGTGGTGCACACCTTTAATCCCAGCACTTGGGAGGCAGAGACAGGCAGATTTCTGAGTTCGAGGCCAGCCTGGTCTACAGAGTGAGTTCCAGGACAGCCAGGGCTATATAGAGAAACCCTGTCTCGAAAAAAACAAAAACCAAAAAAACCAAAAAAATTTAAGGAGTAAAATATATGTTATGTTCAAAACTATGCCTTTTTAAAAGACTCAGACAAATTTCTGTAAGACTGGATGGGGGGGCAACAGGATCACAGAAATATGGAAATTTTATGTGCACTTTATAAAGAAGCTCACAACAAAAGAGGGAACACTGAAATTTGAATACAGTGCTTCAGTTTGGGAATGCACATTTTGAATTTTATAATTCAGAATGAGGTGTGAGTTCTTCTAATTCTTCACATTTTAGAAGCAATGTAACCAGAAACTGTAGTTTTAGTTTTAAAGATCCTGATTAGATGGTAAAGCTACAAACACTTCAGTGACTTGGGGCGACACCTATTGGAGTAATATGACCCTTCTGGGTTAGGGCAATACATAGAAATCTTCCTGTGAATGATAATTTGGGAAATGGAGCTTGCTGTTAAAAGAGAGATAAGGTTTCATCTTGTACTGTCAAGAACAGTGAGGGTAACTCTCTCCCTGACGAGATTGACCTATTTACCATCTAATGTGTATATATGTTGGGGGGTGCTTACCTATGCTTAACTTATAGCATATCCCGGCTGTGTTTGTGAAGATGATCTGAAGTTGAATAGCAGCCCACATGTCAATCAAAGGACAGATTCACCACATTCCCCTGCTCTGGAGGTAGGTCCTTCCTTTTACCTAAATTTGTAAGTAGGATCCCCAAATGGCGTCCCAGGGAATTTATGTTTTACTTTTTTCTCTCACTTTTAATATATATATATATATATATATATATATATATATATATATATATATATATATATATCATTCCACTTCCTTATTTATTTCTTTGTCTGAGACACAAAGAACATGGACTTTCTATGTGGGAAACCCAAGGTCCCCCTCTGCTAAGAATAGAAGCCTTCACACCCTCGTCTCCATTACCAACCCTGTTTAAGTGGTGGCATTTTCTATTTACAGAATCTTCTATTGGCATATCTAATGAAGCTACTTATTAATGATCAGTGATAACTGGGAAAGGGGGAAATTAAGACTCTCAGCTTCCTTTAGGAATCATTTCAGCCACAAAGACAATATAAGCTGTTTCCTTTGTCACTGGTTCCTTGAGGTAGGAGCACTGACTTCTCTGCAGCCTGCTTATAATGCACAGTGCTACTTCATAACCTCACAATAACCTATAATCCATTAAGCAATAACTGAGTCTTTTACTGCTTTTTTCTTCATTCTTTTCTCCATCACTTTGAATTCTTGGTTCAAAATTTACTTCATGATAACAATGTCAAATGTTCTTTCTGATCCTCTATCTTTGCCTTGGACCTAGGCACTGTTACAGTTTTCCTATTTATTCCTTTAACTTTTGTGCATGTTATTTACTTGATAAGGAAATTAGAGTTTCTTCTATTACCACAGAATATCCTAGTAGGATATTAGTCATGGTCTTCTTAAGATAAAGTAAGGAACTCAGTTCTTATAACCTGCAGTGATAGTTTTGAGAAGAAATCAGAATTTTACCTCTGCTTTGATTCTTGTTATCTTGCTTTTATTTTATCATTAATACTCAGGATGTATAAAAATAAATAGTTTATAAAAACAATGGTAGAGAAAGATTTATTCAACATGGTCATATTGACAGGGTAAATATGGTGGTCTATTAATCCCATATCCCCATCTTCAGCATATGATGTGAGGTTTAGTTTAAAATGAGGCACATGATTTGTATTGCTAAGCAGGCCTGGTCAAGACATGGCTCCACTCAGCATGGTTGTCTATACTCTAGCTTCTCCTGCAAGGTGGTCTGACAAGTTGTCAGAGCAGGTGTGAAATCTCTTTCCTGCAGAAGGTCTATCTTTGGCTAATATCAGACTCCTAAGCTTTTCCTTCACTTATGAGATTCCTTGAGAAATTCTAATGCCTTGCTCCATTGTTTCAGTTTTCTGTTAGCCAAAAGAAGGGCATAATTGTCTCTTTACAATATCACCACTCATACCACATGGCTATACTTCCCCACTCTTTGCTTTTAGACTTCAGTCTTGAGGGAAAATTTGCCTGTAAAATACAACGGGTATATTTTGTTATTTGATGTTTCATGAAGATTTGCTCCATATTAACATTAAAACCAATTTCTCTTTCCTGCTTTCAGACCCTGGATGGATTTCAGTGTTTCCTTTGAGGTTCCTTTGGATCATTCACCTCCTAGGAAGAGAATAAACACAAGGTGTATAAATTCAAAGTGTCTACAACTTTCACTCCCATCACTGGCATACTTGGTTTATAAGCAATTTCCAAGAAAGATTTTGTTTGTTCAAAATCTACTACAATTGTAAGTATTAGCAGACATGGATCTTGTTAACTCTGTCATTCTTCATTCATAGAAATAGAGGCTCTAATAAATTAAAAGATTAGTTGAAAGAAAAATGGTATAGATTTTGTAAAAATCTGCCTTTCTCCGGGCTGTCTTCTGAACACATCCTCCATCCCCCCACTTCCCCTGCTGATGAACAAACAATGCTGCTAAGCATGGCTTTCCATGGGTGGCTATATCCTCAGACTCTCTGAGCAACCTAACGAATGATGACATGTCACTTTCTACTTACTACCTGGATACAGTCCTTCAATCACAAGCTCAGAACTCTGTGCATTCTTAGAAATTAATACACATTTTACCGCTTCCTCCCATAGAAATCTAGATAGAAGAGGCCTCCTTGGTACTTAACCTGGAAGGGTAATTTAATATAATTTGTTTCAATAAGTTTAATCATTTTAATATAATTTAAGCAACCAACATGCCAGGAATGGATGTTAACATCCTTTTTTATTAAATTACCTTAGTAGTAATGATATCTTTTACACGTGTCTATATGCCTCATAACTGTGAAATTAGAAAAATAAAATTATAAATATATTAGGAAGCAAATGTCAGTATTTTAATACTTCAGTTATTGGAAGAAATGTCTCTTTTTTTCTTTTTTTAGCCTTTTCTCTGTTGCCTTAAGCACAATCATGAAAAATACCACACAATTTCTCCAAGTTATATTTATTTTTATTATTCAAAGCAATTTTTAAATTTAAATATATTTTGCTCATATTCCTCCCCTCCCCCTAGTCTTCCTGATACTATTCCCTCCATGCCCATTATACTCAGTATTACTCATTATATAAACAAAACTTCAATATAACAGTAAAACTCACCAAAACCAAGAAAACAAATGAAAAATTCCAAACAACAAAAAGAAAACCCACCAGGCTATAATCAAATAAAAGCATGCACACATGCATGAACACACACACACACACACACACACACACACACACTGTAGAGTTCATTATATGTTGGTCAACTTTTCTTCAACATGAAGTCTGTCTTGGAGTGGTTGACATACCCGGTGTCACTCCATTGGAGAAATGGACTTTCCCTTCTTCAACAGGTATAAATGTCAGTTCATTTATTAACATTTACCCTAGTGGCTAGGTTTTCATTCATTCATTCAATAATTCATCATCCATTCCTCAAAGTACAACAAAATAAAATATAGTAAAATAAAACTATCACATCAAAGTTGGACAAGACAAACCAACAGAAGAAAAAGAACTCAGTAGAAGGCACAAGAATTAGAGACTAATTTGTTCACACACTTAGGAACCACATAAAAAATTATATTTCTCTATGACTTTTTCTCATACCTTTATTTATTTATTTATAGAATAATTCATTGCAGGGTACAGTTATCTTGGTGAGTTTGGGGAAGCAAAGAAATTGGGTAATATTAAGCAGGCTTTTCCATATGCTGTTGCCTGGCCAGAGATAAGGTTGAGGCATGTGAAACGAGTCTGTGCCCTGGTGACCCAAGGTGCTATTAGGCATCAGTTATTGTGTGACAGTGTACTCAGCTGGCAGACTGAAAGTTCTAAAGTTCAGATTGTTTCAAGATATCTTAATGAAGCCACAAGAGCCAAGTTCTTCATGAGAGAAATGCCAGCTCTTGTGAAGACTCTTCTCTGTAACGTACACTTCATTTCATAGAGGAACTGACTTAATGTACTTTGCAAATGACTTCATAACATTCAGTTTGAGAATCCTCTCCACACGTTTATTCATACTACATAGGGAAATTATTTGAAATATTTATCTTTGCTCCTAAGTTTTATAGTACTATCTAAAACTAATTAGACGCTGACAATTAAATTGTGCATGAATGTTTTTTATTTTATTTTATTCTTTTATTTTACTTTTTTTTTTACACTCCTTGGGGCCTCAACTCTCTTGAGGGTTAAGTACATCTTCTCTGGTTGAATCTGGACCTGGTGGTTCTCTGCTGTACATGTGTTGGGGGGCTCATATCAGCTGGTGTATGCTCACTGGCTGGTCCAGTGTCTAAGAGATCTCGGGGGTCCAGGTTAAATGAGACTGCTGGTCCTCCTACAGGGTTGCTCTCCTCCTCAGCTTCTTCCAGCTTTTCCCTAATTCAACTACAAGGGTCAGCAGCTTCTATTGGTTGGGTGTAAATATCTGCATCTGACCTTTCAGCTGCTTGTTGAGTCTTTTGGAAGGCCATCATGATAGGTCCCTTTTTGTGAGCACTCTATAGCCTCAGTAATAGCATCAATTCTGGGAGCCTCCCATTGAGCTGGTTCCCTCTTTGGGAAAATGTCCAGTGTCCTTTTTCTCAGGCACTTCTCCATTTTTGTCCCTGTAGTTCTTTCAGACTGGAACACTTATGGGTCAGAGTTTTTGACTGTGGGATGGCAGCCCCATCTCTGACATGATGTCCTGTCTTTCTGCTGGAGGTGGAATCTACAAGTTCCCTCTCCCTACTGTAGGGCATTTCATCTATGGGCCCTCCCTTTGAGTCCTTACATTCTCTCACTTCCTTGGTCTCTGGTGCATTCGTGAGGTTCTTCCACCTCCTACCTCTTGAGGTTGCCTGTTTCCATTCTTTCTGCTGGTCCTCAGGGCTTCAGTCCTTTTCCCCCACCCAATACCTGATCATGTTCTCCTCTTCCTGACCTGTCTCCATTCCCACCCAGTCCCTCCCTCCCCCCTCCTGTGATTGCTTTCTTCTCCCTCCCAAGTGGGATTGAGGCATCCTCACTTGGGCCCTTCTGCTTGTTACCCTTTTTGAGTGGATGGTATCTTGAGTAATCTGTACTTTTTTGGGCTAATATCCACGTATTAGTGAGTACACACCATGCATGTCCTTTTGGGTCTGAGTTACCTCACTCAGGATGATAATTTCTAGTTCTATCCATTTTCCTGCAAAACTCAGGATGTTCTCCTTCTTAATAGCTGAGTAGTACTCCATTGTGTAAATGAACCACATTTCCTGTATCTATTCTTCTGTTGTGGGACATCTGGGTTGTTTTAAGCTTCTGGCTATCACAAACAAGGCTGCTATGAATGTAGTGGAACACATGTCCTTGTGGTCTGGTTTGGCATCTTTTGGGTAAATTCCCAAGAGGGGAAGAGCTGGGTCTTCAGGTAGATCTACTTCCAATTTTCTGAGAAATTTCCAGATTGATTTCCAGAGTGGTTGTACTGGTTTGCAATCCCACCAGCAATGGAGGAGTGTTCCTTTTTCTCCACATCCTCACCCACATGTGCTGTCACCAGAGGTTTTGATCTTAGCCCTTCTGAGGGTTGTTTGGATTTGCATTTCTCTGATCACTAAGGACTTTGAACATTTCTTTGGTTGCTTCTCAACCATTCGAGATTCTTCTGTTGTGCATTCACTGTTTAATTCTATACCCATTTTTTGATTGAGGTTTTTTTGAGGTTAGTTCCTTGAGTTCTTCATATATTTTGAATATTAGCCCTCTATTAGATGTGGGGTTAGAGAAGATGTTTTTCCCAACATGTAGGTTGCCAATTTGTCCTATTTACTATATCCTTTGTTTTACAGGAGCTTTCCAGTTTCATGAGGTCTCATTTATCAATTCTTAATCTTAAAAGTATGAGCCATTGGAGTTCAATTTAGGAAATTTCCCTCTGGGTCAATGAGTGCAAGGCTCTTTCCCACTTTCTCTTCAATTGGATTCAGTTTATCTGGTTTTATGTTGAGGTCCTTGATCAACTTGGACTTGAGCTTAGTGCAAGGTGACAAATATGGGTCTATTTTTACTTTTCTACATAGAGACAGCCAGTTATACCAGCACCATTTATTGAAGATGCTTGCTGTTTTTTTTTTTTTTCATTGTATATTTTTGGCTTCTTTGTCAAACTTACTACTCACTGTGCAATTCCTTCTGCACATATGAGTATGACCAATCTAAGTTAAGGGAATTTGATTTGGCATTCTTTATGTTAAGCTTATTTACTTTTTTGTGTCTGACAGATGCTTGGAAACTAATAAAAAGTACAAAGCCATCTATTAGTAGTAATCATATCATTTCTCATGACTTACTAGTTAGGATGGAAAGCTTTTTGTTGTTAAAAAGAGTAGCATAAGCATGCTTTACACCCTTTCATCCAGTTTTTACATGTCAAGTTGAGGACTGCTACAACAAGTTCAAGTTCACTATTAATCTACCAGCTCATGGCATATAGATTTCCATGTTTCTTTAGGAAGTCTCAAAAGAAGGGTGTGTGTGTGTGTGTGTGTGTGTGTGTGTGTGTATGTGTGTGTGTGTTCATTACTCTCCTCAATATTCTTTTTTGAAATTATTAGATTTGATTGTCATCTTCATTATTATGAGTTATATGTCTATTACTACATGTTAAAGTGTATGTATGCGTGAGCTTCATAAATCAAGAAGTCACAGTCATAGGGAAGTTATAGTAACTGCTCAAAGCCAAAGGTAAATACTTTCTTTCTTTACCACTGTTCTCTTTGCCATTATCTTTGCCATTACTCTGGAAAATTGTCAAGGCCAAGATTAAGGCATGGTCTGTCGTCAAAAGTGCTGATAGTTTTGTTTCTGTTCTACTACAGGTTTTCAAGTAAAGGTCAAATACCTTTATTTTTGCTTGCATGGTATTTGGCTTACCTTATCAGATTTGGAGCTAAAGGTTCATGGCCTTAGACACATTGTTTTATAGAAAAGTGTCTTTTGGGAAGATACTTGATATATGCACTCTAGCAGTCTGTGGGTTGGTTTTCTTTCATGTGATTGACCAGTGTTTATTTTCCATACTTTAAAGTAAATGGAAACAAAAAGATATGTTATAGTAATAAACCATAAGTGAATACTTTGTTGTTCATGGTTAGCTTATATCAACTGAATAATGAAAATTGCCTGGGGTCACATAAACATGGAGGAATTAGCACTGGGATTTGTAATGATGTGGGTAAGAGAATGCAAAGATGACATTGGCAGAGTTGCCTCTGCAGTCACAGCCTACTCATCAGTACCATTATGCACAAGCAGAAAAAAGGCTGTGATATCAAGCTACAGCACTCACCCATTTAGACAGTAACATCCTTTTATTCATCCAGTCACTCATTCAAATCATTGCATGCCCTCTGTGACAACCCACTGAACTCATCCTCTGGACAGGCAGAGATAGATGAGATAAGATATGGAGATTACTTATGCCAGACAAGGGATTGAACACCTGTCCATGCAAATTGTAACAACACATTAGGAAGATTGGTCATGTGCTAAAGAAATCTGAAAGGAGAAGTCTATATCCATATGTGTTAGATGGAGAAGTTTGTAAGGAAGAAGAAGTTTTAAGTAAGCATTTTTAAATTAGAACAAGTATGAAGCCTATTTGAAGGTTAATAGCATTAGAGTTGCCAAATTTAAAATGTAAGAAATTCCATTGTGTGTAGTAGGCAGAATTCTTCATGTTCACCAATATTCCTAATTCTTTGAGACTATGCCCCTTATAATTCTTTCCTGGGGTACAGAGGGAGCCATGAAGTATAACAGGTGCCATTCTATGATTGGGTTAAATTTTGGAGAAAGTGAAACAGTTTTGCTCATATCATTATGGGTATTATGTTGTCAATGCTAGGTGAGTCCAACCTAATAAACTTAACCTTTTCAAAGAGATTTTATTGAAACTTACTTTACGAAGTAAGATACCCTGACTACCTAGTATAGGTTGATTAATACATCTGAGTTTGCAAAAGGAGTGTATCTTACCTGAAGTGATATCCAATTGTAGCCTGTAAGACTGGAGAAGAAAAAAAAAATGACACATGCATATTGTTGACCCTCAAAAACCCAAAAGATAATAAACATGTCTGTTTTAGGTTATTAAAACAGAACCAAAGAGTAGCATACCTCTTCAAGGAACTTTTACTGGAAATATGAGAAAATGCCTATTCACCCCAGATAGGGAAACAGCAGGCCAAAGCAATGACGATGATGAAGACGACAGTGGCAGTGGTGGTGGTGGTTGTATAGAAATACTAATAATTCCATCCAAGTCTGTCTTGGTGTGCCATGAAGTTTGGATGGTTATTCCTCATCCATGACTGAGCATTAATGGATCCAATCTTGTGAAGTTTCCTGTGAGTTTGGCCTGTGAATTCAAGAAGAAACCAGCCATGGAATGCTTACAAGACAATGTTGCCCAATATATCCCAATACAAAGCCCAGCAGTGCCTTCAAACTCAAGCCCAGGCTTTATGGAATGGACAAAGCCTCTCTAGAGTTTTTCAATCACATATTGCTTTAATACAGTTATTTTTCAGATCCTCAGGTTTCATGTCTTTGCTGAAAACCATTCCAAGTTTCATGTCTTTGTTAAAACTCATTTATCTAAGCATTTGCTTTTTCTTACTACTTATTCTCAATCTTATAGGCCCTTCTCTATCATTTTGCACTATTGCCATGTGGCAATCATTCTGAATATTCTTCATGTATCCATATTTCATACTGAAATTCCTTTGTGGTGTTAGGCAGAAAACAAAACTATTAGAAGGCCTCGGTTTAGAGGGCCTAAGTATATATGACTCTACCCTGGCAATAAGTAAGAGTTGGCCCCCAAAGTAGGTTTGCTTTGAACCCCCCAGAAGAATATCAAATAGATCATGAATGCTAGACAAACAACTGCAAAATTCACTTTTTGACCTGGACCATCATATTGTTCTTCAGTGAAAAGGTCCTTAGGGGAAGATCCAGGAAATGAGAAGATAGAGAAGATAGATACGTTTGGAATCAAGAGATCTTACACAATCTGATGCCTCATGAAACTAGTTTATTAGTAAATACAGTGTTATATATACAGCTTGTAAGGTAAAAAATGTGACAGAGTCAGTAAAAACTATCACACAATAAGACAAGGTCAGCAAAGCCAACCAAGCAATGTTGCACATAGGGAATGGCTCAAGTTGATCACAGACTGAACACAGAGTAGCCTTGGGTCTGATAACCATAACCTCTTAGATAGAAAAACTTGAATTCTCAGGGAGTTGCTGATCTCCCAAAATCCTGGTCCCAGACTATTATTGGCCTTGCTAAGAGTGTTACTCATTTTAGACAAGAAACTATGTTCCTTCTTCACAAATCAGTCCTACCTTAAAAAGTTACCTTAAGGCTCTGACTCCAGGCAATAATTGGTCTTACCTAGCAAGTTCTAAATCTTATAAAGGAACTACAATCCTTCTCAATACAAGAGGGCCTCAAGGAAATCTTTAGATTGGTGTGATCCCCCAAATTTTGTTATTTTCTTGACAATAGTCAGTGGATGCAGCAAGAGGGCGTTGATACCCAGAAGTGAGTCCTTTCATGTAGATATCGAGTTCAAAATCTTTATGTCATGCCTCAAAGTACAAATTCTTCTTACAATGTTTCCCATTCCACTTATGCCATTTGCTAGATATTTACTAATGTTTCATGTTTGCTAATTCTTTGTTTAGTCTATCGATATGTACAATTTTCTCATCATTATGTCATAAGCATGCAGTAATTACAAAAGAACAGAGATCCCTGTTGACACTTGAGTGATGTGAACATTCCATTCTGAGCTGGACTTTCTGTCTTGGTGGATCACATCTGAATCTACTGCCCTTCACTATGTGCATATCAGTGTCCTGGGATGTAATTTTTTCTTATCCCATCTCTCCAGAATCTTCTGCTAATTTAACTGTTTACTCATGGTACAAATATCCACCCTCTCCCACTTACTCTGGCAATAAATGAGACTCTTGATGAATAGTGATGTCTTGACATTTTCTGAGTCTAGATAATGGAGATGGTGATAGCAACTTAAATCTAGTAGTATAGATTTTCTGGGTAAGTGATAAAGGAAAAAAGAGGTTTATTTTGGCTCAGTTCTGACTTAAGGTCTAGGACTTATGTCTTATAATTACCTTTTTTTCTGGAAGAATTCTAAGGAAGTCTAGGACATCACATAGACACAGACAGACATGTGCAGGTGTATGGTTTCTGCACTTCCCCTATTCTTACAGGGCCATCACAGGCAACTATATGAGCTGCATCATATGTTAACTATATCTCAGCCTCTAAATTATGGTTAAGTTGAACTTTATACTGTCAGCACCTCATAAATGAAAGCGAAGATTAAATTTTATCCAGTAAATCCATGTGGGTCACACTACAACTGTTGCAGGACCATCCTGTCACTTAAAAGAAAACTGTGTTGATGTATAGAGATAGAAATTTAGAAAAGGCTGCTGGCTGTATCAGTAGAAGACATTGAGTTTTCAGAGAAAAATGAAATAAAAGAGTCTAGGTCCTGGGCAGTAATTTCTGTGCAAGCATGAGAACATGAGCTAGATGCACCCAGAACAGGAGACACAGACACAGGAGGGTTGCTGGAGCTTGCTGGCCAACAACCTCACTGTCCATTCAGTGAGAGAACCTGTCTCAATAGGATAAGGTAGAAAGTGATGGAGCAAACCCATGATGTCCTCTTCTACCTTTAGCATGTCCACACATCATTGTACAGGTTAGTCACTGCCCCTACCATAAACAAAACTTAAGAGAGTATTGAGTATATTGCCAACTCTCCACTCACCTAGAACTGAAGTAAGAGTCAATCAAAGGTTTTCAAATATGATCTTATATCATCTGGGGACATGATATTTAGATATGCAGTGCTATGTATTCAAACTCTGTTCTTGTTCCAAAGTTTAAAACATGACTGACTTCTAATTTAACAAAAGAGTAACTGCTACTTATTTAAGTCAGAGCTATTTCCTCCATTGGATTCTTAATGCTCTTTGGCAAATCCTCCTTTGTCTCTTAATTTAACAGAAGTGTAATCAAATATTGGTGCATACCTATAGAATGCTTCAGTGGCAGTTTGTAGCATGGTCACATTCAATTTAGTGAAGCAGAACTCTGCTGCTATAACTGCTTTTCTCCATCACACAGACATTCAGAAATCTTTAATGTCATATGTTGTTCACGTTTCTATTTAAAGATTGACAGATTGTCTTGTTTGAAGCATTTGCCTAGATACACAGAAAGTACAATGAAAAAACATGAGTTATTGTAATTGCAATCAAAGAATCTCCATTTACTAGCATCACTGTTGTTTGTTCATATTGGGTTTGTTCTAGCTTCATCTTGTTGCTGTGGTGAAAACTTTAAGCAAGAGCAATGGAGAGAAGGGTTTATTTTGCATACACTTTCAAGCCACTATCCATCACTGAGTGAGAGGAAGTCAGGGCAGGAACTGAAGCAGGAATTTGAAGGAGAAACCACAAAAGATACTTGCTTGCTTAATTACCCACAGGCAGGGACATGTTTAACCAGCTTTCTTGTACAGCCAGGACTACCTGTATAAGGACAGGATCATCCATAATGGGCTGGGCCTTCCCATATCAACAATAAAGAGAATTCCTCCAAGTGAATTTTCATAGATCAATCTAATGTAGATAATCCCTCAATTGAGGCTTCTCCTCTCAGATGACTATAGACTGTGTCAAGCTGACAGTTAAGCTAACTGGAATCCAAGCTTAAAAGGTTTTCATACATAATATAAACTATATTGGATATGCATAGGAGCTTCAAAAGAAGCATACTATTTTTATACAAAATAACATTTTATAGAGAGAACATGGAACTTTACTATATAAATGAATTAATATAAAGAAGAAACTATAAAGTAAAAAAATATGGACTAGGTTTAATTATATGTTTCATTCATGGAAAATAGCCAAGTGTTTAGAAAATGTGTTTAATAATAAATTACAAGTCAAGTAGTTACATGTAAATCAGTTGATTAAGAAATATCTCACTGAAAAATAAGTCAAAATTTAATGATTGGAACAGTTTTCTCAAGTCCAAAGGCAATGATCTATAAGAAAACAACTATTACTAAAGACACTTCATTACTATGGATGAGAGGAATATCCATAATTCTCAGACATACCAGTTGGAAGTGCTTATGTTAAATGCAAAGAAAATACCCAAAATCAAAGATAGTACAAAAGAACAATACTGGTGGCACCATTATTATTAGAATTTCATGGGGTCATAGAATGTTCTAGTAGAGACACTAAGTTAAAACTATTAAGAATTATTGCTACTTTCCAGTACAAACTTGTTGAACTTTTAGACTTTGATGAAATCACTTAGCATTTGGGATTTTCCCCAGAGTCTGTATGTGATTTATGGAGAGGGAAGAAATGCTCATTTCATGCTCTTGTTTACTAGAAGATTTGGAGATAGTTCATTTATTTATTGCATATCACACAATGTGTTTCCTTATAAAATGTAAGGTTGACAATAAGAAACAATTTTAAAGAAATTTCATTTCTTACCTCACGTGTTCAGCTCAACATAGCTGATGAACTTCCTCTGTTTTATAGTGATTAGTAACATAAGTATTGCATGAATTACTTTTCTCACTGTGTAACAAATACCTGGCAAAGGCATTTTAAAGAAAGAAGGGATTGTCTTGGCTCACAGTTCAGGACACAGTCATTCATGGAGGGGTAATTATGGGAGCAGGAGCACAGGACAGCTGTTCACATTTTAGTTGCAGTCAGGAAGGTATAAATGCTGGTACTCAGCACTTCTTATCCGTTTGATTCTATCTAGAAACCCGGCATATGAACTGTTTCTACCCACAATTAAGGTGGCTTTTCTCTTCATAATGAAACTGATCTAAATTTCATTCACAGTGCTCAATAAATCCCATCAAGCTAACAACCAATATTAATCAGTACAGATACACTATTACTTTAGGTAGAAAAATATTATTGATGAATCTATGTTCTAAGTACACAAAATGACTTCTCTGACTCTTCTTCTACAAGTTACTGTTTTGGAATTCTTATTATAACTATCACCTAAGAAAAAGCAATGTCTTCTTTCAAAAATAATATTGGAGGAGGTACTGCAAGATGACTCAGTTGGTAAAAGTGCTTGCTGCCAAACTTGATGAGCTGAGTTTAGTCTCTGAAATTTACATGTTGGAAGGCAGAACAGACTCCTGCATGTGGTCTTCTGACCTCCACACATGTACGGTGGCACTGTTATCACACATACATACACACACAGAAGTATACAAATTTTTTCCATAGCTATTTAAATGAATAACATTTCCATATGAATTAGCTTGTGGAAAGATTAAGCATGAATATTCTAATAGCTACTTTTCTTATGGATGTATTATTTTTGTATGTATGAATGATTTCTATACTTTTTGGCTTTTTTTATATCATGTATTTTATGATGTGAATTACTGCCAATTATCTTTGGTTTATGAATAATTAATTTTTAGAGGCTTAGGTTCTAAGGGAATATTCTAATCATTGAAAATAAATCTTAATTAGCTGCCTTGTCATTTCTATATTTAATGTAAATAAAAAAGTTTTATTTGTAACTGCCTTCTCTGTAAGGAGCATACTCATCAAACAAGATCTAAAAGTCCTTGCTGACCCTCGGAGCCTAAGAACATTTATACACTTAGATTGTTTGGGGGTTTTATATGGACATTCCTAGGGCAGAGTTTCAAAGCAAATCAGGAAAACTGAATACAACCCTGAAGAGAAGACAGAATCACGAGCTGCTGTGGAAGGATGGAATGGACCAAGGACAGAGGAATCATACCAGGCTATTTGGCCATGGAAACATGTGTTTCATGTAACTCTCAGTTACAGCTGAGAAAAAAAAGCAAAATGAAGCCTCCCACTCTCTAACTCTTGTTCATTCTATATAAATTCCACTCACATACCCCAATTATGATGACCTTTTATAATCACAAATGTCAACACAGAGTTTTCTAGAAATAGTTCCTGCTTGTGGGTTTCCATTAATTATGGCAATGGATGACTACTGCGTTGTTTGTATACTGAAGAAAAGGTCATGTGTACAAAAAACAGCCAATTGTTCTTTAAATAACAGTAGAGAAATAAAAGCTGTCATCAGGAATGAACATTAGAAACTGGAATTGTACTGTTTAAAAATTTCTGTGAATATATTTTAAAGCATCAACATGGAATTTGAGGCCATTGTTTCTTCAAGTAAGGTTGGACAACTGCAGCTGATGAGAAATATTTTTGGATTTTGTTTGTTTACTTGTTGTATTTTGTGTTTAACTGATAATGGGTCTCACATTGTAGTCTACTTAGTTCAGCTTCCCAAGTGCTGGGATGACAGACTTGTAACAACACACCTAGATTGATATGATTTATGAATAAAATAATGAATTGTGAATGAAGTTGGTTTATGACGACCACACTTTTCTTTCTGATATAACCTTAAGCTTCCAAACAAATTTTTGGCTTTTCATGCTAGCATTCCACACATATGTAGGATTATCATAACCTTCGGTAGCCAATTTTAGAGACAAACATGAGTATCAGCACAGAATGATAGACTAAAGTTATCACTTGTCTACATTTAAAAAGCAGCAAATGTTTAAGGAAAACAGAAAGTAATTGTTTCTGGACCATTGTTAGTCTTTAAACTCAATATACAATGTCTAGGGACTGTCAGGTCCAAGGAGAGGACCTTTGATCATTGCTCTACCCAGTTTCCAAACTGTATTTAAGAATGTAAGCAATCTATAGCCATCCTGAAAGACAGAAGAAATATCATCAGTAGATCCAAGAGAAAATATCTTAGGAACAATTTATTCAACTAGATTATGTTATTTGAACACAAAAGTACAGAAGAAACTTTGAGTGCTGCTTTCCTAAAGCCACATCCAGGTCTTACGCCCAAGGGGAGGTGAGCCTGATGTTGGCACAGAATGAAGACAAGCAAGTCAGCAGCAGGTTTCTAGTTCCCTTCTTCACCCTGTCTACATGAGATTCAGACTTTCCAATTATAGCTTATAAATGACAATTTCTATGTGAAATAGTTTGTCAAAGTGGACAGGATCCCAGTTCACACATCGAGTCTAGAGAAATGAGAATGATAAATAACTTCTGTCTTTTAGAACTCAAGTCAAAGAAGTGTCATAGGCCAGAACAGAAATTCTTCAGGATGTAGGCCCCCTGTACTCTTCAGTAAGTTCATGCAAGCTTGAATTCATTTTACAGGCAGCAGAGTATAAAAAGTGCTAAGGAAAAAGAACCTATCATGATGACTAAAGTCTTGGAGTTAAAGAAAAAGAAAGACATAACAAGAGTCATGTGAAAGCAAAGGAGGTGGTGATAGGTACATATTAAAATATTCATTTCTGGAGAAACAGCACATAAAACAAAAGAAAATCTGTGCCACAGAAAAGAATGAGGAACAGGAGCCATCAGAGAGTAGAAAACACAGAAGGAATTAAAGTTCTTTTTACTTTTTAAAAAATTACTTTTTCTCTTTTATTGGATATTTTATTTATTTATATTTCAAATGTTATCCTCTTTCCCAGTTTCCCCTCTGGAAACCCCCATCTCACCCCTCCTTCCCCTGCTTCTATGAGGGTGCTCCTCCACCCACCTACCTACTCCTGTCTCCCTGCCCTGGCATTCCTCTACACTGGGGCATTGAGCTTTCACAGGAACCAGGGCCTCTCCACCCACTGATGCCCCAAAAGGCCATCCTCTGCTACATCTGTGGCTGGAGACATGGATCCCTCCATATGTACTCTTTGGTTGGCGGTTTAGTTAGGAATATACCCCAGCCACTGGAAATGGACTCATAAAAAGTACCACATTAACACAGTCTAGGAAGTTGGAATAATTTGGTACCTTCTTAAATCAAGGAAATTTTATCTTTGTTTGTCTGAAAAGAAAATCTTTAGATTGTTGAATTTTAAAGTACATATGTATGTAATTAATAATACATATGCATATATATACGTATATGTCCCAATAAAATTAAAAGTATTGATATACATTTGAGATTAATTTATGCTTCATGAGAACAAATTTATAAAGCTCTAAGAAAAGGCAACATAGAAAGACTATATCCTAAATAACCATGTGATCTCAACGCAATTGTAATAAAAACTATAGTGAAACCTTTTTGAACTTTATAAACACCTCTTTAAAGTTTGAAACAAACATTTATAATATACAAAAAGTTAGAAATTTATCTTGTTCCTTCATAAACTGTTTATTAGCAAAGAATTTTTGCAGCTTGGTTATTAAAGTAATAATGCTTATATTATTAAAGAGACATTATTGGTTATTAACATGTATTATGAATAAGACAGTATTGCAAAATGGAGATTCTAACTGTATATGTGAAAATAAAATTCCCGTTTTATGTAATCACAAACATAAAATAAAATAAACATTCTAGATTAGATAGAGATAGAGAAGAGGGAGAGACTGGGGAGATGAGGGTAAAGGGCCTCCTGAACAAGGATGAAGACATGAGTTTAGATTTCTATCACCCATGTTAAAATATGGAGGGGGGCAGTTCATGCGTACAATCTCAGTACTAAAGCAGGGAAAGATGAGTGGATTTCTGGAGCTCATTGTCTAACTAACCTCATTAGTTGTTGAGCTTCATGTTCAATAAATAAGGTAAATCATTATTAGGGAAGACACCTAATATTGACTTCTCACCTCCATGGACATACATGATCCCTCCCTGCCGCTGCCATATCCACGGATCTATAAGGACAGAGATTATGAAATGATAACACAAATGATGGTTGAATTAAAGATCATGCTTCTTATTTTTAAAATATAAAAATGTTTGATTATTATCCTTTGATAAAATGAAATGAAAAATAGGTGATGTAAAAATAATTTATGTACTCATAAAACATTAATAAAAAGCATATTTTTCTTTTAAAGTGTTGTAGTGTAAAATGTTATCATTTCATTAGGAAGAAATGAGAAATAATCACTGTCTTAGGGTTTTATTGCTGTGATAAGACACCATGATCACTGCAACTCTTATAAAGGAAAACATTTGCTTGGGGATGGCTTTCAGTTTTGAGTTTTAGCCCATTGTCCTTATGATGAGAAAGATGATGGCACACAGCAGACATGGTTCTGGAAAAGTAGCTGACTGTTCTTCGTCTTTATCTGCAGGCAGCAGGAAGAGATCTGGCTTGAGCTTCTGAGACCTCAAAGCCCATCCCTTAATCATGTTCCTCCTCCAAGAAAGCCACACCACCTTCAAGGCATTTCCCTGATGGCTAAGAATATTGAGCATTTCTTTCAGTGTTTCTCAGCCATTCCAGTTTTCTCTATTAAGAATTCTCTGTTTATACCTACAAAAGGTTTTTTTTTTTTTTTTAAATTGGATTATTTGAGATTTTGATCTTATTGTTTGCACTACTGGTGTTCTGTTTTGGAAGTTGTTTCCTATGCTGATATATTAAGGGTCCCTGTGTGTTTGACTTATATAGAGGGTTTTGATCCACTTGGACTTGAGTTTTATATGGAGTGATAAATATGAATCTTATTTACATTCTTTTGCATGTAGACATCCAGCTATAGCAGCACTATTTATTGAAGATGCTCATTTCCGTTGTATATTTCTGGTTTCTTTATCAGAAATCAGTTATCCATAGGTGGGTGGATTTATTTCTGGTTTTTTTATTCAATTCCATTGATTATCCTGTCTGGCTTTTGCCAATACTATGTGGTTTTCATTACTATAGCTCTAAAATGAAGATTGAGATCAAAGATGGTGATACCTCTGAAAGATTTTATTGTTCAGGATATTATCCTGAACAATGAATATCCTGGGGTTTTTGCTTTTCTATATGAAGTTGAGTATTGTTCTTTTCAGGGTCCGTAAAGATTTGTGCTCAAATTTTGATGGGTATTGCACTGAATCTCTCGATTGCTTTTGGTAAGATGGCCATGATTACTATATTAAATCTGTGGATTCATGAGCGTGGGAGATCGTTCAATCCTCTGATATCTCCTTTAATTTCTTTATTCAAAGATATTAAGTTTTTGTCATGAAAGTATTTTACTTGTTCATTTAGGATTACTCCAGGATGTTTCATATTATTTGGAACTATTAAAAAGGTGTTTGTTTCCCTGATTTCTTTTTCAGTCCATTTGCTACTGTACGTAGGAAGGCTACTGATTTATTTGAGTTCATCTTGTATCCAACCAGTTAACTAAAGACATTTATCAGCTTTAGGAAGATCCCTGGTAGAATTTTGGGGTTTGCTTGTATATATTATCATATCATCTGAGAATAGCAATATTTTGAGTTCTTCTTTTCCAATTGTTATCTACTTGATCTCCTTCAGTTGTCTCCCTTCTCTAGCTCAAATTTCAAATACTGAATAGATAGAGGGCTGCATGTGCAGTCTTGACTCCTTACTGCTTTTAGTGGAACGGTTTTGAGTCTCCCTTTGATTCGATATTGGCTATCAGCTTGCTGTATACTGCTTTTATTATATTGAGGCATGTTCTTTTTATCCTCAATTTCTCCAAGACTTTCAACATGAAGGAGTATTGGCTTCTGTCAAAGATTTTTTCAATATCTAATGAGATTATCAGGGAGGTTTTTTTTTCTTTCAATTTGTTTATAGTGTATTATATTGATGAATTTTCATATATTGAACCATGCATCTCTGGGATGAAGGCTACTTGATCATGTTTTTGATGTGGTCTTAGTTTGGTTTGCAAGCATTTTATTAAGTATTTGTGCAACAAACATAAGAGAAATTGGACGGATGTGTGTGTGTTTGTGTGTGTGTGTGTGTGTGTGTGTGTGTGTGTGTGGTTTTTGTTGTTCAGTCTTTTTGTGGTTTAGCTATCAGGGAAACTGTGACCTCATAGAATGAATTTACCAATGCTCCTTCTGTTTTTATTTGTGGGATACTTTGAGGAGTATTGATACTTGATCTTTGAAAGTCTGGTAGAAATCTGAGCTGAAATCATCTGGTCCTGGGACTTTATTGATTGGGAGACTTTTAATGACTGTTTCTATTTCCTTAGGTTTATTTAAATATATGATCTTGATTTAACTTTGGTGAGTAGATTTCAAGGAGAAACTTATCCTCTTTTTTCTTCTTTTAGATTTTACAATTTGTTGGAGTGCAAGTTTTTTAAGTATGAACGAATGATTCTTTGGATTTCCTCAGTGTCTGTTTTTACATCCCCTTTTCTGTGTCTCCATTTTGTCATATTGTATATTTTTTCTCATTCTTTTATTTAGTGTGGATAAAGGTTTGTCTACATTATTGATTTTCTAGAAGAATCAACTCTTTGTTTCATTAATTTTTTATATTATTCTCTTTATTTCTATATTATTGATGTCATCCCTGAGTTTGATTATTTCCTGCCATCTACTTCTCTTGGGTATGTTTTCTTTGCTTTTTTTCTAGCATTTTCAGGTGTGCTGTTAAGTTGCTAGTTTGAAATCTCTTCAGTTTCTTTGTATATCACTTAATTCTATGAACTTTCTTCTTAGGGCTATTTTCCTTGCTTCCCATTAGTTTCAGAATGCTGTGTATCATATTTATTGAATTTTAAAAAATCTTTAAATTCTTCTTTTATTTCTTGCTTGACATATTTTCCATTCAGTAGAGAGTTGTTCAGTTTTCATGGGTTTGTAAGCTTTCTGTTGCTTCTGGTTTTGTTGAAATCTAGCTTTAATCCATGGTGGTTTAATGGGATTCAGAGAGTTATTTCAATTTTCTTTTATATTTTGAGACTTTATTTGTGAGTGAGTATGTGTTCAATTTTGGAGAAAGGTCTGTGGGGTGTGAAGAAGCAGATACATCCATTTGTGTTACTATGAACTGTTCTGTAATTATGTTAGGTCCTTTTGGTTTATAAACTATGTTAGGCAGTGTTAGTGTGTTTAGTTTTTGTCTGGATGACCTGTCTATTGGTGAGTGTGTGGTATTAAAGTCTTCTACTAACAGTGTGTGAGTGTCAATATATGGTTTAAGCTTTAGCGGTGTTTCTTTTACAAAAGTACATAGTCAATAAGACAAATTGGCAACCTACAGATTAGGAAAACTTTTTGACTAAGCCCACATCCAATAGAGGGCTAATAAGCAAAATATGTAAAGAACTCAAGAAGTTAACTACCAAAAAAACCAAAAAACCCAATTAAAAATGGGGCATAGAACTAAACTAAGAATTCACTACAGAGGAATCTCGAATGGCTGAGAAGCACCTAAAGAAATGTTCAAAGTCCTTAGTGATCAGAGAAATGCAAATCAAAAGAACCTCGAGATTCCACCTTACACCAATCAGAATGTCTAAGATCAAAACCTCAGATAAGAACACATGTAGGGGATGTGGAGAAAGAGGAACACTCCCCCATTGATGGTGGGATTGCAAACTGGTACAACCACTCTGGAAATCAATTTGGAAGTTTCTCAGAAAACTGGAAATAGATTTACCTGAAGACTCAGCAATACCACTCTTGGGAATATAGCCAAAAGATGCCCCACCATGTCACAGGGCACGTGTTCCACTATGTTCATAGCAGCCTTATTTGTGATAGCCAGAAGCTGAAAACAAACCAGATGTTCCACAACAGAAGAATGGATACAGAAATGTGATTCATTTACACAGTGGAATACTATTCAGCTATTAAGAAGGAGAACATCCTGAGTTTTGCAGGCAAATGGATGGAACTAGAAAATATTATCCAGACCCAAAAGGACATGCATGGCATGTACTCACTAATAAGTAGATACTAGCAAAAAAAAAAAAAAAAGGTACAGAATACCCAAGATACAGTCAACAGAACTCGAAAAGTTTGACAAGCTGAAGGGCCCAAGTGAGGATGCCTCAGTTCACTTGGAAAGGAGAAGAAAGAATGCAGACACAAGTGGGGAGAGAGGGAGGGAGCTGGGAGGGAAAGTGGGGAGAGGGTAGAGTGGGAGTGGGGAGAGGGGAACCTGATCTGGTATTGGGCAAGGGAAAAGGACCGAAGCCTTGAAGGCCAGCAGTAAGAATGGAAACAGGCACACTAGGGAGGTAGGAGGTTTGGGTGAACCTCCAGAATGCACCAGAGACCTGGGATGTGAGGGATTCTTAAGACTCAAAGGGAGGGACCCTAGATGAAATGCTCTATAGTAGGGAGAAGGAACTTAAAGAGCCCACCTTCAGAAGGAAGACAGGGCATCAAGTGAGTGAGTGGGGGTTGCCATTCCACAGTCAAAACCCATAATTGTTCCTGTCTGAAATAACTGCAGGGATGGAAATGGAGAGGAGCCTGAGGAAAAGAAGGAGCCAGCGACAATCCCAAAGTGGGATCCAGCTCAAGGGGAGGTCTCAAGACCTGACACTATTACTGAGGCTATGGAACACTCACAAAAAGGGACCTATCATGACCACATTCCTCAAAACCCAACAAGCAGCTGAAAGAGTCAGATGCAGATATCTGCACCCAACCAATGGACAGAAGCTGCTGAACTCTGTAGTTGAATTAGGGAAAGGGTGGAACAAGATGAGGAGGAAGGTGATCCTGTAGGTGGACCAGGAGTCTCAATTAATCTGGACCTCTGAGATCTCTCAAACACTGGACCAACAACCAGGCAGCATACACCAGCTGATATGAGGCCCCCAACACAATATACAGCAGACGACTGCCAGGTCTGGTTTCAGTCAGAGAAGATGCACCTAACCCTCAAGAGACTGGAGGCCCCAGAGAGTTTATTGGTCTGGTTGTGTGGGTGCTTTGTGGAGGGGACATCCTCATAGTGACAGGGAGGTGGGAAGTAGATAACAGTCAGATAGTGGACCCCAGGAGTTGGTGGGAAATAAAATTTGGAGTGTAAAACTTAATAAATAAAAGAAAATAAAACAAACAAACAAACAAAATATTGGTACCTTGTGTTCTAATAATATATGTTACTAATTGAAAAATCTTGGTGAATTTTTCCTTTGATGATATGACATATCCTTCCTTGTTTCTTTTGATTAATTTCAATTTGAAGTCTATTTTGTTAGATATTAGATTCATCAGCTTCTTTCTTATTGATCAAGTTTTTAAAGATGATTTCTTTTAAATTTTAACTATTCCTGGCCAAATTTTAGAAATGTTTTCTTTGTTTATATACTAAAACTATTTTTCATGATGTTCTTCCTTTTGTCTTAACTTAAAACTACCAATAACATAAGTTAGAATATAGCAGGATGTAGCTTTCCTTTTGTGTGAGAGGAAGATATACCTGTAACCATATTCCTAGAAAATCTCTTCCAATTTTTCCCAAAGTTATAGTTCCACGTTTGTATTTAAATTAAAAGATGAAGAAGATAATTCTCTTCGCATCCTGTATTCCTCAGGAAAACTCTTACCTGCAGGAGTCAGAGAGCTATAAGTTAGGCCACTAAGGCTATATACACTGAAACACATAGTATTTTATGTTATCACCCTTGCATGGGATAGTACAGTCTTCCTGGCTTTTTACAGTAGTTAAACATAGGTAGTTCCTTCTACAAACTGTCCTTACCTTCATTGTTAGGGATTAAATATGTGTACTAAATGGATATCTGTATTCTAGCCACATCATACTATAATTCAGGGCAGGTCCACATTCTGGTTGGATCATATCTTTCAATGTGATCCCTTGCAAGATCAGCCATGCTGCTGGATTAAAATTCCTTTACCCATTCATGCACATACCACCCTTGCCTATTTGCTAAGTATACCATAGACTGAAAATACTATATATGTATAGTTATTATCTGTGTTTCATACCTGTCTGTCTCTATAGGAGGCTGAATATTTTAGAACATAGTGAATCTGTTCCATCAGGCTGGTATACATACAAAAAGCAATAATTCACCAGTTCATAAGAGGCTCCATACCTGGATGAGTGTCAAACAAGTATTCTGTGTCTTATAAAACTAGTCATCAATGTAGAGCCTAGAGCATGAGAAAAGCAGGTATTACTCGACAGCCTGACATAGGGCTGTTGAAAGATCACTCAACACACAGGAAGAAAACAAGATTAAGGGGTCAGAATAAGATTTCTAATTGTTATAAAACAACTTTTTATGAAAAATCATTAAATTATTGAAAAATAAGTGCTATAATTTTTTAAAAAGTATAATGACATGCCTAATATAGAAAATGAAAGAGGGATCTATCTTGATTACCAAGTTTTGTTGCAGGAAACAGTTCTGATGTGGATTTTCTCAAACAATTACATTGTTTCTCATAACCAGAAACATAGAAACAGAGGGCATTTTTATGAAAGCTCCCTATAAAGGTCAAATTGTCCTCAGTGATACCTGTTATTGAAAATTTGTTGTTTGTTTTTTGTTTGTTCATTTTCAGACTGACTTTCCTTATGATTCCAAGATGTCTGCAGGAGATGTATTCACTATGTCCTTACATATGAATGCAAACACTTTGAAAAGGGATCATGAATTTTAACGTTATCCTCAGGAGAGCAATGCATTGTGCAGAATTTCCCTGTTGACTTTTTATTAATTTGATGTATTGAATCACTGGAATTATCCCTATATAATTATTATAATGGGAAATAAAACAACTATAAACAATTTAGACATATTTTCTGTAAATATCGTGGCAACCATTACATGGCCACAAGGAAAGGAAAAAATGGATGAAACAAGAGAATACAGAGGAGAATACACTAAAAGGGAAAAGAATCCACACTGAAAACAGCTAACAGTAGGAATGACTTTGAGAACATTGAATTGAATTTATTAAATTTAAGAAGTTCTTGTGGGGTTAGAGAGATGGCTCAGAGGCTGAGAACCTTGGCTTCTTTTGCAGAGGATCCAGTTTCTAGCACCTAATTCTTGTTCTATAGGATCTGATGCTGTTTTCTGACCTGCACAGGGACCAGAAATACACATGCCAAACAGACATACATGTAGGCAAAATATTCACACAATAAAAATGAATAAAGAAAAATTTTAAGAAATAAGTTCATTTTATAGAATGCAAAGATAAAATGCTTTTAAGAGTAAAAAGAAAACATAGGCAGAGAACAAAGACTAAAGTAAGCAAAAACACTGGATATGAGTCTGATCAAAATGTGAGAAATCTTTTTTCCTCAACATCTTTCTTGGCAATGGTTCTTTTCCAGTTCTTCCAGTGTGACAATAAATACATAGACAACAAAAGCAAAAAACAAAACAAAACAAAAAACCTATATAAGCCCCAAAATATGATGTGGAAAAAGCAATCAACAAGAAATGGAAAAATAATCTATGGATTGGAAGAAAATATTCAACACCACCACCACCAACAGCAACAAAAAGTTTGAGTAGACATTCTCCAAAGGAAACAGACATGTGGCCAGCAGGGGTAAGAAAGGCTGTCTCTAAGCTCAGAGAATTACCTATCACATACTAATGCATTTTCCCTCACACTTTCTTGGATGCTATAATCAAAAGACAAGAGAAAATAAGTATTAAATAACATGTGCACAGCCACTGTGCCACAAATTAAAATGAAATAAAAGTCAACAGCAAATTATATAATGTAACACAGTTTTATTTGCAATGATGTTCTTGTCACAGTGCAAACCAGGGACAAGTATTTCTAAAGAAGAAAAAGGTGAAAAAAAATACATTCTACATATAGGATGTGAGGCCACACATTCATTAAAGCTCATTTTGAGACCACATCATTCCTCTGAAAATTCTGATTACTTAAGACTAAATTCAGTAAAGACTAATAGACAATTTGGTAGTCTAGATATCACAATACTTAAAAAAGATATGTAGGATTTCCAGAAAATAGATACCAAAGAAATGATCACTGTTGACTTGACTCTCAGGAGTCAAAGTGAATCTGACTTCCTTAAATTTCCAAGTTGTACAAAAATTTTAAGGATAATTATGCTCTAAAGGTTACATCTAATTCAGTTTTTCATAAATCAAAATGTAAGTTTGAGATTTAGACTATTTGAGAAATTGTCTCAACAAAGTGAAAATCCATTTCAGTGTCTGTTTATGTTACACCCTTATCATGCTTTGAGAGCAACCATTTTTCAAGTAATTTCTATCACCTTCCAAAAGAGTCCATCCCTCTACATCACATTTCTTGTACCCTTTAGCTCCAAAAACTGGCGCTTGTATAATCAAACTTTTAGCTCATTCACTTCCCTGAGATGTGCTTTTTCTGGGACTGAAAGATTTGAAGGGCTTTGTTTTCATATTGTCTCTTCTCCAGTCTTGGTTTTCAAGTTCCTTATGACCATGATTGTTCTCTTTCTGCCACTTTGGAGATCATTGTCTTGCTTGAGGAAGACAGGTGCACTCAATGGCAGCTGATTGGTCTTGTTTGCTTTTCATCATCTATTCACTTGTCCTATCTCCTTCTAGCTACATTCTTTCTTTACCTCTTTTCTTTCTATCTAACCAAAACAAAAAGCCCAGCATTTTATCTTCAGAAAGAACTCACGTTTTAATACTGCTGTGCTAAATTTCCTAATACAGACACAAATGAACATACAATCATTCCAGATGGGTCCCCATGACAGACCAAAGTACCATTTCACCAAGTCCAACTTAGTGAGCTTACTAGGCTTGTTACAGAGCATATGTGAAGGTGACTTACAGGGGCATAGGTGACGCCTAAACAGTGGCACTGCAGCAACATCCCATGCCATCTTGCATGGAGACATAATAGAAGCCTCATCATGGAGTCTGCTTTGACTCACCTTTCCTTTCTTAAATATTTTAGCATCTCTCAGGATCACCTGACCCTCTGTAGTAAGATTCAACAGCTACAGTATCATTGCCATAGATGTACCTGCCTCTCATTGTTCTTTCTACTTGACATGGCTATTGGGCCAACTTTAAGATGGCATTATGTTATGACCAGATTAAACAACATCTCACAAGTTCTTGCTCTTTTTCTGAAACATCCAAATGAAACGTCTAATTTAAGTGTTAGAATTTTGTTTCTTATTCTTCCCTTAAGTGTCCATTTGACTGTCCTATCCAAATCCCCTGGATTTTGGTTCTGTATCCATGACCCTTTTATCAAGACCTGCCCATTTACCATCTCTGAACCTTTGGGATAAACATGCAGGGCATTGCTCCCAGCTACTTTGCTATTTTTTCCTTCTGTGACAGCTGCTTTTTACTCTGTTCCATTTCCAAACTCTGGTGCTTGGCCATGGTTCAAAGTGTTAAAAACCCTTTATGGCTCACCCGGAAAGGTAACCAACTGGAGATCTCAGACCAAAATTGGAATCACACATCTTCAGCTGTTTGTCAGGCAAGACTGACAGCCCACTGTAAGGAAATTATCCATTTTGTAAGGAGGTACCAAACCACATATATGTACATGTGTGTTAAAGTTGGTGGAGGAAGGAAGGAATAGAAGAAGAAAGAAGAGGAGAGAGTGTGGTAAGGTTAGGAACAGGGAGGAAAAGAGGCCAAGGCCACCTCGTAATTTTAATCTAACAGTTATTAAATTTTTATTTAGTCCAACTATCTGTATAAGTAACAAAGAACAAACTTTATCATGTAGAACTCAGTCTGAGACCTCCATGTTTTACTCATTACTTTATACCTATCATGAATTGTTTTATCCAAATTTATTCTCTCTGAATATTGACATTTGAATTTCAACCTCTTTATTTTTTTTATTGGGTATTTTCTTTATTTACATTTCAAATGTTTTCCCCTTTCCAGGTCTCCCCTTTAGAAAACACCTATCCCATCCCCCCTCCCCTGCCTCTATAAGGGTGCTCCCCCACCCACCCACCCACTTCCATCTTCCCTTATACTGGGGCATCAAACACCCTCAGGCCCAAGGGCCCCTTCTCCCACTGATGTCCAACAAGGTTATCGTCTGCCACATATGTGGCCAGCGCTGTGAGTCCCTCCATGTGTAATCTTTGGTTGGTGGTCCAGTCCCCGGAAGCTCTGGGGGTGTCTGGCCAGTTGATACTGTTGCTTTCTCTAAGAGGTTGCAAACTCCTTGAGCTCCTTCAGTCCCTTCTCAGCTCCTCAATCAGGGACCCCCGTGCCTCAGTCCAATGGTTAGCTGGGAACTTCTACCTCTGTATTTGTAGTGTCTAGTAGATCCTCACAGGAGTCAGCCATATCAGGCTTCCATCGGCAAGCACTTTCCAGCATCCACAATAACATCTGTGTTTGGTGGCTGTGACTTTAACCAAACAAGTGAATTTCAACCTCTTTAAAAGAAGACCTTCTAGGGTTTGAAATCAAGCTCAGTGGGTAAAGCACTTTCTATACAAGTATGATGACTGGAGTCTAAATACCAGGAATTCAAGCAAAGCTGGAGACAGAGACAGGCCTTGGGAATCCAAGATAATATATGGAAGGAAGAAACAGGAAGCTTGTGGGTCATCAAGCCTGGTATATACATCTATGAACAATAAGGAGAACCTGGATCAAATAAAGTAGAAGGCAAAGACTGTTACCCAGGATTGTCCTCTGACCTATGCAAGCACACACGCATGCACTCATGCACACGCGCGCACACACACACACACACACACACACTCCCCACACCTTCCATAGTTCTAAGTCCTACAGCATCTAGATATCCTCAATTTACATGAAGCATACACTGTGCATTTTTATGGTTACATGTTTTTGTGAAGCCAAACATGCACATACACAAATATCTATACATATGTATACTATAGTATATAATAGGTATATATATATATGCCTATGAAGGAAAGTTCCTGGGAAGAAGTTGTACCTTCTAGTAAAGCTTCTGCAAGACTGATTTAACCTATTAAGAATTCCTTCATAGAGAGATGGTACAGTGGGAAAGATACTTTTACAAATAACTCAGGTTGATTCCCAGAACCCACATGGTATCTCAATACCATATGTAAATCCAGTGCCTGGGGATCCAACACCTTCTTTTGGCCTTCTAGGAGACACAAGGCACACAGCCATACATGCAGGTAAAACACCCATACTGATACACTTTACAATTCAAAACAACTGAAATGATTATAACAGGTAAGAGTATTTTATGAAGAGTCTAATTAAAAATTATCCTGGTTTACCCTGGTTTCTCTTTAGCCCCTTGCTGACTATTCTTTATCCTCATCTGAGTCAGATCTAATACAGACTTTTGAAGTGTACCAATTTAGCAGATCACTACTTTCTACCATGCTGAAGTTTAGAGCATCATCAGGCAACATGAAACCTGTAACAGAGGTTTCCCCACTTGACTGTAACCTACCTGCCTAATGATTCTACCAATGTATTTTAAAAGTATCTTGATTTGTGGCCTTCTTTGTTTATTTATATATGAAACTTCATAAAATAGCTCATTAGAACACAGAATTTAGATAATCTATATATGTGTTCTTGGGGCATAGCCACTTATAGCACCAGGATATAAACTATCTTTTCTCTTCTTTGTGGTAAAAATTGATTTTTTTGTTATTCTGTTTTGTTTTTATATTTTTTCATCAGCATAGTGTATATGCATGTAGTAATATACTACTTTTTTCTCAGTATCACGTAATTAGAAATTAGTTTTATCATTATCAAATGTCACATTCTCATCAATTACACTATTTGCTATGGATATAAATCAACAGTGTCCACACAGACTGTAAGTCAGATCATCCGGGCCACAAAGCTCTCTGACCACCATGTCCATTCTGTCCTAGACTTTATTGCTTAGCTCTCTTCCATTCCTCTTCTGAGATCTTCCGCATAGAATTTCATTTCCCTTATTAGGCCTTCGTTTTTCCTTACACAGGACCTACTTCACCTCTGGTGCTCACTTTTCTTGACCACTACCAATGATATCACGCATCCTGATTCTGGTACTGGATGAGCTGGTTTGTGTGCTAGTGTCATACTGTGGCACCACGCTGAAAAGTTCCGTTGTGCATTCTCTCCCTGTTAGAAAATGCACCTTTATACAAGTTTGGAAAAATTACTTTTCCTGGAAAAGAAGACATCATGAGGATCAAGATCTTTTCTACAAGGGCTGGAGGAAAAGCATCTCTTTGTATTCTGAAGCTATGGAACATCTGCCCTCCTTGGCTTGTTTTCCTGACTCCTAGTCATCTGAGTCTGATTTGTTTAATCGGACTCTCCACCTCTTGCCTTAGTCGATGCATTGCAAGCTAAAATCCAGAAAGATTTTCCAACATGAATGACTATGTGTCCACAAAGACTGGATAATTAAGAAAATTCACTCTATCCTAGGACTCCGTGCTGTCAGAACGACACACCCTAAGATCTCTGAATCTGGCCATGGAGATCTGAGGGACCCATCACCCTGCTAACAAATTAGCCCTCTTTACTTCTCTGTGTTCATAATGTTAATTATTTATTACTTCTCTGTTCAGCTTCTACCATTTGTGTTGTTTTCTCACATGGGTTTGGGGACATGACTCAGTACATAAGGTGCTTGCCATTGAAGTAGGATGGCTTGAATTCAGATCCCTATATCTGTGAAAAAAGCTGAGTACAGTGACACGTGCCTGTATCCTTAGCATATGTGAGGCAGACTGGACTACTGGGGCTGCAGGTTGGACAAATACACGTTCTAGAAAGGCTATCCTTTCAAGCAAGAAGTAGGCTACTTACATCACACGAGCCTTCTTAAATTTCCTGTTCTGTCTATAACAACATGATTTCTGAAAAGATTCTTCTTTTTTCTTTTCTCCCCTTGTGTTCATTGGCACCTTCGGCAAACTCCACCTTGCTTTGCCTCCAGTTTTATTTGCAGACATTTTGTTCTGTTTTGCGATGTTGAGGTCTGTCTTTATGACAGAGCTGTACGCTATTGTTGGCTTATGTCTTTTTACTTCGGTGTTGCCATTCTCATCTTAAATACAAATTACGGGTTAGCTGAGACACCACGGCCTTGTTCATCATTTCTGTCTCCAGGATTGAAAAAGATTCCTTGAAAATAAACTGAGCACAGTGATGGATACCAAAGAAACCAAAATATACCCCCAGAATATCAGGGGAACAGAGTAAGCTTTCAGAAAATACAAGCACAGAGAATATTTCATTCCATGCTGGAAGACCTCTTCCAGTTTCTGTTGCAAGGACTTGGTTCCAAAGATCAGCTGCTAAGAGCAGATTGGTTTTGGCTATCATGTCTTTCTTGGTCTTGAGCTCTTCCTCCCCTTCCTGCTCTCATTCTTCCCAAGCTTTTCAGAGGAAAAGTAGATTGATTTGTTCATCCTTGAGTTGCCTCTTTTCTCTTTCGTGATTGCACTGTGACAAACCCAGAAAGGGATATAAGATGCATCTCCTCTGCAATGGTGGAAGATGGCTTGGCAGGACAGTATGAGCCTCTTCTGGTATCCTCTTTGACCTCTTTTCTATGAGAGATCACAAGTCCTTTTCAGAACTAGTACTCTTCCTAGAGAAGAGGACCTGTAAACCTCCATCATGGAGGAAAGAGAAGATGCTTTCCCCAGCTCCTGACCCTCAGTCACTAGAAGAATAGGACATTTTCCCTTGACTCTACCTGACTTTTGTCATGTTTTCCTGATGAATTCACATGCCAGTAAAAAACAGCCTATGGAATGAATAAAACAACAATTGTCATGGTTTGAATATGAATTATCCTGCCAGGATCTAGATGCAGACACTTATATTGTCAGCGCTGTTGCTGCTGTACCAGATGTTGGCTAGGGGAAGGAGATGCAGGAAGTTCTCTTTCCTAACCTTTCTCCCTCTTTCCATCTCCTTCATCCCAGCCCAGACACAACAGGATCAGAGAAACAGCAGATCCAACTACTCTTGAGTCTCCTCTGTTGACTTGTAGAGAATCCACCAATTGTCTCTTTTACTGAGTTAACAGGCCCAAAGCATCACTTTCATCCTCTCTTCTGTTGTCCCTCTTTTAACCAAATAGTTCTGCTTTTCAGTTACTATGATTCCAAACCACAGGCTTCTGGCTGCTGCTTGTCATCATGGCTCATACTATTCCCAACTGCAGATGCCAAGGACACAGGATAAGTATTGTGAAGCTCTGATGATGCTTTGATTTGCCAAAAATGTACTGCTGTGTGCCCTGCATCACTTAATCTAAAGTAATGAACCTGGCCTTATGTTTCCTGATGCACGGCCCCACTCAGGCTAGAAGGTCTTAAAATGGTGCTTCCCTGTACCATGCCTGCTTGTTCCCATTCTTCTCTCCTTCTTTCTTCTTTGTCATCCCCCCCTCCTCCCAAAATTTGCTATAGAAGCCTAACTAACCACAGCAATTCCTCTGTCTCAGACTCCTGAGTGCCTTGAATCTCCCTGTTTCTTAAGAAAGAAATTCTTCAGTGTGACTTATCAATCTTCTTACTTAGCTAAGACACTTTTACTTAGCTGTGTAGTTTGTGATCAATTTTAAAGGTCCTTTATGAAGAAACCAAGCTGAGTGACAAATGACGTAAACCTTTGTATCATCTCTTTCAGAATGAGGCCCTGTAAGTGCTCCATTTGCATGGGAATCTGCTGGTTTCAGGAAACCACTTGGTGGTGAGTTATTCCTATATCCTAGGACCTGAAGACACCACCACCTTATGAAGGATGCTGAAAGTAGTCAGTGTTTCTTTTGAGATGTAGTCTCATCCCCTCTAGGGTCTCTCAGTCTCACCTTCCTTATTGACTCTGCTTTCAGTCTACTCTCCTGCTTCAGAGAACTGAGTATTTTCTTTTAATCATTTCATTCTTATTCTGTGAAATTCTAATAACACATACTTACAGCGATCCATTTCTTCACCATGCTCCATTGACTATTGTAATCAATAAGATTTCTTTCATAGACCTCCTCCTCTGGCAAGCTAGTTTTTTTCATTTGGAGGCAGTAGCCCATACCTATGGGGAGTGTTTGCCTCATACAAATAAAACTTTGTTCTACTTTCTTTCTATTTTTTTTTTTTTTGAAAGAGGCTGTCAGATGGAAAGATAAGAGAAACAGGAGTCAAATATATCTGAATCCTAGTTTGCCAGGACCTGTGGTGTGATTCTGGTGAGACATCTCTGAGCCAGACTTCATGAATGACAAATGAGGGAAAGCATACACTCTTCTGGCAGATGTTTGGGGATAACTATTTCAATTATTTTGAGTATTAGTACCATGTACAACCCTTAACACAGTGGTTCACATATGAATTGAAACTCACCAATTATCTTAGTTTATATTAAGTCAACAATGTATATTATTTATTGCTATTTTAATTTATTGCATATATTTTTAGACAGGGCTTGGTATATACATTTTGGCATTGAACTTGCTATGCAGCCATATCTGGTCTAGAGCTCCAAATTCTCTTGCCAGGAAATAGAATTAAACACATGTGCTATCATGATCCTCACAAGCATTTTTATTTTTCTAGTAATGGGCTTATTTGTATAAACTCTATTAGAATATTTCACTTTAAAACAAACAAACAAATAAACTAATAAGAAACATTGGAATATTAAAAATTTCACAGAATATCTCACTTTAAAGGTTTCTATTATAAAAGAGAGGGCATGAAGTCATCACTGGATTAGGTACCAAGCATAAAATCCTTGGCTCAACTTTTTTTCCTTGAAAAGTTTTATTTATTTTCTCATTAAAATTTTAGGTAAATACACAAAGTGATGGATTTCATTATGATATATATATATGTATATATATACATATATATATATATGAAATTGTTATTTTAAGTCACTTCTATTTCCACCCTCCTCTGTACCATCTACCCTTTGGGTAGACCTCTTCCTTCTTCCAGATAGTCCCCACCTCTGTTCTCAAAGTATATGTGTTCTATTACTTCTTTTCCTTAGTCAACATTTCTCTTCCTATTCTATCATGTTTCCCTTTTTAGTTTTATTACGTATCACCCCCCACACAAATAGATAAATGCATATATTTATGTATACACACATATAAGTCTAGAATTCATCTTTGAAAGATAATGAGAAGCATTTGAATCTGGCTTATTTTACTTAGCACAGGTTTCCATCTACTTTCCTGCCAATGTCATGATTTTATTATTTTTTTGAATGGCTAAAGAAAATTCCAGTGTATATATTTCCATTGTATATATTTCCATTGTATATATTT
>JADRCH010000012.1:13854559-13872728 GCA_019843965.1 Rhynchomys soricoides
CAGTGTATATATTTCCAGTGTATATATTTCCAGTGTATATATTTCCATTGTATATATTTCCAGGTTTTCCTGTCATCTGTTGATAAATTTCCCAACTGGCTCCATTTCTGGGCTATTATGAAAAGTACAGCAGTGAGCACAGATTAACATATTTCTCTGCTTTGTGTTAACTTGGAGTCCCTTGCTAACATGCCCAAGAGCATATAACTAGGTCATATGGTACTTGTACTTTGAAGCTTTTGTGAAATTATATAGTGATTTTTACAGTAGCTGTACAATGGAATATTCCTCTGGCAGAGAGGAATATTTACTTTTTCCATGTTTGTGTCAGTGTTTGGCATCATTCCTTTTCTTGGTAAAAGCTGTTCTATCAATTACCAATCTCATGATGTCAGTGGTTCTCTGTTTTCCTAAAAAATGTGTTAGTCTTGGATTATTTCACAAATTTTTATACCCAAATTGTAACAATATAGATATTTATAAGAAGTATTTATTTGGGGTGAATGAGTGTTTTGCCTGCTGGTATATCTGTGCATCATGTGTGGATCAAAGGGTTCAGAAGAGAGGATAGGATTCCCTAGAACTGGAGTTATGTATCATAATGAGCCACATTGTGTGTGATGAGAACTGAGGCTAGTTCTTGATGACAACAATGAAAATCCTTAAAGGATGAGCCGTCTATCTAGCACCCAAACATTTGTCCATTTGGTTCATTTCTTTTCTTGAATTTTTCTTGAACCCTTCATAGGCAGTTGAATGGACTTCTGGAGGTTCATCAAACAATTCAATAATTCTTATATTTCCTAAGTCTCTAGTTTTTTAGTCATAACTTTTCAGTTTTTTACTTCTAGAAAGTAGAAAGTTCTTAGAACTTCTGTATTCTGATCAGTAAGACACTTGTATGAAGAAAATCTTCAATAGAGCATCTTAGGAGTATTTTTCTAAGACTTCTTAAGCCTTGCAGCTCAAACATTGATGTATTTATAGGCCAGACTCCAATGTCCTCTAGGAACATTTTAGAAGTGCAGAACATTATTAATACAGCAATAATTGAAGAAAAGTAAAGCCTTCGGCAAATTAAAGACACTATTATTATATGATCTAGCATTTCTATTGCTGGGTATATACGTACAAAATAAATGAACTTAACACGCTGAAAATACTCCAGCACTTACATATTTATTGTGGCACTCTTTACAAGAACTGAAATGTGGAATCCACTCATGTCCTCACCAACAAACAAGTGGATAAAGACTACTACTAGATAAAGGGATCAAGCTTTACCTTAGACTACTATTTAGTTATAAGAAGCATAATCCCTGTCATTTGTGTCAACACAGATGGAACCTGTTCCAAAGGATAAGGACCACATAGCTTCACTGAAGTCTTAGAAAGTTGAATTTACAGAAATTGAGATCAGAATGGTTGTTACCAGAGACTGAGGTATATGAAATGGGTGGTTCAGGGAAGGAAGATAGACTCTTAAGTTCTGTTATTGTAAGGCCCAGGGTAGATAAAATTAGGAATACTACATTACATATATTGAGCTAGATAGAAGAATTTGAATGTGGTGCTCATAAAGAAATGTAAAAAATTTAAAGTGCGAAGTATGTAGAGTTGATCTTTATTCAACACATGAATCAAACACACAGTATGTTAACATATTGTACCCTCATATATATTACAAATATTAGGTGCCAATCAAAAGAATTTCTAAAATTGAGACTAAAGAAAGACATATAGACTCTTAAGTCACACTCAAGAACTACTAAATTAAGATCTTCATTTGAATATGAGACTTAGCTGCTCTGTGCATGGTAAAAATGCTTTGTAAAATGACTTTTTTTCTTATTGCACTTAGCCTTCTTTCAATAGCCTGTAATTAGATTAGCACAACTAGAAAATGTTTGGAATTATGTACTGGTATGTATTAACACTGTCAATTAAATGTTAAGCCCAGCCTTCTTTGGCAAATACACTTACCATACCCAGAGCAAACTCTGGTATATTTATGATATATTTATGCCTTGCTACAAATGCAGATTCTAGGAGATCACACAAAGATGCAGATGTCATATTTAAATTTTTTAAAATCACATAAGGTTATTAGGTTCTGTTTTTATTTTTCTAATGTGACTATTTTATGCCCCACAATTCATGGAAAATGGTGCTATATTACCCCATTAAAACAGTCTCCCATTTTAAAAATAGTTTATTTATTTTTATTTTTTATGTACACTGGTGTTTTGCCTGCATGTATGTCTGAGTGATGGTGTCACATCCCCTGGAACAGGAATTACAGACAGTTATAAGTTATAATGTAGGTGATGGGAATTTAACCTAGGTCCTCAAGAAAAGCAGCCAGCACTCTTAACTGCTGAGAAATCTCTCCAGCCACCAATCTCTCATTCTTAGTTCTCCATGTAACATGGAGGTATATGTTAGATGTACAAGGAGGCTCTTTCTCACTTCTCTTTGATATTCTTTGATGTGGCTCTTCTCTAGAAAACAGAAATGTGATTGGATGAGGCAGCAGATATTTCAAGTGCTTATTGATGGAGGGGGCTGTTCCATCCCTTCTCTGTCCTTAACCAATGGACATTGCAAAGACCACTAATATTTATTATAATACAGTAGTCAGAGCCCCCTTTATGTGTATGAACAAGGAGGAAATGAGAACACAAATCAGACGCATCCTGGGTGTTCAAGGAGAATTTTTACTGACTTCTTGTTTAGCAGTGCATCCTATTTGGTACAAGTTAGGAAGAAAACATTTCACAACCACAAATTTTGTGTTTGTTATTGTCTTTTTTGTTGTTTTCACTTAATTAAAGAATCAGGTAGAACACATTAGAAGACTCTCATCCATTGATGTCCAAAACAGAAAACAATGTACTTACCAAGAACTTGATGTACTGTCATCACTTTGTATGTTTTCAGAAGATGACATAAAATTAGGAGACAGTTTCTTGAAGATGAGAAGAGCAGGGTAATAGAGCAAATGGTCATGGATATATATGGGAGGATTCTCTAGGTATTCAGAACTAAACTACTATCTTTTATGTGCAATGGGGGAATTTTCTAGATAATGTAATTGGCATATATGACATTGAATCACCTCATCATTATCTGCTGGAGTACTTGTTAGAAATTTAATATATTCAAGTATACATGGGTTTGCTTCTGTTATTAAGGATTTAACTTAATCAGTATAAATTATATAAGTACAAGTGGACTTTTAGTATCTATCTGTTTGAATCAATATACACCTACTTTTTCATCTCTATAGCAGATGGAACTAAAATTTCCTTAGATGTCTCTTCATTTTCTCAAACGGAATTTACCCCAGAAGTTTCTCTGGGAGAGCTTCTAAGAGTTATTTTTATAGGTTCTATTGCTCAAAAAATAGGGTGTGATAATGCCACAAGAAATAGTATAAAACAGTCAAAGAGTTTGGGAAATGATGAATAGACCAGAGTGTTTTAGAACAGATATAGAATCTAAGCCCTAAGAAGGGTTTTCTGTTTGTTTGTTTGTTTGTTTACTTGTTTTAACCATTAGTTGTTGTACTGGCTAGTTTTGTGTGTCAACTTGACACAAGCTGAAGTTATCACAGAGAACGGAGTTTCAGTTGAGAAAATGCCTCCATGAGATCCAGCGGTAAGGCATTTTTCTCAATTAGTGATCAAAGGAGGAGGGCCCCTGGTGAGTGGTACCATCTGTGGGCTAAGCCAGCCAGGAGCAAGCAAGACAGTAAGCACCATTCCTCCATGGCCTCTGCACCAGTTCCTGCTCCTTGACCTGCTTGATTTTCAGTCCTGACTTCCTTTCGTGATGAACAGCAGCATGGAAGTGTAAGCTCAATAACCCCTTTCCTCTCCAACTTGCTTCTTGGTCATGATATTTGTGCAGGAATAGGAGCCCTGACTAAGACAGTTGTCTATGGAAAGCAGATAATAACCCATTTTGTCTACTGCTTTTGTAATATGTTTTTGTGTTTCCTTGGAGGTACCTATTAAGCATAGATGAGTGATACTTCATTCACAAAACAACAGTTGTCTCCCATGGTCCTTGTAATATGATGGGTTAAATTGGAAAGAATCAAAATCTTAAAAAAAATACAAAGGATGCTTCCTTAAATCCAAACATGTTAAAATTAAATTTTGAATCAACTTTGAAAAAATTGTCTTTGAATTGGCTAAATGTAAAGACCCTGCTTTCTCTTTACATTTCCCAGGCCATTGGCCTTTCTTATGTACAGCTGGTCTCACATAGAACAATTACCTATTGGATAATAACGACATTAAAGTTTCCTTGAGTCTCTGCTTCATACTTTGCCTCAATATTTCCCCCGTGAGTATTTTGTTCAGCCTTCTAAGAAACACTGAAGCATCAGCATTTTGGTCTTCCTTCTTAGGCTTCATATGGTCTGTGAATTGAATCTTGGGCATTCCAAACTTTTGAGCTAATACCCACTTATCAGTGAGTACATATTGTGTTTAGGAAAGGCTATCCAGAGACTGCCCCACCTTGGGATACATTCCATATACAGCCACCAAATGTGGATGTTCTTGTGGATGCTGGGAAGTGCTTGCTGATGGAAGCATGATAAGCTGTCTTCAGAGAAGCTCAGGCAGAGCCTGACAAATACAAAGACAGATGCTTGCAGCCAACCATTTGACTGAGTGTGGGCTACCAGATGGAGGAGTTGGAGAAGGGACTGAGGGAGCTGAGAGGGTTTGCAGCCCCATGGAGGGAGCAACAGTGTCAACTGTCCAGATCCCCCAGAGCTCCCGGAGACTGGACCACCAACCAAAGAATACACATGGAGGGACCCATGGTACTGGCCACATAGGTGGCAGAGGAGGGCCTTGGTGGCCATCAGTGGGAGGAGAAGCCCTTGGGACTGAGGGTGTTAGATGATCCAGTGTAAGGGAATGCTAGGGAGGGGAGAAGGGAGTGGGTAGGTGGGTGGGTGGAGGAGCACCCTCATAGAGACAGGGGGAAGGGGAATGGAATAAGAGGTTTCCAAAGGGGAAAACATTTGAAATATATATAAAGTAAATATCTAATAATAATAATAATAATAATAATAATAATAATAATACATTAAAATTAATCTCCCCAAAACAACCCTTTGTGGCACTAGTGATCTTTACAGTAAATTATTGGTGGACGCTTAAGAATGAGCAATTCAGGGACACTAAAATGCCCTGGAAATACTGTATATACCTAAGGGCAGATCAATATCAATGACATCATTGGGTTAGCAGAACCCAATGATGCACCAATAGCAAATATGAATAGCTGATGGATCATGCAGATGATAAAGAAAGATATTAAAAACACATATATTGTTTTCCTAAATGAATGTAATATCAACACTGCTTTTCAATACGTATATCTATACCCATAGATTAATTCCACACTTGAGTTTCTTTTGTGAAGTGAGAAGCACTCAATATATATTTAACAGTTCAAATGCTAAGAATAAGTGACTTTTAAGTGAGTAGCTCTAAATGGTACCTTCAGCCCCACCCCTACCCCACCCCTCACATACCAACACACATACATAGGGCTGAATGAACATTTCAGAAGAGGGCATGAAAAGATTGCAAGAGCAAAAGGATGGAGAGGAGTGCTCTGAAATGTCTTCTGACCATAACATGACTGCACTGTTGAACCAGCTGTAGCTATGATTAGCTGCAAAAGACCTCAAGATTGAGTCCAACAATTTTCCAGCATGCATGGTAGAAGAATTCATGAGGCATAGTCCCCCCCCCCTCCGATGGCATAGTGGCAGTAAATGACTGCTGTGGAAAGGAGAGTAATTTTTCTTCAACAGATGCTCCATGCAAAAACACCTAATACATTGGACTCAGATTACCAAATAAAAAGAGACAGGAAAATTATTTAAGAAGCCATTTTCCCCTTCCAATTGGATCCTGAGGATTCTACTCAGGACATCAAACTTGGTGGAATATATGGTTACTCACTGAGCCATTGTACTGGCGCAAAGAAAAGATTTAAAATCACAAGATATTTATGCTCCCCATATAAATATTTAAATGTTTTAAAATAAACTATTAATAAATAAAATACCTTCATTAAAGAAGAAAGATATGAATGTGGGAAGGAGATAACAGGGAATGAAATGTTCTAGATTGAGTATCAGGAGTATAAGATTAATAGTAATCCCATTTGTATGTGGGATTTTCAAAGAATAAATCTTTAAAAAATTGGAAAATTTAAAACATATGGATGAATAGTCTATCAAAGGAAGCACATTAAGAGAACTAAAAGTCAGATATTATATATATATATAAGATGGGGTGTGTTTAGAACATTTTTAACATTAGAATAATATACTGATATATTTAAAAATAGAAGCAAGATAAATGGATAAGTACACACCATTGGAGCAGAGAGATTCAGAGAAATATGGGGAACTTTTCTAATAGCCTAGAAAGTAGCTGTGGAAAAACAAAATTTCCACTGTGGGTTTTGGCATTCTTCCAAAATCTGAATCAGAGTTCTTTATATTTTGAGAGAGATGATTGTTCAGGAATTTGGTAGCAGCAATCCTCTTTGAAATATTTTGCTTTCAGAGTAGGGTTAGAAGGTTGTGGACATAGTACAGTGCTAGATCACTTATCTAGTACATGTGAAGTCTTAGGTTTAATTCTCAGCACAGAGAAACAATAACCAGCATATTAAAATGGCTCTGGAATAGCATTATAGTTAGATGTAAGTATGACACTTTAAGGTAGAGACCATCTAAAATAATAGTGATTGAACCCAAGAGCTAGAACCTATAATTTAGAGTAAGAAAAATGAATAGATGTTCTCACCAAAACATTCCAGATATGGTCAAGGCCTTTGGCTACCCTCTATAATCTGATGACAAGACCCAGAATCTTATGTCTAAGAACATGGAGAAATGGAGCTGGTGCCCAACTAGATGTTTTACCTCTACTGAGTAGCATCATAGTGCTGGAGGGTATGTTTCCCACTACCAGTGAAGGAAAATACTCATCAATAACATATAGCTACAAACCCTGTGAATTACAATCTTATCCTTTTGCAAGATGGGTCCACTGGTGCAAGAATGACATGGTGTAAGAATTGGTAACCATCTTTTGATAGGATTAAAGGCCTATGATTTGGAGCACATACCTGATACTGCCAAAGGGATGAGAAACCTAAAACCTGTTATTATTCTGCTAAGTTAATAAAACAATGGAATAGCTCTTAATAACAGAATTGAACACCTACTCAAGCCTTATTAGAGAAGCTGCTTTTTGTAGCAAATGGCAATTAACAGAGACCAACAACTGGATAAAGTCCAGAGAATGAAAGACTTTGGAGTACTCAGCTCTAAATGGAATGGTATTACCACACCCTTTGCCTGAACACTCAGGGATCTACATGAGTGAGGAAGCTGAAAGATTTTAAGAGCCAAAGATGGTGAATAGCAAAGAAATAGCACTTTCCCCCCCAGATACAAAGGGGTTAAGGTACAAACCAACTTACAGAGAGTGCGATGGCATGTACAAGACCTGCACGAATACAAACTATACAAAACCCAGCACGCAGAATGGGTAGTGGACACAAAACCCCACCCTTAGCCAGGAATCTATTTGCAATGAATCATTGCTGTGAGAGAAAAAATCAGTTTTCTTCAATGGAATGACACTGGCTATATCAACCACAATCCAGGGCAGGCATCATATTCAAGAGTAGCTGGTCAACATATATAAGACACACTCTCTCTCTCTCTCTCCCTCTCTCTCTCTGTGTGTGTGTGTGTGTGTGTGTGTGTGTGTGTGTGTGTGTGTGTTGTTTTCTGTTATTTTTGGTTTTGTTTTTTTATGAGAAAGAAAATATGAGGTTGAGTGGATAAGGATTTGATGTCGGACCTGGGAGACATGGAAGAGGAAGTGGATGCGATCAAAATACACTGTATGACATGTCAGTATGTATTTCTTTTAAAAACAATGTAAATAATGAAACACAGGAGAAGAGTCCAATGACTTCTACAGGAATTGAAGCAGGCAAAAATACTTTGGTTGGAATGCTTCCCTAGCATGCATGATGGCCTAGCTTCAATTCTCAAGACTGGTAGCAAAACAAGAAGAGGAAAGAAAGAAGAAACAAGAGAAAGGAAAGAAGATAAAAAGGAAAAAAGTAAAGGAGGGAGGGAGGAAGAAAGGAAAGAAGGAAGGAAGGAAGAAAGAAAGGAAGGAAGGAAGCAAAGAAGGAGCTATGACAGTGTAAGCTGTGCTGCAGGGCTCCTCACAATGTGGAAATGCTACTAAATTCATGGAATTCAATGCATTGTGGACCTCTCAAGAACCTTTATTTAAATCTGACCTAATTCTTCTCATTTGATTTCTAGTTACCTTGGGGAGAATAGGAAATAATGAGTTGTATATTCAACAAGCCATGACCATTGAGAAAGCAGCTTCCATTTAAGTGGAGACTTTGAGGGCAGCATGCCCTGTCCACCCCATCCCCCAACTCCATCTTTTTCACTTGGAACATTGAAACTTGGCATTTACTCAGCCAATTCCAGAAACCTGCAGGTTCCCATGAGGTCAGGATGCTGGGGTTCATTAGGGAAGAACTGAAGCTGGCATGTCCCACATTCCTATCACACATTCTCCCCAGGTGCTTGGGGCAATACACAGCACATGGCTTATTATTGTCTCTTTTGCTAACATGATTTATACATATGTGTGCTCTAAAGGGAATCAGTGTAATCATTTCTGATTGGCACTAAACTAGAACCATAGCATGACTTCGTTCATTTTTTCTTCCAATACATTTTTTGATTTTCTAAAGAAGAAGGGGAAAGAGAATGGATCAGAGAAAGCTTAGCTTGCATTTCTGTATGGGAAAGAGTTTGATAAACAATTTGGCAAGAAGAGTTCATTGTATTTAGAAGTCAGACTGACCATCCACCTTCTTGCATGTTTTGTAGGCCATATCAACAGTTTTCTATATTACTTTTCTTTTACACGCAGTACATTATAAGTACATCCTAGGAACAACCAGGGATGCAAAATTTATCTTTTTAAGATTACATTTAGTGTGTGTGTGTGTGTGTGTGTTTCTGTCTTTCTTTCTTTTTTCCTTTCTTTCTTTCTTTCTTTCTTTCTTTCTTTCTTTCTTTCTCTCTTTCTTTTGTTCTTTCTTTCTGTGTAGGGGAGAGTACACATATGCCACAGTGTGTTTGGAGGTCAGAGGACAACTAGTGTGTATCAATTCTTTTTTCACACTGTGGGTTCCGGGGATCAATTTCTGGTCCTCAGTTTGGCAGCAGACAACATCCTCTGAAGAGTCACCTCAACCAATCCAGAATTTATATTACAAAATGAAAGTTGATACTCACTAGTTCATCAGCCATATTCTTGGTATGGAATCCAAGATAACAGAGATTGCTCAAATTAAAACAGTTGCTCTCCTAAATTTGACACCTTATCTAATAATCCCAGGTGGCCAATGCTGTGCATGGCTGCTCCCTGAAGCAGCACTGGCTTCATAGGTGCTGCCATCGAGCAAGGAGGAAAATCTACACTGGTTTCTGCTGTAACAGTGACTGAAAGGGAGCACAGCACTGTAGGCACACTTAGCCTTCCAGTGCTGTACCCAGCAAAGGACTATGGCATATTTCAGTGACTTTTGCTTCTGTTAACATTCCTAAAGCTGAATCTGTGTTTTCAAATTAAATATTTACTTAAAATTATATACTTGTGTCTTATTGTCCTATGGGTGATGCATGGGGTGTAAGTGTAATAGTATAAGGTAAAATTCTCAAAGAGAGCAATTTTCATAGTTCTCTAGTGCATTCTGAGAGCGAGAAGGTAGTTAGGTTCTGCCTCTTTCCCTCATCCTTGCATTACATCCCCCCAAAATCCTAATGATTTACCTACCACTCACACTCATGACAAGAAGAAAACTAGGTTTATAAAGGTTAAGTAATTTGCAGAGCTGAGACTTGTAATCAAATTGTATCTGATACTCAAGTCTTGTGTTTTGGGTCAAAGTCTCTTTGCTTGCTTTCCAAAAACAATAATGTAAGAGTGAGTCCAAGTTCTCATCTAGGGTCATTGTGGGTAATACCTCCAGGTCTTGTATAATAAGCATCCTTTAGAATGCAGGGAAGCTATCATTCATCCTGTAAAATCCTTTCTGTTCCCACATGAGAGGGAAGAGATTAAGGGGATGAATATTCTTCACAAGTAAATATCCCCTGTCTCTTACCATCTGACCTAGTTTTCAGGATCAAGTCAAATGCTAGGGTCCTAAATAAACTTTTCCAGACCTGAGCTCCCATCAAAGTCAGCTTTAAGCACTCTGCCCATGATGTCACTCTCACACTCCACGTCTGTTCTTTCTCTCCTCTTCAATTCTCTGCAGAATTTTCAGAGGACAATGTGCACATCTTGTTTATAGCTTTATCATCAAAGCACAGAGACAGACTGAAGGCAGTAGAATTGTCTAATCTTACCCCAAACAAGCTGCTTCTGTGCCATGTGGTTAAGTGGTTTTCTTTGCTAAAGTACCTAAGAACGAAGAGGGAAGAGCAAAGGCCAGGTCAGTAGATCAATTAGTGGACTAGAGCTTGAGTACCAGGCAGGGTCTGTGTAGGTGAGTTAGTTTGTTGCATATTTCACACGAGATCATTCTGTGTAGATCCATCACAGGAAGATGGAACCAGCACACACAGTACACACTGTGCCGATGGAGTAGAGGTTACTCAATTCATCACCCTTTTTGTAGGCCAGAGTCAAGTATGTAGTTATTCAGTGAGCTCTAAAAGTATATTGAACACTTCTAAGTTCAATAGGGATTAAAAATTTGCAGCAGTTTTCAGGTGAGGGAAATTACAAAGGGGAACAAAACAGTCTTAGTTTCCAAAGGACTCTTTTTCTAGTACAACAGTCTAGAGTTTCCAAAGGACTCTAGTACAGAAGACATTCAGAACTTTACTGCTACGCCATAGTTAGCATTTCAGTTTGACATACCACAAAAGCAATTTTCATGTAATGAACATTAAAGTTTACAGAGCTTCATTTTGCTTTCACAATAGGTCCCTAGCCTGCATCCTGCTAATGAAGAAGACCAGACTGTATTATTTCCTGCATCTGCTTTGGAGAATTAGAGAGCCAACCAATGGAAGGTCATGCTAGTTCAGGTCATGCTGATGTTGTGGAGAAAACACTTATTTTTTTCTAGCTAGAGACATTGGAAGACACATTTCCTAGGCAAACCTTCCATATTGACATAAATCAGTCCCCACATTACAGTTTTAGCTCTTAGCCTGAGAGGAAAAATAAACTATCTTATACAAAAAAAAAAAAAAATCAAACTTGAATATACCTCAGCTCCTTCACACTGGATTAGAACTTATTTCTGTGAGGCTGTCTTACTATTTTGATGCTGCACCTCAGGCCATCCTTGCTCTCTTCTTTCATCAATAAAGTCAAGAAAGGAGGACAGGAGAATCTTATGGCACTTATTATTTTAAGAATATGGAGGAACAATACCTGACAAACGGAAAAAGCCTTTGCATATAAATGGTATGTTTACATACATTATTTTCTACCAGAGAAGCATCCAGAAAAGCTTTCCTCTGATGTACAAAAGTGATTGTAACTGAGACAGCAGATATGGCTTCAAGCATCAGGTAAGTGAATTTCATGATAGCTATGAGGAACGAGTGTCAGAAGGATGTTTTGGCAGTTTGGAAATAATTATAAAAGTCTCATTCTGAGAAGAAAGCATGATATAGCCTGACTTGAGTTTCATGCACCCTAGTAACAACTGTTACTATAACTGTATTCCAGCTCATAATAGTGTGGTCTTGTATTTACAGGTCCTGTCATTTTGCTTTTGAAGTGAAAAGTGACTCACCAAGACTTGGGTATGGGGGTTAAGTGGCTGAGAGAATTTTGGAAGCAAAGTGCACATTTAAGGTATAGTGGCTGAATAGTGGATGTTTTCCCCAAATGCCTATCAGCAAAACCAGCATGAAGAATTTCCTCACTAACCAGATTTCCTGGGGATACAGTCACAGACAAAGAACTACAAATACTAATGGCTTCTAGGAGGAGAATTAGCTTCCCTCTGGGATGAGTCTGCTCAATGGCTGTACAGAGCAGAGTATACAATCTTGAAGCCACACACATATCACCAACAAGAATAGAATCATCATGTTGTGTGTGTGTAACAATAACACTAAAAGAAAAAGAGGTTATCAACTTGAGGTGTAGGAGAAGTGGTAAGGAAGAGAGGAAAGTGATATAATTCTATTTCAATTAAAAATATGTCTTTAAACACTTGTTTGTACAATGTGCATAATAAAAAAAGACAATGTAGAAATATTGACAATGAAGTTTGGAGAGAGGACTCTAGAAGTGTTTAACACATTTATTTTGCAAGCCAGAGAACTTGAGTCATATATCAAATACCCAGTTCAATGACAAATACTTACGGCAGCCTTCTTATACTGTCCTGTAATTCAGCACCCATGAAAAGGAGACTGAATTCACTAGCTACAAGAGCCTCATCAGTAAACTTTTGTTCAATTGAGAGACCCTATCTCAGTGAATACAGTGGAAAATAATGGAGAAAGACTCAGCAAATCTCTGGTGTAACACACACACACCACACACACACACACAGCCACACACACACACAAGCATGAATAACACAAACCCACATATATAGACAAGAAAAAAAGGGGGATTACTAACTAAAAGTGACTATCCCAACTTTTGATTTTTTTTTTTTCAAGAAAACCAAAGGGATGATGAAATTTCATCAGTTTAACGGACGGTTAGGTCTCTGGGAGATGTAGTTCAGGAATTGTCCATTAAGACTAACATTCAATGATTTCTCTCTTCAAGCATCATTTCTTTTATAAAGAATGATCTTTTGAAAAAAGATTCTCTTCCATTATATTCAGATGAATTAGGAGAACTTAGAAATCTAAATGAGGTTGTGGAAGACTTTTCTAAAGAGAATTTCTGAGGATTGGGAATGAGTCTCCTTGGAGTTTAACAAATCAGTTACACTTTTCTGCTGGAATGGTGACTGTGGTTCTGAACAAGTGGAGCAAAAAGAGCTTCTTAGAATTTTTTAACCCATAACTCTTTTTAAATTTTCTTAACATTATTTACCCAGTGTGTTTGTGTGTGCGTGTGAATCAGAGGACAACTTACAGGATTCAAATATCTCTTTCTTTCATATAGATCACAGGGATCAAACTTGGTTTGTCAGGCTTAGCCAGTTCTTTGATTCCTATATCTTTTAAAAAAATATATATTTTTGTTTTGAGATAAAAGAAAGTACAGCTGTATGAAATAACACACAGTAGTTTTCTCCTTTCCCCTCTCTTTCATTCATATGGTACAAATTAGTGAGAAGATGCATAAGAGTCCATTCTGTGCCAGCATGAGGATCCCAGGTCTATCTAAAGACCTAGGTGTGACCTCATGCAATTCTAACCCCAACACTTAGGTGGGAGGTAGTTTGGAAACAGGATTGCCTATTGCCTTGTATCCTTTTAGCATGGGACTTTATAGTTTAAAAGGTTTTAAATTTGTTGAGATTTAAATTATAAAATGTTCTTCATAGTTCAAGCCTGTGACCACTTTAGTCTTAAAGTCTGGAATTTTTCTCTCATTTTTTTTTCCCTAGAATTTTCAAAATTTAGTATTGTATCTTTGTGTCTATAATTATATTGAACTTAATATTTTTCTTCTCATATAAAGCTTAAGCTGAAGTTCTATTTTGCCCACAAATTTATAATTATCCCTGTGTCAGTTATTACAAACCAGCTCCTTCTCTGAGAGTCTGAAAAGGTGCATAAGCCTACCTAGAAATCACAGGGCTGTTCCCAGCTGATGGCAGGTCTTATGACCCTTTTTCTAAAATCAACTCTTTTTCTTTTTAAACATTTCTTTTCTCAAACTTGATCCGCGTCTTCCTAGAAAAAGCACAGTACAGTATGTATTCCTGGAATGAAGGCTGTGTGGAGAGATGCTGTACCAGCAATGCTGGCACAGAAAAACAGCACTGCAGAATTCCCAGCTTAGTAAATATTTGGTATCCTATGCAAGAAAAAAACCAGGATTTAAGCTTGTAAACAGTGGTCAATTTCAAAAAGATCTACTCTCAGTAGAAATAAAAGAAGAGGCAAAAGTACCAACTTGCTTTATTGCATGAATATTTTGGAATCTTCATTTACAAATACATTTCTGAAGTTCCTAAATCTGACACAAATGAGATCCAAAAAGGCAAAAGCTCAAAGTGACTTGGGTTAGGGAGAGCTGTTTAACAGAGTTGCAAATTTTTCTCCTTCTTCTGTTCTGGAAATCTCCTGTCTGGTCTTTCTTATGAATGATGCTTGGGTCATCGTATCTTTTGAGAAAAAGAGGATACAATCAAATCTACTGGAGACGTTTTAATGTCCTTACATGAAAACTACCTGGCTTGGCTGTAAAGCTCCAAGATATTCTGACAGTGTCTTTCTGATTTTCAACTACATCTCTAAATTATGTTTCCATGCTCTGTAATAGATCTGTCATATGTGATGGATAGATGTATATGCAAGGGGTTGGCTAGGAACCGCTGAAAGCAAGGACTCTATAACTAGAGCAGCAGTGATGAGCAGAGATGGTGAAGATTGTGGAACACAAAACAGTCAGTCAGGCCTCACTAACGTATAGGTAAATGCTATAAAGGATAGCATATAGGCATCTCAGTGATAATCCTCTGCACATTCAGTCTACCATGAACAGAAAATATTTTAATGCATACGTGCTGCATAGATTCAGATTTTATCCTAATCATTCTTCACATAATACAGCATCAATGTAAGATTTAAATCATTTTAACTATTGTATTCCTGTTTCCTATATTGCTGTGACAATATACACTAACAAAAAGCGCTGTATGGGAGGAAATGATTTCAGCTCATAATTTTAGGTTTCATTCCATCTTTATGAGGAAGTCAGGGAGGAACCTTCAAACATCTAGTCAACATCACATCTACAGTCACAGGAGAGGAAATAAATACATGCTGGATGTCTTCTACTGCTTAGCTTGTTCTCTAAAGTATAGTACAGGATCCCTAGCCTAAGCAATGGTGCCACCTACAAGGTCTGGGTCTTCCCACATCAATTAACACAGCCAAGATAATCTACCCATAGATGAGTCTATGGGCCTATCTGACCTAGACAGTCCCTGAATGAGACACTTTCTTTATGATTTTAGACTGCCTCAAGTTGACAATTAAAACTAACCATCTCAAAAAATAGTATAGAAATGATTTCAAATATATAAGATGATGCTTCTATGCTAAATAAAATCTCTACACTGTTTTGTATCTGGGACTTTCAACGATATTTATGTTGTGTTAGATGGGTTTATCTATGTATGTATGTATATATGTATGTATGTATGAGAAATTCTAAGTCATTTGGTAAAACTATTCTTGGTGTCTGACAAAGGTGAAGTAAAAACTATATTTAATAAACGTTTTAAACGTTCCTTGAATACTGAAGGAAACATAGTCAAAAGTTTTCCTCCTGATTAGTTAATGTGAACTTAAGGAGATGAAAAAAAAAGGCTAACTTTCAAAAAAAGGTTTTGTTTTATAATCATGAAATAGAAATAAGCACAATTATAGCAAGAAACTTAACTGTACATCATTTAGAGATTCATCATGAAAATTAAAGCAGGCAAAAGTAAAGTAGAATACAGCTCATGGAATAAACAGTGTCTCAGATAGACTGTGTAAAGATCAATAAAATAAAAAGAATGTAAGGTGGGCTCTCTTCCACTGAGGCCACGTGCAGTCATGATTTTCTGCATACTGCAGCTGGTCTGTTGTCATGCTTCTCTTGCTTTAGATAGTTCTTTGCAATATTCTTTGAATGATGCTTTGGGAATGCCAACCATATTTCCTGAGGGAATACCTCAGGTTTTCTATATCACTGACAGTAAAATCAGTTCTGCCAGTAGCCTTTGCATACTTTCTACAGCCAGTAATCTAATTTTACCTCTGGATTCATCTGTTTCTCTCTTCAACATTTTTAGATTATCTCAACTGTCTACTTAGACTGTTCTCAGACTCCAGGAATCCTTATGGCTTGTTCTCTTGTGCCCCTACACACTTATCTGTCACGCATACAGGTCCATTCCTGGGTCATGATCCACAGCACCTGCTACTTAAGCTCACTTCCACCCATATTTATTTTCGTTTTTTCTTTGGTATTTTCTAAAATGTAACACTAAATATCTTATATTTGTATGCCTTTCATGTAAGAGATTTCATCTCTTACATTCTCAGAGACCAGACATCTAAAATTAGCAACTCTTGGTAAAGCCATAGTGCTTTCTGCAAGACCAAATGCCCTTAGAGACGGTGGTGTAAAAACATCTCTCAATCCTCCCAGCCTGTGGCTGCTGTCATTATGGTAATATAACACTAAGGTCGTATTCTTCTCTACCTTGCCTCTCTCTTTTGTGTAAACTCTGACAAGAACAATTGAGTGCCTTTTATGAAAAGAACCAGAATGGCATTCAGATAATCAAGAATCATCTCATTCATTATCTCAAGAATCATAACTTAGCCTCATTTACAAACATGGCTTTTCAGATAAGACAGCATTTATAGTTTCCTGTGTATCTGTTTAGATCATTTTGGAGTGTGTACGTTTGTATGATCACTTTTCAGTCTACAGCCTGTGTCTTTTAAGGATTCATACCTTAATAGCTTTCTTTTTCTTTACCATTTTTCTTTCTCTTCTCAAAACTATAACCTACCTTCTAGCAAGTCCTTTACCCCTAATATAGTTATAGCTATCACTAGAGTATGCCTGCTCTCAGATCTCTGCTACCTTTGCATTTTCATGTGCATTTGCTGGCCAAAATGTCTACTTATGTCTTCCGAGGAACAGTGTCCTAGACTCTACAAGTTTAAGAAAGGAAATTGGATTCTGTTCCTATACCTTTCTCTCTTGTGATAGAGATGGATAGCTGAACAATCATTTGCAAAGAAAAAGAGTATTTGACATACATACACACATGGGTAATGTATAGTTAGCTAATTAAAAAATTATTAACTATTGGTGCTGAAGAAATGAATAAGTTGGCAAAAAGCTTGTCTTGTAAACATGAAGACCAGTGTGTGATCACAGAGTCCACATAAGAAACAAACAAACAAACAAACAAACAACCATTGGGTTTGGTGACATGCATGTTTGTCATCACAGCAATGGGGATGTAGGGTTGGTGGATTTTAAGGGAATAACTGGCCTGTTTGGCAAATTCTAGGCCTATCATAAACAAACAAACAAAACATGGAAATTGCCTGACTTATAAAGGTTTTTATTGCTGTGATAAAACACTGTGATCAAAAATCAACTTGAGGAAAATGGGGTATATTTTATCTTACAGCTGGTAGCTCACCATCCAGAGAAGTCAGAGAAAGAACTCAAAATAGTAAACTGGAGGCAGGAACGAATGCTGTAAAAGAGTGCTTCCTACTGGCCTGCTCCTCATGGTTTGCTCAACCTGCTTTCTTATAAGATGATCCATCCAGGATCATCTGCTGTACAACCCACAATGGTATGAGCCCTCACACATCATTCATCTGTAAAAGAAAACAGATTTTCTACTAGCCAATCTGATGGAATCTTTCCTCAGTTGAGTTTTGTTTGCCATAGGACTCTAACTTGTGCCAAGTTGGTAGTAAAATAGCCAGCCCAGTGCCTAAAGGACATCCAAGATTGACTTTTTAGTTCATGCATATGCCCCCACACAAGCACAACTTCATGCACATGCGTACTCACATCACAAGTACCATATACAAATAAAACTTTAGTAATAACTGTGAGAGTGGGTAGAAACTAGCAAAAGTACTGTGAATCTAATAAAATCTCCCCTAACTATTAAAGATAAGCAAAATAATAATGGGTTAATAATGCCTGGAAGATATTTCCAACAGGAGACACAAAGAATGGAGCTCACTATTCTTGGACATAATGATACCTCCTCCTCCTCCTTCCTTCCTCCCTCCCTTCCTCTCTCCCTCCTTCCCTGCCTTCCTCTCTCTCTCTCTCTCTCTCTCTCTCTCTCTCTCTCTCTCTCTCTC
>JADRCH010000012.1:13872738-13985267 GCA_019843965.1 Rhynchomys soricoides
CTCTCTCTCTCTCTCTCTCTCTCTCTCTCTCTCTCTCTCTCTCTCTCTCTCTCTCTCTTTCCCCTGAGCACTCCCCATGTAGCTGACCCAATACCTCTCCTTCAGTGCTTTATGGGAAAAAACTACCTTGTTTCCTCATTGCCCACCTACTAGCCACTTTGAGAAATCGCTTAGCTCTTGGTACATGTCCAGCTCATAGCTCATAAAATGTCTCAGTTCAAAAAAGAGTAGAATAATGACAGGAGTAAATTTTTATTGGAACTTTATGTCTTGTAAAATTACATACAGGAAGAGCATATCCTTCAGTCAAACTTATTAAGTAAACTTACTGTTACTGAAAGCAAAAAAAATGACAAACATAGGAGATATTTTTGAGCTACAAAAAAATCAGTTCCTTTTTTTTTTAATCACCGTGCTGCTGCTGCCATTAGAAGAGGATGCTGTTCCCTAATCTTATCCATGATTCAGGGGGAAAAAAGAGTAGAAAAAAACAAAGAAAGAATGAAAACCCTTTTTAATTTCTCTCCAAATTGTAAGAAGCAACTTGGAAAGCAATGGCAGAGATAAATCTCACAGCCCTTGCCAACCACTTCTCTGCTAATTCAGAATGAATTGGATTTACACAAGCAACAGGACTTAAGCAAAACTGTTCCCATGGTTACACAGAAGGCTTTCTAAAAGTGGTACAGGATGCAGGCAGCCAAAATGACTTGACTGTTTATGTTAAATATGAAGTCTATTCCCTATTGAAATTTAATGATCTACTCTCTGTATTTTATCAGCTTGAACCCTGATAGAATTAACATTTTGAATACATTTCAAGAGATAAATTGCTTCAGCAATTGCCAAGTATTCACTCATATTTATTTGATCTCATCAGTATATCAGATGAATATGTTTCCCATGTACCATCAGAAACTTGGTCTATAAAATTATCCTCATCTCTGGGCCCTCAAGTCCCCAATGAATTCTATTATCATTTTGTAGGTTATCTTGTACTAGACCTAACACTTGGCAAGAGAGCTCGGATTTTAAAAAGCCCCCTTTCCTCATTTATAACAGCTAGGCAAAATAAACAGTATTCTGGTGGACATATTTTAAGCCAGGCCATGGTTCTCAAATCTCCAACAGGGATTGCAATTCACATAGGGTGCAGTCTGCACTCCTACCTCCCCTTTGGCTCCTCTGAGATTGAAAAAGATAATCTCTGTTAGGCAAAGCAAGAGGGAATTTGAACTTGGAAAGCTGTATTCTGGATATTTTACTTGATACCATTCAAATTTAGTGTATGAGGATATTTCTTGACTTCTGTTAGTTGGAATCTCCCTTTTTAACAAAACCAGAAAAATAAGATGGCCATAGAGTGCCACTTGCTTATATTTATGTAGTTGAATTTAATGAACCACATAGTTTGGATAGATGAAAGGAACTATGGATATTAGCACAAAATCCAGATCTAAACAACTCTTGGACAAGTAATAGAGCTGGGCAATAAGGTAAATTATTTCAAAGAGTGTTTCTTCCCCGCCACCTGTGTTGAACTTGTTGCCATTTCTGCCATTGTCCACTCTACTGCCATATTCATCCTCACACTCATTCCTCTGAACATCTCTACTGTGAGGTTTCTTCTCTTATTCTACAGAATCCTAATTCCTTAGCTTCTTTCTCTTCCTTCAAGATGTCAAATCAAAACTCATATGTTTACAAAGTTTCTTTGATGCCTAAGTATGAACCTCCAGGAGTTATATTATATGAAATTCAAACTGCAACACATTTAAACCTTGAAGCACAAAATTACCAGAACTTCTGTAGACTTTCTTTGTATGAAACAAAACTTTTTCTTATAAATCATGAAACTGACAAATTGGACATCCAGTAATAATTTAATTATGATTTATCTCTTGAGATCAATGGATTCAACAAACTTGGAAATTATCATCTGCATAAATTTATTTTGTACTGGCAAATGGAAATGCATTCATCACATATTGATCTGCTTGTCAGGTTAATATCCACACTCAAGTTACCTCTTAGAGTCCTAATTAGTCATTTTGAAGTAGGTTGTTATGATCACAGTGATTGATACTTTTGTTGAAAGTCTTCATAGCTTTATTCCTATCTAGGTAGTTATTTAATGCATGGAGGGCACAGCATTGCATTTTTATTATTGAGAAAGAAACTTTAAGATTCTTTTTTATTTATAATTTCTAGTGTCTAGGGACTGGTATCCAACACACAACAGCTGATTGAAGTCAGTGTTGTGTCTGGATTATAGACTATGACCTCCCAGAGAGAGAATTGCAAAAGTGACTCACATGCTTGTAAGGTTATTTCTTGTGGCTGAGTATGTTTTAAAGGAATTATATGCTCCCCTTTATAGATTAGAATGTATTTAAGCAGAACAGCACTCTCTAACATGGTTCTGCTACAATATTTGAAAGGGTAAATTACTGACAGATGGAGAAGTACTTCAGCTTCTAGGTTAAGAAAAACTGCATACAATTTTAATTTCTTAGTGTTTATGATGAATCCATAATGCTAATAGAATAAGGACTGATTAAGAAATAATTCTACATCAGTAGTCTATATTGTTTTGAGAATCACTTGGATTATCTAGGCTAATCTTTGGAAAGGAGGTTTCCCATAGTGGTACTGGGGTTTTTGATAGTCTATAGTTCCTGTGGGATACATTGTCAGCCCATATGACTTAACTTTCATCTATATTTACATATATGAAAGTCAACTCATATGTATATATGTATGCATACATACATACATATATGTATATATGTGTGTGTTACATCTTATATGTATATACACACATATGGCTATATATATTAAGTATAATTATAGGTAAAAAAATAATGTGATTATTTAAGACCTTATCAAACAATCTCATTCCTCCTTCTCTTTCTGTTTTGACTTCACTACACAGATGAAGACTCTGCCTACTTTTGAATTTCCCACTTCTGATCCCTTGCATTTTGCTATTCTTCTCTCAGACTCCTACCCACCTGATATACTCCTATGGTGTCTTTATATATTTCTTGTTTCTGTGGTTATTTTATGTTATATACTCATATCTGAATATTTGAAGCCAGGAACCACAGATGAAATAGAACACAAGGTGTTTATATTTCTGGGTCTGGGTTACCTCATTTAATATAATTTTCTTCTAGGTCTATGTGCTTACATATTTCATAGTTTCATTTTTGCTTTCACTGTGTGTATGTACCAAATATTTATTATCATTCATTTGATGATGGACATTTAGGTTGTTTCCATTTTCTCAGTATTGCCAATTGGATGCCAATGGATATGGCTGAACATGAATCTTGGGAGTATGATGTCGAGCCAGTTACATGATAGATTATTTTTAGTTTTTAGTTTGTATTTTAGGCTTTTTTGTTTGTTTATTGTGGTGGTTTGAATATGCTTGGCCCAAGGAGTGGCACTATTAGGAGGTATGGCTTTGTTGAAGTAGGTGTAGCCTTGTTGTAGGAAGTGTATCATGTGAGGGTGGGCTTTGAGATCCTCTTCATAACTGCCTAGAGGATATTCTTCTCCTATTTGCCTTTGGAACAAAATGTAGAACCCTTAGTTCCTTTTCTAACACCATGTCCGCCTGGCTGCTCCTGTGCTTCTTGCTATGATGATAATGGCCTGAACCTCTGAACGTGTAAGCCAGCCCCAACTGAACTTGTAAGAGTTGCCTTGGTCATGATGTCTCTTCTCAGCAATGGAAGCCCTAACTAGGATATTTAGTCTTTTCCATGTTGACTTCCACATTCCCTCCAATAGTGAGTAAATGTTCCTCTTACTCTACAACCTTACCAGCATCTATTGTCAGTTGTTTGGTGCTATTAGTCATTATGACTGGAATAAGATAAAATCTCAAAATTGTCTTAATAAACATTTTCCTAATTGTTATATTTTAAAAAATATTTCTTAGCTTTATTTATTTATTTATTTATTTATTTTTATCTATTTTTTATTGAGAACTCTCTGTTTAGATCTCTAGCCCATTTCTTAAATTTGGTTTTCTTGACTCAGATGTACAGCTGGCAAATTTTTTTTGTTTTTTTTGTTTTTTTTTGTTTTTTTTTTTTTTTGCCATCTTGGAGCTTTCTCCTTGACTTGACTGATTGTTTCCTTAGCTGTACAGAAGTTTTGTTTGCCTCTCAGACATTGAAGATTAGCTCTTTGCTAAAGCCACTGCGTGCTAAGGACACAGTACTCTCAGATAATGATACAATCTGAATCTAACCTGAAAGCCAGTAGGATCCTGTAGTCTGGCTTCCGTGAGTCCATAAAATACTATGCATGCAGCAATAGAGGAAAGAAATTAATAGTCTTATCCAGCAGTAATATCTATGAACCAAATCATGACCAGCATAGAATGATAGGCATAAAGTTGCAATAAAAAGTCCTCACATTTTGGTGTATCCAAAGGTTGGACTTAAGATCTACTCAACAAGAGGGAAATCATGTGTGGCATTAGGAATTTAGCAAATTTCCTAGAGCTAGTGATATCATAGTCCTAGAAAAGAATCTACTAGTGCTACTTTGCTAGATCAGCATAATTCTAATCTATATTCTAAATCCCAGATGAGTGTAGCTACCATCCCATCCCTGATCAAAGAAGCTTCTCTTTCTAGCACATGGAGAGCATCACAGAAAACCATGAATAGACACAATGCAAAGATCAACAGATGATGGATTAGCCCCTAATGAGTATATATACATCACAGTTCCTCTATGGCTCAGTAAACATTGAAGAAGAGAGAGGGGATAGTGTATCAGACCCAGAATGTCAGGATATATGCTGCCAAGCAGACTTTCTAGGAATAGAATAAACAAAAATGGATCAATGGCAATATTAATAGATATGCTACCAAAGAAGGGGGAAATTTCATGGGATCTTACTTATAGATCAAGAACTACAGGTAACTAATGACTTCTGTGAAAAGTAGAATTAGCCTCTCCTGGAGATGAGCCTCTTTATAGGTTGTTCAAAAAAGGTGTCAGGCTTGAAACCATATACATACAAATAACAAAAATGGACTTAGTATGTTGTCATTATGTATTTGTGAATGCACACACACACACACACACACACACACACAAGTCAACAATCAAAGGAATAAAACTACCCATTTGCTAGTAGAGAGCATTGAAAAATGGACCTACGCCGGGCAGTGGTGGTGCACGCCTTTAATCCCAGCACTCGGGAGGCAGAGGCAGGCGGATTTCTGAGTTCGAGGCCAGCATGGTCTACAGAGTGAGTTCCAGGACAGCCAGGGCTACACAGAGAAACTGTGTCTCAAAAAACAACAGCAACAACAACAAAAGATTGACCTAGAGAGAAGAGAAAGGGCTAGAGTGATATAATTTCACTATACGTATTAGGACTGGGAGTCTACAATACATTTCTGGCTTATGGGAAGCTTATGATTTATTGTCATAATCATAGACTAATTTTGTATTGAGTTGATCTAAATGCAAACTACTTTTCCCAAAGTCAAGTCTTCACATAGGCCCCAGCTGCATAAGCTACAGAAGAAATTCTCTAGGGATGGTTTGTGTGAAAGACAGGTGCTGAGCATTCTGAGTAGACAAGTGTGTTTTGAGAGACAATTACAGAAAATGTCACACGTTTGACATTATGAAATCATGAATAGGAGTGCTGTGCCAAGTCCATCAACTACATGATTGTGACTGCAAGAGACAGATCGAATCTTTGGAACCAAGTGCCAAAAAGAACAGAGGTCTACAAAAATAAAGCTGTTTTTCCAAGAAAAGATGAGCCATTTTTCTATCCTAAACTCATGATTTTAAATGCAAACAGAAATGCTCATTTACACAGTAATTTGGAATCCCACATGTGTTCTCTCTATTCTTATTTTGTTGCCATTTTTAAGGGAGAGTTCTGAAGTGGGGGAGGGGTATCGAGACATTAGCAAGAAATTCCAGACAGATTTTAAAGCAATGAAATTTAGGAGCATAAATAACATATTTTATAGAATGGAAACAGTTAATTTCCTAGGTCTGATTTCCAGAATTCCCATCCAGTAATACATGCACAACATAATATGAGATGCATTTAAATATCCTAAAATAATGTCTACAGGCATGAGCTATGTTGACTTTCCTATTTTTCTTACTTTGAACACATTCACTAGTACACTTAGCACCCATCGTTTCTATTTTGCATCAAATACGTATTGTCTGAAGTGATAATGGGTAAGGGAACCATAGAATAGAATATTGCTGTGAACTCCTGACACATGGTGAATTGTTGTATGCTACATCATCGCACTGCTAGCCAAGATTCCTGTGTTCAGTGCAGAGCTCATTGTAGGAAGCACACACTGCCCCCACATCACATTTTTGTATAACAGACATTCTATAGAGGGTGATAAAAATGGAATTCTTTCTTGTTTTGTTCAAAAAAGAAGGGAAATGGAACATGGTGGATCTAGTTTTCATAATATCACTTTATAGGCACACTTTTTAAGACTCCTGTTTGAACACCTGCTTATTATTTCTTTAGTGAAAAATATATTGAGAGAATAAACATTCTGAGACAAAAATGAGAAAGTGCTTGTATATTTGTCTCAATTGTCAGGGATGCAAATTTACTGCAGATGCAATTAAAATCCTCTAGGGTGGGTAGGTAGGTGGGGGTGAAATTTATCTCATAAACATACTATAGAATAATCAAGAAAGAATGGGTCAAAAAAAGCACATTATATTTTTCCATAAGGCAAGATTAACGACATAAGCAAGTCTGGATTTGCGATTACTTTAAAGCACATTCCTATTCAACACAGTGCAACATAGCAGGGAGGGGTTTGCTACTTGGAGACATTTGCATGAGTACTGTGAGAGAGCCTAGGTAGACATCATTCACTACAGAAAACAAGAAAGACATTTATTTCTCATTGCCATATAGAGGTAAAGGCATGAACAGTTTGAAATTCTGAAGAGGTAAAAAATATGTTTATAATTATCCTTCACTGTCTGTTAGGCCTTGGTTCCAAGGCTCCTTGATTTCAGTCTTTGATATGGAGCATGATGCTATTTGTATCCAACTTGTACATATTCTTCTGTGTGCTTTAAATCATTTGTAGATTGCATTTGATACCTATTCCAATGAAAATGCTGTGCAAGTACTGTTATACTGTATGGTGTAGGGATAATGACCTGAAGAGCATTTATTTTGTATTGTGCATGCTCAGCACCGTGAGTGAAAATTATTTTCAAACCAGTTGTGAATCCAAAGGGCTGAATGCATACATACCTTGCATGTGACTATCCGAAAGAGGCTCCGGTATTTGGGCACTTGGTCCACACTGATAGTACTGTTTTGGGAAAGTTGTGGAACCTCCAGGAGGGTTTGCCTCACTGGAGGAAGAGAGTCACCACTAGGGGTGAAGCCTTTGGCATCTCTAGACTAGCCCACTTCCTATTCACGGTGGTTCTAGATGGCAGATGCAGTGTGACCAGCTCAGCTCTTGCTCATATTGCCATGTTTTCCCTGACTACTGCTTGCTAGCCAGGGCCTCATGTTTTGTTCATCTCTTCTACTTTGATCTGAAAGTGACAGTTGTAGTAACTATAGAAATCTAGTTTCTAGAAGTAAATTAACTCATTTCGCTTGATTACTCCTAGCAGTGGCCAACCTCTGGCAAAAATGAACCCTTTAGCCTTCTATCCTACCCCTACTGGTAAGTGGGTAGTGGGCTCTGATTCTTGAAAAGACAGTCTCTAGAGATTCTCCAGCATACCGAAAAGAGCCTTCACTTTCTAAAGCCACTCTTTTCCTTGTCTGCTTTTCCTTATCCTGGCACCCTAGGCATAAAGATATTGTGCACCGTGTAATTCAAATGCTGATTTCTATGCCCCCATATCTGGTTGCAACCTTTATTAAGTATCTCCTACTTCAATGTTCTGCAAGCTTTGTTCTTCATTTATTTACTGATTTGTCAGTAAAAGATGATCAGTCATCTGATCATCTGGGTAGGGGAGAAAATAGAGCAGGACTTCCTCCCAGCCGGGGGAGGGGCAGGAGGGAGAAGAACTGGAGATAAGCCATGGGTAGAAGAGACCACGAGAAAACACCTGGAACAGAGAGTGCCAGAAGCAGTATTAAAATGCAAGTATCTCAGGGATTTTGGCTGGGAGGTAGCCAGATTAATTTAGAGTATTAAAATAGAGCAATACTGCCCAGTTGTTGTGCCTAATGCTTGATAAAAAAATATATTAGTGCAGTCTCAATTATATGGTAGGTAAAGCAAAAGAAAAACTGAAACAACACTTATTAAAAAGCCATGAACACAGCCCTTTCACCACCATGTCTTCCTTGCCCTTATGAAGTAACAATGCAGTTTGACTATAAACCAGAATAAATATCTCTTTCCTTATATTATTTCTTGTCAGCTATTTAGTGTCAACAAGAAGAAAAGCAGCTGAAATATGTATATACATACATTTTATATATATATATATATACATATATATATATATATATACATATATACACATATACATACACACACACACACACACACACGTAATATACCTAATCTTAAAAATTATATATTAGAACATTAGTTAAATGCGATCTTCTCAACATTCAATCCTAAAAATTAGATATCCCAATGTTGTAAATTGGCCTTTCCCACTGAACATTAAACAACTAATTTGAACAAGTTGTAGGTAAAAAAAATCCTCAATTGTACCAAAAATAGTCATTTGGACTTCAACTGCATAATACTTCTTGGTTTCTTATTATAACTGTTTAGATATTTCCCGCCTGAGCAGAGAATGGGATACATTCCGTTATTCCACTCATTTGACAATGTTGCAATATTTCAAAGGCACTGTCCCTGAAGTTTCTTCTGTTTTCACACTCAGTCCCTGCATGGTGAAGAGCCCAGGAGAAGATAATCCTGTTGCTTACTCATCACGACCATAACCAGCTTCTTCCTCTGCCTTTGTCTCATGTTGATCTTCTCCCAGACTCCTTTGCCTCCCTTGAGATTGAAGGCAGAATTTTGGAATCATTGTTCAGGATCAAGGAGTGGCTTAGTTAGGTGAGAACACACTGTTCTTTGATGAAAAGTATCTATGCTGAAGGGACATCTAAAAACGTGGTGATTTAGACAGCTCCTTATCATACCTAAAGTTTTTCCTTTTAGGCAAGTTATTTAGAATAAATTATCCTTTGTATGTATATAACCCCTTTCTCTCTCTCTCTCTCTCTCTCTCTCTCTCTCTCTCTCTCTGTGTATATATATATATATATATACACACACACATCTATCTCCTAGATATGTGGTAACACAAATACCTTTGTAACAGATAGGTGGAAACAGGAGAATCACAGGTATTTCCAGGTTATTCTTAACTACCTATGGAGTATGAGAAGAGCCTAGGCTGTCTGAGACCCTGTCCCCAAAACCAAACCAAACCAATCCAAACCAAAACAACAAACTTTATTTCACATTAATTTTATTTGTGTTTTTTAAAATGAAGTTTTCCTTTTATAGTACATACAATGAACTCAGAATTCCACTAGCTCAGCCTTTTAAGTATTGGGACTATAGGCAAGCACTATCATATTTACATTACATATATTTTTAAATCTCTAATAAACAGTAAAATGACCAGTTTGAAAAATCTGAGATACTTTCAAAACTTGCAAAAATTTCTCTCTCTAAAAGAGAGTTTTCATACAGAAAATGTGATACATTTACACAATGGAATACTACTCAGCTATTAAAAACAATGACTTCATGAAATTCGAAGACAAATGGATGGAACTTGATAATATCATCCTGAGCGAGGTAACGCAGCCACAAAAGAATGAACATGGTATGTACTCACTGTTAAGTGATTATTAGCCCAAATGTTCGAAATACCCAAGAGTCACTTCACAGCAACAGTAGGGCTGAGTGTGAGGTCCCAGATAGAGGACTTGGAGAAGGGACTGAAGGGGCTGAGGGTGTTTGCATCCCCAGGGAGGCAGCAACAGTGGCAACTGGCCTGACCCCTCAATACTCCTGGAGACTGATCCACCAACCAAAGAATACACATGGAAGGACCCATGGTGCTGGCCACATATGCAGCAGAGGAGGGTCTTGTTATCCATCAGGGGAGGAGAGGCCCTTGGGCCTGAGGGTGTTAGATCCCCCAGTAGAGGAGAATGACACGAAGGGAAGATGAGAGTGGGTGAGTGGGTGGGTGGGAGAATACCCCCATAGTGGCAGGGGGAGTGGGGAAGGAATGGGGAGGTTCCAAAGGGGAGATCTGGAAAGGGGGAAACATTTGAAATGTAAATAAAGTATAAAAAATAAATTAAAAAAGAAAAGAAAACCACAAAGAGACACTGGCTACTTTGGTCACCATGAGAAGACAAGAAGAGAGAGAGAGAGAGAGAGAGAGAGAGAGAGAGAGAGAGAGAGAAAGAGAAAGAATTTTCTTGAAACACTTAGGTTTTGCAGTCTTCCTGACAGCCCTGTGAACCATTTAACCATGAATGGTGCTAAGGACAAGTATACTCTGCTACAGGGATGATGCTCTCATTCAAAGTTTTAAAACTAAGGAAAATGACTGAACAGCGTTCTTATCCACATGTGTTTGGATGTCCCTGTTTGTCATCAGCATGAGTTTTACAGCTTTCTTTTGCCTCATCCACTCATAGGACCCAATCATAATTTTCTATTCAGTGCAATTGTTGCTCAAGATAGCCTGTATTGTTATTAATTACACACAAGTTGTCCTATTATGGTAGGTGTTCATTTGGGACCTCCTGATTGAGGAGATAATTATAGCAGGCATAAATAACCAATAATACTAAAACGTGTGGAAGATTAACTTTTTATTGCTGAATATGTAAACATGTGAATATGTTTTGAAGTAACATTGCATACTGGACATGTTTATTTATTTTTTTAAAAGTCTTCTTTCTACGTGAGGTTGTTTTTAGTTTTTACTAAAGACTGCAATAATACCATGATTTTGGTCATTTATTGAGAAATTTGTGTAGATCTATGGACTGAGTATTAGTTCGTTTAATCTTCACCACAAGCCCATAGGGCATACTTTTATAGACTGGAAAAAATAAGTATTTTGCCAAAAATTTCAGAGTTACTAAGAGAAAAAATCCACAGATAGCTTGAGCTTAAGGACCATACAGACAAATGTTTGGCAAGCTAGTCCTGAGTGCAAGAGATTTCAATGGTGTTTCTCATCCCTGCCTTGCAGAGATGTTGATATCTGTCTGCTAGATCTTCTTAGATGAAGGATTTTTCTAAGACTCAGATCTGGCTTAGGGAACTGATATCCCTATGAAGATGCTCTTTGAAATCTAAACAAACAGTCCCAGAATGCTGGAAAAGGTCAAGGCTCTTTCCTGAGTAGACAGGATGAGAACAGGAAAGCTGGAGTATTTCCCAGCTCAAAGGGAACCAGATTTTCACTGTGTACTGAATTATTCTCTTTGAAGTTAATTCCCAGAAAATGAGGCAAGCCCATCATAAGTTTAGGTATAAAACACATCCCAAAGTCAACTAGGAATTCTTCAGGGAGTGCCCACTATGGGAGACTTAATTGCATATCCTTCTGCCTGTTTTCTGTTAGAGAAGTGAATCACACATTTCATATAACTTCATGAATTATGGATTAATTCAGGACCATAAAGTATCTCAAATTATACAGAGGATAAGACAAGAAAAGGCAGGGATCAACTTTAGTGAACATTTGATCCCAGAACAGCTGAGGGGTTAGTTGGGTCTGTTCTTTCAATGTGTCATATAGATTCTCTTTATATTGTGATATCATTCATTTCCAACGAAGGAAATATTTTATCATTAATTCTGCAAGTCAGTAATTTCTTAGCTACCAACATATTCTTAAATATGAAGAAATATATTTTAAAAGAGTCCTCCCCCAAACAAAACAAAATAACATCTGTGTAGAAATTGAACTTGTGTGGGAATTTATTTTCAACCGTGAATGACCTGGGCTCATTTCCCCCCTGCCATGATTAAACTAAATCAAATGTCAAGGAAAGTCAAATATGATCACTGCTGACTGTGTGAGAAAGAATTGTCCTTATAAATCTGAGAAGATAAGGAAGGGCTGGTGTTCAGATGCCTGGTGAGAACCATGCTGGAGAAGAAACCAGAGATCAGACCACAAAGTGATGAGACCTGTCATTTCTCTGATTCGTTAATCACAAACTACTGGTTTAAGTAGTTCTATACGTACTGACATGGAGGGCTGGAGTGATGGCCTGGTGGATAAGAACACTGGCTGCTCTTCCAGAGGATCTGGGTTCTGTCTCTAACACCCACACAACTGCTTACAACTGTCTGTAACTCCACTCCCAGGACTCCAATGCTTTCTTCTACCTACCTCAGGTACCAGGCACAAAAGTGATACATAGACATGCATGCAGGCCAAATGCCCATACATACAAGATAAACAAAATTTTAGAAAGTACTGAATAGAGCAGCACTTTCTTTTCCTGTCTACTCAGAGGGTCATTATTTCTGCAAATTTCCAGACAAGTGAGCATGTTCAAAACCAACCAGGAATAAATATGTGCCTTTACCTGGAAGTCTTGCCTTCTCTTTTCCTGGTGGTTTCAGAATCCTCTGGGTACCAAAGCATATCACTGTTCACCCCTCATTTATTAAACCTTCAGGTCTTCCCTCTCTCAAACGTCATAGGGTTACAGCAGGTCTGATCAGCATATTTTATTTTGCCCTTTCAGTAAGCTGTTGGATGCTGTTGATTTAATGCAAAGGGCAGTTTAAGAAAGATCCTGCATCCCTTCCCTGTGCCTCTATCCCTTTGGAAAAATGGTTCTTTGGATCCCTGCTTACCTGGTTTCTGTAGTTTCCCTCTCCTTTTAGACATCCTTTGGAAGAGTTTATTTATACAATTTTGCGTCTTTTGCTTAGAGAACCACAAAAAATAAACGGGAGTTATTAACATCCAAACACTTACTACTTCTCCTCTGTGTTACTTAGTTACCCTCTGGGGTAATTTAAGTGCCCTAAATATTGTCCACCTTTCCAGTATTCCTGGGAAGGACTGGCCTTCTACCTGCATCACTGACTTTTGGTTAAGCAGACCTCTCTACCATCTTTCTCCATCATCTCCCTTCTATGGATGCTCGCTTCCTGGGTAATTTCTGTGGTGGTCCATATTTAATCATTGGTGAGTTCCAAGATCCAGTTTGCAGCTTTAAACTCCAGATTTTTATGTCAGTTCTACACTGAAATCTCAACTCACATACATAAAGTTAACAAATAATTCATGACAGGAAGACACAGTATTTTCTCTGTATTTTACATATGAACAAAATGTACTACCACTCAGACAGCTTGTCAGACCAAGACCATATCCAGTTCCATTTATTTCTCCATGTCTTCCACTTTTCCTTATGCATTTTATAATACCTTTCAGCTCTCCAAAAAATATGTTCTGACACCAGTCTCTTGATAAGACTGATTAGTCGCTGATAAGATTCATGTCACATCCTCGCTGCTCATAAACTACTGAAATAGCTCTAAGGTGGTTTCTATTTTTCAGTCTTGTCTTTGAAAATAAGAAAAACTAAATCAACAAAAGTTGTATATGTGATGAAGCAACATTGCTCCTACAACCTAAAACTTCTTCTATCATAAGTCAAGTAAAACAAAGTATCTTTACTATGCCCAGTAACGCCCTGCTTGTTCAATCGCTTACTCTGTTGTACCCATCTTGACCTGCTTATTCAGGTATATGACGTCCATCACTACTTTACTGCCTTTCCTCTTCCAGAGTTCTCTCTGCTTGCTACTCTCCTCTACCATCACAATACAGTCCAATCCTTCTCTCCATTCTGGCCTCTACTTAAAGCAATCTCTCACATTTTTCTCTGCCTTTATCTTCATAAAGCCTTCTTTCCTCCCCAGTTAGTCTCAAACTCACTATGATTTTTTTCATGGCATTTGTAACTACCCAGGAACATATATTAATATACTTCTGCATGCCTGCCTCCCCCACTAGGACAGAAGCTCATTTGAAACCAACAACGTTATGTTGTCTGGACAAGGGTCCCTGCACTAGGAATACGGTCTAAGTAACTGATTGTAATCCCAGGTAAAGATGATGATTTATATAATGTAAACTCATCTGTCAATCACTTGTTTTTATCCCTTAGCTCAGCTAACTTTATTTAAGAAGATAGATCTACAATATAAATAAAAATTAAGATGAAAGAAAAATAAGCAGATAGATGTACATTGTTACCAAAGGAACTCTTTCTAAACGTCTGTGTAGACTGATTTGATTTTAATATTTCAAAACTTTGGTTTGTACTGTCACTTATTTATGTGAAAAGAATCTCTTTTTCATTTTGGTCCAAATCTTTAATAAGAATGTATGGCAGGTTGATTGACATGGATCTATTACAGTCTTCTGCATGCCAACATCCAGTAAGACTAGAACATTTTGGTGATGATGTTTTTCTTTTTCAAGGTTTATTTCTGGCTTCTTTATTTAAAAAAAAAAATCAGGTATTAATAGGTATGTGGCTTTATGCCTATGTCTTTGATTCAATTGATCAATGTGTCCATTTTTATGTCAATACCATGCAGTTTTTATTACTTTAACTTTAAAGTTCAGTTTGAAATCAAGACTAGTGAAACCTCCAAATGTTCTTTCATTGTACAGGATTGTTTTAGTTATTCTGAGTTTTTGCTTTTCATATATAATTGAATGTTCTTTCAAGGTCTATCAAGAATTGTGTTGGAGTTTTGATGGGGATTGCATTGAATTTTGTATGATGGACATTTTTGCTATTTTAATCATATTGATCCATAAGCATGAAAGATCTTTCCAATTTTTGATATCTTCTTTAATTTCCTTTTTCAAAAACTTTAAGTTTTTATGATTCAGGAATTTCACTTGCTTAGTTCGAGTTACTACAAGATATTTTACATTGAATGTGGCTATTGTGAAGGGTTTTGTTTATCTGTTTCCTTTCTCAGCCTGTTTATTATTTGAATGAAGGAGGGCTACTGATTTATTTGAGTTAATCTTGTATCTACGAACTTTCCTGGAGGTGCTTATCAGCTGTAGGAGTTCCCTACTAGAATTTTTGGTGTCACATATGTAGGCTGTCATATCATCTGAAAATAGCAATACTTTGATTTCTTCCTTTCCTATATTTATCCCCTGGATCTCCTTCAGTTGTTTTACTGCTGTAGTTTGAATGTCAAGTACTGTACTGAATAGATAGGGAGAGAATGAACAGTCTTGTCTTATGTTGATCCATCCCTGCAGGAATGAAGCCTTCTTGATCATGCTGGATGATCTTTTTAATATATTCCTGAATTTGGTTTGCAAGTGTTTTGTTCAGTATTTTTAGATCTATATTCATGAGAGAAATTGGTCAGCTGTTAAAAACAATGGCATCATGAAATTTGCAGGCAGATGGCTGAAACTAGAAAAAGGAAAAAAACCCAAAAAAACAAAAACCACCCTGAGTGAGGTAACCCAGACCCAGAAAGGCAAAAATGCTACATACTCACTTATAAGTGGATATAAGTTATAAAGAAAAAGATATTCATGCTACAATCCATAGACCCATGAAGGCTAAGTAACAAGGAGGGCTTAAGAGGGTATAAAGGCATTTGGGGGTGGGGATAAAAGAAATACCAATGTTGGACTGCAGGCAGGTGGGGTTTGGAAAAGAAAGGATGAGATGAGGAGAAAGAGAGAAAATACTAGAATGAACTGCTGGAATTGGAGGCATTTAAGGAGCAAGGTAGAAACCTAGTGCAATAGAAACTCCATGGAATTTATGAGAGTAAACCTAGCAAATATTTTTAATAAAGGGGGACGTAGAACCTGAACCTGCCATCTTCTGTTACCAGGAAGTCCTAAAGTGGAGAGATTGGGACACCAACCCAGCCACGAAAACATTGGCCCACAGGTTGTCCTGGCTGTGGTGTTCTGGCACAGGAGTCTAGCATAATTGTCATCAGAGAGACTCCATCTAGAAACTAATAGGAGCAGGTACAGAGTCCCAGAGCTAAACATTAAGCGGGGTTTGGAAAATACTGAGGAGGAGGTGTGGAGAAAGGATTGGAGAAGCCAGAGGGGTCAGGGGCACTGCAAGAACACGGCTCACAGAATCAACTGACAAGGACTTATGGGGGCTATCAGAGATCAGAGATCCTGTATGGGTATGAATTAGGTCCTTTGCATATATGTTGTGGCTGCGGGATTTATGACAGTGAGATTGTGGGCTTTCTCTGAGTCTTTTGCCTGCTTGTGGAATCATCTTCCTCCTACTGGGTTGCCTAGTCCAGCACTGATGTGATGATAAAGTCCTGGTCATTTTGCAGCTTGTTATGTAGTGTTTGGTTGATGTCCCTGGGAGGACTGCTCTTTTCTGAGGGGATACAATAAGGAGGGACGGATTTGGGGGGAAAGGGATGTTGTAGGGGGAGAAAGACTAGAGGCAGGCAAGGGAGGTGAAGGTGCAGTTGAGATGTAAATATGTAAATATGAAAGAATGATCATAATCATCATCACAATAGATTATGGCAACAAGATTTTTTACTATAAGTTGTTTTGTTAATGGTAGGGTTTTTTATTGGTTATTTTATTTATTTATGTTTCTAATGTTGTCTCCCTTCCTGGTCTGCCCTCCGCAAACCCCCCGATCCCTCTCTTTTTACTCTATGAGGGTACTCCTTTACCCACCCTTTCATTCCCTCCTCACCACTCTACCATATCCCTACTCTGGGACATCAAGCCTCCACAGGACCAAGGGCTTCTGCTTCCATTGATGCCAGGTAAGGCAATCTTCTGCTACATATGTAGCTGGAGCCATTGATCTCTCCATGTATACTCTTTGGTTGGTGGTTTAGTCCGTGGGAGCTCTGGGTGGTCAGTTAGTTGATATTGTTGTTCCTAATGGGTTGCAATCCCCTTCATTCTGTCCCTTAACTCTTGCATTGGGGTCTCCTGGCTCAGTCCTGTGGTTCGCTGTGAATATCTGCATCTGCATTAGTCAGATGCTGACAGCTTCTCAGGGGACAGCTATACCAGGTTCCTGTCAGCAAGCTTTTCTTGGCATCAACATTAGCATCTGGGATTGGTGTCTGCATATGGGAAGGATGCCCAGGTGGGCAGCCTATGGATGGCCTTTTCTTAGGCTTTGTTCCATTTGTGGGTTTTTTTTTTTTTTTTTTTTTTTTTTTTTTTTTTTTTTTTTTTTTTTTGTCCCTACGTTTCTTTTAGGCCAGAACAATTCTGGGTTAAAATTTTAAAGATGGGTGGGAGGTCCCATCCCTCAAGTGGAGGCTGTGCCTATCTGCTGGAGATGGTTCTACCTCCCCTTTGTTGGGTATTTGGGCTAATATCATCCCGGTTGGGTCCTGGGAACCTCTTGCTTCCCTGGTGTCTGGGACTTTTTCTAGTGGCTACCCTCAGTTCCCCACCACCCTGTTTCATATTTCTATTCATTTTCCTGACCCTCTGGACTTTTCTCCTGTTTTTGTCCCATACCTGATCCTACCCCTCTTTATTTCCTTCCTCTTCTCTCCCTACCAGGTCCCTTCCTCTCTCAACCTCCCATAATTATTTTGTTCCCCCTTGTAATTAGGATAGAAGCATCCACACTTTGATCTTCCTTCTTGTTAATATGGTCTGTGAGTTGTATCGTGGGTATTCTGAGCTTTGGGCTAATATCCACTTATCAGTAAGTACATACATGTTGTTCCTTTGTGTTTGTGTTACCCCACTCAGGATGATATTTTCTAGTTCCATCCATTTGCTTGCATATTTCAAGAATTCATTGATTGTTTCTAATATCTGAGTAGTACTCCATTGTGTAAATGTACCACATTTTCTATATCCATTCATCTGGTTATTTCCAGCTTCTGGCTACTATACATAAGGCTGCTATAAACATAGTAGAACATGTGTCCTTGTTATATGTTAGAGCATATTTTGGGTATATGCCCAGTAGAGGAATAGCTGGGTCTTTGGGTAGAATTATTTCCAATTTTCTGAGGAACTGCCAGACTATTTCCAAACTGGTTTACCAGTTTGCAATCCTGTCAGCATTGGAGGAGTATTCCTCTTCCTCTACAACCTTGACAGTATGTGCTGTCACCTGAGTTTTTTATCTTAGCCATTCTGACTGGTGTGAGGTGGAATCTCAGGTTTGTTTTGATTTGCATTTCCCTGATGAATAAGGATGTTAAACATTTCTTTAAGTGCTTCTAGGTCATTCAAGATTCCTCAGTTGAGAATTCTTTCTTGAACTCTGAACCCCATGTTTAATATGATTGTTTGGTTCTATGAACTGTAATTTCTTGAGTTCTTTCTATATTTTGGATATAAGCATTCTATCGGATATGGGGTTGGTAAAGATTTTTTCCCTCAATTTGTAGGTTGCCCCTTTGTCCTACAGACAGTGTCCTTTGCCTTACAGAATCTTTTCAATTTTATGAGGTCCCATTTGGCAATTGTTGATCTTAGAGCCTGAGCCATTGGTGTTCTGTTCAGGAAATTTTCCCATGTGTTGATGTATTCTAGGCTCTTTCCCACTTTCCCTTCTATTAGATTCAGTGTATCTGGTTTTATGTGGAGGTCCTTGATCCACTTGGACTTGAGCTTTGTAAAATGAGATAAAAATGGATCAATTTATATTCTTCTATATGCCAACTGCCAGTGGAACTAGCACCATTTGTTGAAAATGCTGTCTTTTTTCCACTATATGTGTTTGACTACTTTGTCAAAAATCACGTGACTATAGGTGTGCGGGTTTATTTCTGGGTCTTCAATTCTATTCCTTTGATCTACCTGTCTTTCTCTGTACCAATACCATGTAGTTTTTATCACTATTGTATAGCTTGAGGTCAGGGATGGTGATTCCACCAGAAGTCCTATTATTGTTGAGAATAGCTTTTACTGTCCTGGGTTTTTTGCTATTTGAGATTAATTTTAGAATTGCCCCTTCTAGCTCTGTGAAGAATTGAGTTGGGATTGTGATGAGGATTGTGTTGAATCTGTAGATTGCTTTTGGTAAGATGGCCATTTTTACTATGTTAATCCTAAAGATGCATGAGCATGGGAAATCTTACCATTTCTGAGGTCTTCTCCAATTTCTTTCTTCAGAGTTTTAAAGTTTCTTTCACTTGTTTGGTTAGGGCCACACCAAGATTTTTTATTCTATTTGTGGATGTTATGAAGGGTGTTGTTTCCATAATTTCTTTCTCAGCCCATTTATCCTATGAGTAGAGGAAGGCTACTGATTTATTTGAGATAATTTTATATCCAGCCAAATTGTTGAAATTGTCAGCTGTAGGTGTTCTCTGGTGAAATTTTTTGGGTTGCTTATTCATACTATCATATTATCCACAAATAGTGATAGCCTGACTTCTTCCTTTCCAATTTGTATCCATTTGATCTCTTTTTGTTGTCTAATTGCTCTGGCCAGAATTTTGAGTACTATATTGAATAAATAGGCAGAGAGTGGGCACACTCTCTTGCCCCTGATTTTAGTGGGATTGCTTCAAGTCTCTCTCCATTTAATTTGATGTTGGTTATCGTTTTGCTGTACATTGCTTTTAGTATATTTATGTGTGTGCCTTGAATTCCTGATCTTTCTAAGACATTTAACATGAAGGGTGTTGGATTTTATCAAAGAATTTTTCAGCATTTAATGGGATGATCATGTGGCTTTCTTGAGTTTGTTTATATTTTATAGAGAGGATAACTTTAATGGATTTCCATATATTAAACCATCCCTGCATCCCTGGAATGAAGCTTACTTTGTCCTGATGAAAGATCACTTTGATGTGTTCTTCGATTCTGTTTGCTAGAATTTTATTGAGTATTTTTACGTTGATATTCATAAGGAAATTTGGTCTGAGTTCTCTTTCTTTGTTGGATCTTTCTGTGGTTTATGTATCAGTATAATTGTGGCTTCATTGAATGAATTAGGTAGTATTCCTTCTGTTTCAATTTTGTAGACTAGATTGAGAAGTATTGGTATTGTGTCTTCTTTGAAGGTCTGATAGAATCCTGCATTAAACCCATCTTGCCTGAGCTCTTTTTTGTTGGTAGACTCATTAATGACTGCATCTATTTCCTTAGTAGTTATGGGACTTTTTAGTTGGTTTATCTGATCCTAATACTGGGTATCTTTCAAAAAATCATCCATGTCATCTAGATTTTTCAGTTTCATTGAGTATAGGCTTTTGTAGTGGGATCTGATGATTTTTTGAATTTCCTCAGGTTCTGTTGTTATATCTCCCTTTTCATTTCTGATTTTGTTAATTTGGATACTGTCTCTGTGCCTTCTGGTTAGTCTGGCTAAGAGTTTATCTATCTTACTGATTAGTTCAAAGAACTAGCTCCTAGTTTTGTTGATTCTTTGTATAGTTCTTTGTTTCTACTTGGTTGATTTCAGCCCTGATTTTGATTATTTCCCGGTGTCTGCTCCTCTTGGGAATATTTGCTTCTTTTTGTTCTAAAGCTTTCAGATGTGCTACTAAGCTGCTAGTGTATGATCTCTCCAATTTCTTTATGAAGGCACGCAGAGCTATGAATTTTCCTCTTAGCACTGCTTTCATTGTGTCCTATAAGTATGTTGTGGATAGTCTTGGGGCTGTTTGCATTTTGCTAATTCGACCCTCCTGGTAGAGGCTTCAGACAAAAAGTGAGTTACATACTCATGTGACTTCTTGTGAATCAATTCCATAATGAATAAAGGAGCCAATCACTGGGTGAGTAGGAGGGACTTCCTGGTTGGACAGAGGAAGAGAGGAAGCAGGAGAGAGTTAGGTTCTTTTGGAATGGAGACAAGACAATGGGTAAGATGTAGCTGCTAGAGTTTCCTGGTATCATGGCAGATCCTTCAGGATTCACCTCTGGAGGATTTAGATTTAATTAGGCTTACAAGAATGGGGTTTAATTGATGTGCCCAGAGATTGAGTCACCACTGTTTCTTAGCTAAGTTTGTGTGGTGTTTTTTTTTTTTTTTTTTTTTTTCTTGTCTGGGTTAAAGAGTGAGAGGTATGGCAACAAAGCAGGGTTTTGCCTGATGTGCATCACTAAGGCTGTGAGTCAGAGATCCACAAGCTAAAAACAGGTCAGCTATCACTCACTGGTACATGGCAGGCCAGGCCGACGGGACTGAGAGAACTAGGGCATAGGGCAGGAACATGTTATATTTCTTCCTTTTAAATATTTCCTGCAACATGAGTATGCTGTGCTTTCATTTTTGTTAAATTCTAAAAAGTCTTTAATTTCTTTCTTTATTTCTTCCCTGACCAAGTTATCATTAAATAGAGAGTTGCTCAGCTTCCAGGAGTACGTGGGATTTCTGAATTTTGTTGTTGTTGTTGTTGTTGTTGTTTTTTGTTATTGAAGACCAGCTTTACTCCATAGTAGTCTGAAAGAATGCTTAGGATTAATTGAATCTTCTGCTATCTGTTGAGGCTTGTTTTATGTCTGATTATATGATCTATTTTGAAGAAGGTACCATGAGGTGTTGAGAAGAAGGTATATTCTTTTGTTTTAAGGTGAAATGTTCTGTAGATATCTGTTACATCCACTTGGTTCATAATTTCTCTTAGTTTTACTGTGTCTCTGTTTAGTTTCTGTTTCCATGATCTGTCCATTGGTGAAGGCAGGTTTTGGAAGTCTCCCACGATTATTATGTGAGAATCAATGTGTGTTTTGTGCTTTAGTAACATTTCTTTTAAAAATGTTTGTGCCCTTGTATTTGGGGCATAGATGTTCAGAATTGAGAGTTCTTCTTGGTGGAATTTTTTTTTTTTCTGAGTATGAAGTGTTCTTCCCTATCTTTTGGTTGAAAGTCTATCTTATTGGATATTAGAACAACTAGTCCAACTTGTTTTTTGAGACCACTTGCTTGGAAATTATTTTCTAGCCTTTACTCTGAGGTATGGTCTGTCTTTGTCACTGAAGTATGTTTCCTGTATGCAGCAAAATGCTGGGTCCTGTTTATTTATCCAGTCTGTTAGCCTATGCTTTTTTACTGGGGAATTGCATCCACTAATGTTGAGAGATATTAAGGACAAGTGATTTTTTTTTCTTGTTATTATTGTTGCTAGAGATGAAATTACGTTTGTGTGGTCCTCTTCTTTTGGGTTTATTCTGAGAAGATTAATTTCTTGCTTTTTCTTGAGAATAATTTCCCTCATTGTATTGTAGTTTTCTATCTATTATTCTCTATAGGGCTGTATTAGTAGAAAGATATTGTGTAAATATTGTTTTGTTATGGAATATCTTGGTTTCTACATCTATGGTAATTGAGAGTTTTGCTAAGTATAGTAGGTGGGCTGGCATTGTGTTCACTTAGAGTCTGTATGGCATCTGCCTAGGATCTTCTGGCTTTTAGAGTCTCTGTGGAGAAGTCTGGTGTAATTCTTATAGATCTACATTTATATGTTATTTGATCTTTTTCCTTTACTGCTTTTAATATTCTTTCTTTGTTTTGTACATTTGGTGTTCTGTGAAGTGTCATTGGCTTCTATTGTTTATATTCTTGCCCACCTCTTGCCATTTGATTTTCTCTGTGTTAACTAGACTTGTTGTCTATGACTGGAGCCTTTTCCTCCTTGAGCCTGGTTATGTTGGGCCTCATTTTGTCAGGCTGTTTCTGCATATGGGATGGGGTCTGGCAAGCCTCATCTATGAGCCTGGCTGTATCCGAACTTCTTGGATTCAAGCTGTCTCTGAGTATGAATGGGGTGGGTAGGAAGTCTGGTGCACAGGATCTGCTCCAGGGTGCAGGTGCAAACCTGAAGGAAAGTATGTCTCCAATTGGGTGGGAGGTCCTGTGTCCTCTGTTAGGCCAGGTAATGGAACTCACCTGTGAATCTGGGGGTTTCAGGACTCCTGGGGGTCAAACTGTCTCTAAGTGTGGGTGGGATGGTGGGTCTGGTGTTGGGAGCCAAACAACCCATGAAATTACCCACTGTTCTATGAAGCCTAGTCAGTTAAAGTGCAAGATTAAGAAAGGACAGGGCATTTGCAGTCTTGGGTCCCAGGAATTGAAAGAATGTCTGGTATTTCTTGGAAGCTGGTTGTGATAGTGGCTTGGCCTCAGGCCATGTGTAACCTTCCCACTTGCTTGTCTTTTTAAGCTACTGTCCAGAAATTAACTTTGAGAGCTTGATCAGAATGCACGACTTGCTCTCCTTCCTTGTGTCTCTTGTCCCCCATTCTTTCACCCCCTCCTTAGGTTCCTGCTGAAACCCCGAAGGCTCGGGCAGGCTGGTGCAAACCCATTGCAACAAGTCTTAAACTTCTATGCTGATAACAAGTAGGGAGCCTTTCTCATGAATAGGGAGTTTACTTATAAATCCTATTTTGTGAATGAGCCCTCAGTTGGCCTCCATACAGCTGCTCCTTGAACCACCCTGAGAGATACGGGGCTGAGGTTTTTAAAATTCTTTTCAGAACTTGGAGAAAAAATAGACACACTCTTGTATGATTCCAACTACAGAGACTAGACTCTGTCAGTTTGGTCCCTGATTCTGAGTTCCAAAGGAATAGCTCATTAAGAGACATACCTGTCAGGCACAGAGAAGGCAGGTGATTTGTGTAAATTGGAAGTGAAACCCTGACTCATAACACTGCAGGCACAGATAGAAGACCCAGGCAAAGGAAGCAAAGACAGAACTAAACAGTTTAGTAGCCCAGGAAGAATATGAAAGACAAAGTAAAGCTCATGATGGGGGGAAAAGTCATTTATAAATACAACAAAGATTCTTCAGAATCTATCTTGTTCAGTCTCATTTAAGTTGGGGGGGCTGAGAGGTGGCTCAATGGATAAAATGTTTGCTGTGCATGCTATGAGCTCAGAGTAAGACCCTGTCTCAGGATGAAAAGACCAAGAAAAACACCCAATGTTAACCTCTGGTTCCTTTACCCACACACTACCTACACCCTGTTCTTACCCATAGGCAGTATAGAGACTTCTTCAGGTCAGCAACATTTGTATTATTCACGATCCAGGGCACTCAAAATGAGGTTTCAACACTTTTAGTTTATGGATAAGGTATAGATGTCTGCTTTACGTGAGGGTCCTGTAATAAGATTAGGAAACTGGGAGCTGAAGGGAGGCTAGAAGAGATAAAGAAGAGCAGACAGTTTCCTATATGCTTTACAGCTTTAATTCTTGAGAAAATGTCATTATAACATTATTAATGGTACTTATCATTTCCCAAAATTATAAATTCAGGTGAAACAATTTACTTGCCTTTTAATTGTGCTTTCATGACAGCAAAAGATGACCTGCATGCCTGTCTTTGTCCCTTTGCAGTGTAACAGTGCCTTTTATAAAAGTTATTCATATTCTTTGAGAGCTTATACACAAGAGAAATCAGGTTCTAAAGACTTGATGATTTTTCCAGTTAAACACTGGAACATTCCTTCCCATGCTAGTGTTCAAATCTAGATGTCTACTTTTACTTAAGGCTAGCAATTTTCTTATAGTCTGACTATCTAGGTGTTACCATGAGCTGTGGATAGGAAACCTTGCCCTTCAGAGGTTTGCCCCATCCAATAACCATACATCTGTACAGGGCAGAGAAGAGTCCACCCTCTCTTAGAATGTACTAATTGGTAGTGGAGATGAACATTCCAGTTTGCTTGATGAAACAGAGAGGAAGCTGAGATCTACCATGTTGCCCATGTCTTCTGGACCAGTCTGTTTGTATTTACAGTTGAATATTCCATTTCTATCCTATTTGCACATTTTGAACATTTCATAACACAAGACACAGAACCTCAGTTAGTTACTAGACACTAGACCCTACTTCCTAAAACTAATTTTCTTTAGTGAGAAACATTGACTCCAATCTTGTACCAAATTCACCTTTGAGATCATTTTCTGTCAGCCTCCTTTTCAAAGTCATACTAGTACTCTGTTCCTCTAGATTAGAATATTAAGACATATCATTATACCTAGCCATTCACACAGAGGTACCATGACTTCAAGGGCATGTGTGGGGAAAGGGAATATCAGAAAGTGGGTCTTCATTAAAATTTGCAGCCAATTTAACATAGTAATAAACACTACTCCTGGCAATTATTGTGATTCAAGGCATAAGGACCTGGGACACAGAAGACTTTACAATTGGGTTAAAGGTGAGACCACATTTCTGGAGATTCACACTTCACTTTCATGTTTGTCTTGCCTGTGCCTCAAATGCAGGAAGCTTATCAAGCAGGAAACCTGCTTCCTTCCTTTCTTTGCCCAGCTAAATAGAAGTGGCCTAACTCAAAAGGAACACTGATAACAAGCATTCCAGATGCAGAGAGACAGGCAGCCCAGAGTGGAATGTAGGCTTTACTACTTTGTCTTTACTGGAGTTTTAATGATTTAATTGTCAAATAGTTGCTGTGATAATGCAATACTGAGGAAGTTCAGCAGGTCTTTTTTTGGGTCACTGTACCTAGTAGGTGACACAAAGGATGTGTTCAGTCAGTGTCAGAGACTGCAGTGGGACTGGGTGAATGTCTGAAGAACAAAAGACCCTCATTATTTGCAGATGAATGGTCCTGTAGAATTTGTGTATCCTGGCCCCAGTCCAGACTTTAGATGGGGCTCTCTTTGGTCCTGCTAAAGCTAGCACACAATTCTAAGAGTGGAGATTAGCATGGGGAATGCAGAGCCTGGTTTTGCACAGACTCATTGTCTTTTTCAAATGATAACTGTAACATTTTTTGCTAAAGTCCTTAAAGCTCAGACATAATTATGCTTGATGTCTAAGCCAACATAATGGTTATAATTAATACCTGGCCAATTAAAAGCTATCTATGGCTCCTTTATCTTTTTTTTTTTTTTTTTTTTGCTCTCACTTTCTTTTGCCCATGGGAGGGAGGGTAGGGAAGACCTAGGCACCATTGTGCAAAATTCTACTTAAGTATCACTCCTGGAATTACCTGTCTTATGTACCCTTGTACACAGCAGTTCTAATGTATCATCCAGAATGTTCCTTCTCCTGTTTATTTCTCTAATGCTGCAATAAGCAATCTTGTGTGACATCCCCTGTAGTGCGGTTGCCAGGCAGCAGAAAGAGAGCTGCAGCAGGAGGTGGGAGAGCTAGTCGGAAAAAAAGAAGAGGGATTCCAGGAAGAGGAGGGGAGCAGGACTGAGTGAGTTGGGGGCTGGGTTCAGGAAACTGCTGATCTAGAATTCCATCTCTTTGTCAGCTTTCATGTTCCCAGCATATAATGAGCCAATAAACTGAAGCTTAGTGGGGAAATAGAAATGGAGAAGAAACAGTGGGATGTTGTCCTTAAATGAGGTGTCAGTGATGTTTCTTATTTTGTGAAGGGGAGGTTTCACAAGCTTTTACTTTTTCTCTCAAACTTCTGTTCTTAGTAAATGTAGCTATACACTTCTAAAAGGGCACAGGCTCTCTGTGGGCTGGCATTGCTCCAAATCAGCAATGATTAGCACATAAAATCTCCCAGATCTTCTAGCTTTGCTCCTGGCTAACAGCCAAAGGATACACAAATAATTGGAAAGGTTCTGCACCTCCCAGCTGTCACATATAGAAGAGGAAAGCACAGAGAAGTAGACCCACAAGGCCCTTTTCATAAAATAGAGAATTGGGAGGATGTTCCATGGGCATGTCATTCAAGGTGATTCCAGAAGGCAACCTTCTCACTCTGATTTTTCTGTAACATTCAAAATTAGGAGCCACTGTTAAATCTCTTCCTCATCTCAGCTTGGAAAGAATCTTGCTCTAATGAGATTAAAATGGTTTAACTGGCATCCTAGTAGGAGGGACAGGCATAGATGGCACACAGGTTCCTTTGTGCCTGCTGGATATCCCCCAGCCCAGTATATCTTGCCTTTTGCCAACCTCCCAAGCTGTCTAGGACTAGATTGGACACACTCCAGTGGTAACATACAATAATTTTTTTACTTAGATGTTTGGTTATTCTTGTTAATCAAATAGAACAAGAACAGAAGGCTTATACAAAATGAACAGTGCATTTACAGAGAACTTTGTGCATATATGCATATTCTCAGGATCCCAAGTTTCTAGTTTCTCTTCTCAAAAGTTTCAAACCCATTATCTGGAAGGTAAGTGGTGAGATGATCAGAAAGAATTCAACTTTGCATCGTAATTACTATATTTCCATTTCATTGTAGAAATGAGAGTCAAGGAAGAATTGGATGGCCAGCTCTGGAGAAGTGACATATGGCAGATGACGTTCCTGCATTGGTATCTTCAGACTTGTTTCTCCTGTATGGATTCAAAATCCAAATTGGGCGCATGGAGGACTCAGTCAAGGACAGTCTGTGATTTTCTAAACATCCTGGCAGGAAGAATAAGTTTCAGAAGAATGGTTTTCATTTTCACACACCCCAGAAAGATATAAGAAGAAACATGGACTCAGCATATGGCTTAGTCTATAAAGTTCTTATCACAAAATTCTGAGGGCCTGAGTTCAATTCCCAGGGTCCATCTAAAAAAGAGCTGGGTGGGGTGCTTCTGTTTACCAACCCAGACACCAAGAAAACAGACACAAAGGGATCACTGAGGCTTATTGGTGAGCTAACCTAGCTGAATTGGGGAGTCCCAGGTAACATCATGAGACTCTTCTTCAAAAAACAATGTGAAGAACTAACAACACATCTGAGGTTGATTTCTTACTTCCACACAAATGTACACACACACACACACACACACACACACACCCCATGAAGAATGGATACAGCAGGGATTAATCAAATACAAGTGTCTGAATGTAAGAAAGCAAGCCTCATCTGTTCACAGAAACTAGGGCAAGGGCAGTCAATCTCTGCTTTTTCTTGGAAGGCTAACACTTCTCCCTAAGGATTTGCAAAATATTTATAGACCCTTGAACTCTCTAGGAGGCACAGTGGGAGTAAAGACACTAGGGATCCCTGCAGTGTACTGTGATTGTGGTTTTGTCACTCCCACACATCAGGGGGAACTAATCAGTGAGGCTGCCTGTTTGCTTGACCACACCAGTTAACTGCAGTCTCCACAGTGCTTCCCTGGAAACCGGAGATGAAATATCACACTATTTTTTTTTCATGTAAAATTTTGCTTTTAATAAAAGCAAGGCAAAAAATACTCTTGAGTCTGCTTCATAATTGTGCCACAGTGGAAATTTCTAGCAAAGCCTGAGAAGAGTCTGCATTTTGGACATTGTGTAATTATCTTTTAGAATTTCGTTCTTATTTTACTGAAGGTATGATGAGTTATTGAATAATGAAACCTTACTTCAAGTCTCATTGAGACCCCAGCATCTATATGCTAACCACTGCCATGTGATCTAATAGTAGACTTTAGATAAGGACTTGAAAGAGGTGAATGGTACTCACCCTCATGACTTTCTTACTGTTGTTTCCTTTGGATGGTAGAAAAGAGGACACTCAATTGTATGAGTACATTTTATGATTGTGCTGACTGTAAAACTGTGTGACTGTTTCACATTTACCAACCTTTCTCTATCTTGAAACATCTATGAAGGTTTCGTGGGGTGTATATAACTGTAGAGGTGGGACCTGTGTCTCTTGGAGATTGGCAAGCTACTTGTGTGAGAAATATCTTCAGTTAGTGTACTTTTTTCTACACAGTGAGACAAAAACATTATGGCAGACCATGAAGGTAGTAACACAAGGAAACAGAAAAACCATCTATTAGTAAGACAAAGATTCTGGTCTAGAGGAAATTAAGGCTAAGTTATGTTTGTCTGTTTAAGTCAGTTGAAACAGACTTGGCAGGTTTCATCCTCCTGATATGGATGGCAGTGGCTATGATATACCCTCCTTCCAAACACACCTGTGGGGAGCACTCCTACCATACAAATAATACCTGCCTTCCTCAAAATGCAGTCTTGTTGAAAAAGGTGTTAAAGCAATTTATGATGGGGGTTGTGATTTTTATTTGCAGTACAAATAAGAAAAGACTTTTGATCTAAGCCTATCTTATGCAGAAGCCAGACATAATTTTCTAGGCAGATTATATATATATATTCTGCATCTTCCTTTGGGGGGGGGAAAAAAACCCCTGTCCCAGATGCAAGCAGAGGCATAGTAACAGAAAAATAAAATAAAAGAGATACCTGTGCTCAAATCCATTACATTTCCATCCTGGAAGCATTGCCATTTTTCAAAGCTCATGCTCTTTTTTTTTTTTTTTGAGTTTGCAGTGGTGATCTCCAAGTGAATAAATGATCTGGTCAGAATTCTGTTCCTTTCTTAAGAATAACAGATAACGTCCATGAGAACAGCACACAGCTGTGGTAGGCAAAGAAGACAGATGTAGCATCTCAAGAAGAATGGATATCAAAACCAATTTAAGTAAAGCCTATTTTTAAAAGCTTCCTTAAATTATTCACATTGCAGTACTGGAAAAGCAGTGCTTTCTGTCAGCCTTTTATTCTCAAATACTTTGGTTTTTGTTTCCAAAATTACATGTGCAAGACATGCTCAGAGAATCTACATTAATTCACAAAGCAGTTTCAAAATCACTTAGAATGATTGAGGAAGGAATCTGATCTGCCAGATCTAGAAACTATTGGAGAAAACTGGTCCTGAGAGAAAAAAGACATGGCTTTCTCTTTTTTCTAAATCAGCTATTATTTTCCTAATTTTTTTCCATTATTTATTTATTTATTTATTTATTTATTTATTTATTTTACACTCCAGATTTTATTCCCCTCCAGATCCACCCTCTGACTGTTCCACATCCCATACCTTCCCCCTGCTCCCCTTTCTCTATGAGGATGTCCCCACCCCCTACTGCCCATCCCACCAGACCTCTAAACTCCCTGAGGCCTCTAGTCTCTTGAGGGTTAGGTGCATCTTCTCTGACTAAATCCAGACCTGGCAGTCCTCTGCTCTATATGTCTTGGGGGGGCCTCATATCTGCTGGTGTATGCTGCCCGGTTAGTGGTCCAGTGTTTGAGAGATATCAGGGGTCCAGGTTAATTGAGACTGCTAGTCCTCCTACAGGGTCACCCTCCTCATCAGCTTCTTCCAGCTTTTCCCTAATTCAAACACAGGGGTCAACAGCTTCTGTCCACTGATTGAGTGCAAATATCTGCATCTGACTCTTTCAGCTACTTGTTGGGTCTTTCGGAGTGCAGTCATGACAGGTCCCGTTTTGTGAGTGCTCCATAGCCTCAGTAATAGTGTCAGGCCTTGGGGTCTCCCCTTAAGTTGGGTCCCACTTTAGGCCTGTTGCAGGATCTTCTTTTCCTCAGGCTCCTCTCCATTTCCATCCGGCAGTTCTTTCAGACAGGAATGATTCTGGGTCAGAGTTTTGACTGTGGGATGGCAACCCCATCCCTCACTTGATGCCCTGAATTTCTGCTGGAGGTGGGCTCTACAAGTTCCCTCTCACCGCTGTAGGTCCCTCCCTTTGATTCCTGAGAGTCTCTCACCTCCCAGGGCAAGAAAGAGATAACCATGAGCAAACTGGATCAGTAAACTTTATTCAATTCTTTCCATATGCTAGGATAGAAAATTTAAATTTTTAGCTAAATTTTAAAACACCCACTATGAGATCTATATTAGTGTACCTTTTGTATGTGCAGGAGGAATCTAGTGTCCTTTTTCTTGTGGTCACCTTACCTCTTCTCTCCAGAAGAATTACAACAAATGACAGTATGTCTTCCCATAAGGGAGACATATTCTCTCCATATAACTCCAAGCAATAACATCCCAAACAGCACCATCCATGTGCATAATCTGTCTATACAGGATTACGAGGAAAAGGAGTGCATTTAGCAGGATGTGATTGGAATCCTCACACAGCACTGACAACATGATTTATTGATCTGAGAAACGGAGGTAGTATCAGGGACACATACTATAAACTAAAGAACTGTTGTTGGCCAGAAATCAATCAGGGTCACTGAGAGAGGTCAGGGCCTCAAAACTTACTTGAAATAGCAAAATTAAAGCAGAACTAAGTAAGACTTTGGATTTCAAAGGTTTAATGCATTATATATGTCATGAGCATCATTTATGTTTTTAAAAATATAAGTCACACAGAAAGACAAGGAATACATTTTAGCACAAGTTGTGTAGATAATCCTACATTTTTATTAAGTGTACAAAAAAGCACCTGACAAAGTCCCTTAAGTGTTTAGTTCTAGACTTGGAAGGAGGAGACATGGTCTGACCTTGCTCTCAAGAAATTTCAGGAAATCTTTCAGCTGAGAATCTTAGCTTCAGTTTCCAAGGTATTACACAAAAATGTACATTAGCATGTATCACCATTTATTTATAACTACTGGGATGTCTAATATTATCAATGTGGCAGGATCTAAAAATCACATAGGAGACATTGAGGAAGTTTCTAGATTAGGTTAATTGAGGTAAGACCCACCCTAAACAAGGGTGACACTACCTCTAGTACTGTAATTCTGTATTAAAATTAAAGCAGAAAGCATTCAGAACTGTAGCTTTTGTCTCTCTGTTTCCTGACTGTGGATACACTGGGTGAATTTGCTTTCCCACTCCTGCTATTGGGCCAACGTGATGGACTGTTCCATCAACCATGACCAAGTTGAATTCCTTCCTTCCTTACATAGCTTTACTTAGGTATTTGACAGTAATAATGAGGAAAGACAATGATATAAGGGCTGAGTAACCACTGGCTTATTGTTAAATTAATTTAAGAGCTATAGTATTTTTTAATAATAGCTTATAATGCTTGAACTTTTTATTTGTTGGGATGGTTATGTTTTAGATTTCTTTAAAAGTTATGTGAAATAAAGCACAAGTTAAATGAGTGGTCTTGTTCAAGCTTTCTGGCAAGGATGCATGAGATTGTCAAGCTCTCAGAGTTAAACAAGTGTGTCTAGAAACAGGACATGAGGCAGAAGTGGAAAATGAGAAAGATTCACCAATAAGCCTGCCCCTTGCCAAAAGGCTTCTCATTGATAACAGCTTGTGGTGGAATGGAAGTCAGTCATCAGGAAGTCAGCATACAGGTAGGATCTAACACTTAAGGAGCTCAGTGCCCTTGACTGCCGTTGTCCTTTCTCACTAGGGTCAGCCAAGAAAGACAAGGACTTGTGGAAAATCCACTTTATGAAAAAAAATAAAGTACTATACTATTCATTTAGATAAATATGTTGAGACCCAAGCAATTGTAATAGGTAGGAAAAATGGGGGAGGGGTTGAGATACTCTGGTATTTACTCATTAGATAAGAACTACCTCTGAAGAAAGAGTGTCTCACAGAGAACTGTCATTCTAGAAACATCTTATTTTCCCTATGCTTCCTTACACTAATCAAAGATTCAGAAAACTACATTACAAGAAGCTGGGTATAAAAGGAAAATGCAGAAGAAGATAGCTGGTAAATTCAAGAAGTTAGATACGACACAATTCATGACAAGAGTCCATCTGACTTAGGTTGAAAGATGGCTCCTAAAATTTCTGATTACAGCCATTTCTGGAGAGATGGCTTAGCTACTAAAATGCTTGCTGTATGAGCCTGCAGGCCTGAAATCAATCTCTTACTCCCATGTAAATACAACTGTGGTAGCATGAATTTGTAGTCTAAGCCCTGGTGGGGCAGAGACAGGATGATCCCTGGGGATCACTGGCCATTGCATCAACAGTGAGAGACCTTGTCTCAAAATATAAGCTGGAAAGTAGGACATTCAATGTTAACAACTGACCTTCTCCACACATAGGTGAACATGTGTGGCCATGCACACATCTATGCACACATGTGAACATGTATAAAAGTATTGCTACAGTAAAAAGATAAGTTTATGTATATTTGAAAAAGCATTGAAAATGTTATAGAAAATTACCACTACTATGGACCTCATTAGCATCAGATAAGGAGTTCAGGGAAGTTTTCCTAAATGATTTGCACATTTAATACACATCTGCATGCATGCACATGCACACGCATGAACATATACACACACATACATATCATTATAATTATATGCAATAAAATAAGTGGAGGCACCACCATGTGTCATTTAAAGCAAGTCTTGAGGAAGAAGGAATAAGCAAATAAAGGTAAGGAGAAGAACATGATGTACAGAGTCAGACAACATTGGGATTCATCTTGACCCTGCATGTGTTAGCTCTGTATCTTTGAATAATTTAATTAACTTTTCTCACCAATGTTTTCTCATCTACAGAGCAAAGATAAAAATAGGTATCTTGCAATGTTTTCACAAAGATTAAACATTATGTACGTAAAGCACCTGGCACATATTCAAACTGTAAGAAATTGCTATCATTACAGAAAGAGGACAGATAATATAACCTAGGCTTTACTTTGTGGATCAATGAAATTCCTTTTTATTAGAATCCTTGATTATCTGGCAAAAGCATCTCTCCTCATTTGCATCTCCCCATTTAAATTAGAAATTAGAAATGAGAGAACAGGAAAGAAGAGACAACTACCTAGTTGTGTTAGGAATTGGTTCTAATGGTATCTCAATTCAATTCAGCTCCCAAAGGCCACATTCCCAGACACTGAGGGTCTCTGCCCTCAGTTGGATTTGTTTGGCAATAAAGAATTGCCATACAGCCAATGGCTGGGCAGGTAGACTGAGGTAGGATCTGGAGATTTGTGCAGGCTAGGAACCAGGGAAGAGAGGGAGGAGACATTACCATGACGGGGAAGAAGAAAGACAAGACCTAAAGGCCCGCTGACACATGAGAATCAGGGGAAATGGACACATGGGCCACTTCCCCAAGTGTGTTGGGTAGCAGATATGAAGTAAAGATTTTGAAAGATGTTAACTCAGAAGTTCCAGAGGGGAGTGTTTGCTAGCAACAGGAAGGATTGGAACTGCCCAGCCTTTGAGCTAGTCAAGGCATTTAAAATTAACTGCTCTCTCTCTCTCTCTCTCTCTCTCTCTCTCTCTCTCTCTCTCTCTCTCTCTTTGTGTGTGTGTGCATGTGTGTGTGTGTGTGTGTGTGTGTGTTTCATTCATATCCAGAGGGTTGGGTGGCTGGGAGTGAGACCCATCAGAGCATGGAGTGATGACGTGACTACTGCAACAAGTTTTCTTCCTCTTAAAGTTGCAAAGCCTTCATCCATGGCTCTCTGAATATCTTTGATACCACAGAGGACAAGCACAACATTAAAGATATTTTCTCCTGAGAAGGCTGGAGTGTAATAGGGCAGCAGATGGAAAAGGTGATAACAGAAGTCAAGCAGACATTCGATTGCCTAGGATGCTTTCCAGAGGCAGATTCCAAGATCACCATGGGCACTTCATTCTTCTTCCTCCTTTTGGCCCCTTCCTCCATTCTCCTGTGGAGATGACCTTGGCATTAAGGGAGAAAGATCACACAAAATACCTTTGGCTTATAGGCAGTCTTCAAGCAAAAAAATCATGAAAGTTTTATGTGTATCACTTGAGTAGGTGGGACCTGTCTCCTAAAAATAGCAGCCCTGTGGCTCAGAAGAAATTAAAACAAGAAAAAAATGACTGAACTTCTTGGGAATTTTCTTTGAGTTTTTAAAATCAATAGATGCAGATGGTGGAGATGCCTTGTTCATAAGGAAAAAGCACAAATTGGGGATTTGTAATGCTGAACCTCCTTGGAATTCTTCTTACTGTTGGATTAGGACAACAGAATGTCTTTCAAGTTTGTTGTGATTTATAAATAGGAAATTATTCAGGGTCATTGTATTCTAGAATTAAGAAGCCAAGCACAGTTTTCTCTGGAAAGATAACCTACCCATTCTGTACGAGTGGACATGGCATGGCTTTAGATTTCCCTTTTCTTTTGGGTTTGGTATCCTTGAGTAGTGGACAGTCTATTCAACTGTGTAAAGCTACTCTATTCTTAGAGGTTTAAAGTGTCAATCAATATAAATCTCATGCTGTGTTATTCCATTTTCTTGTTTGCTCATGTGTGTCTCCCTCCTCTGAGCTCAAAAATGATCTATTTCTCAAGGTGTACTAATTTAGTCTCAAGATAATTCTCTGAGTTACCCATAATTATCAAACATATCTTATAGATAAAAAAAAAAAAAACTAGGTAAGGGGAAGGCTTGGGAATGACTTTTTTATGCCAAAGTGTGGCTGACATTAAGCCATTTAAAATGAAATACAATATAGAATATACGTTTGAAATAGAGAAACTTTTTCTTCTTTCTCAATTTCATTTAAAAGTATTTTTATCAGAACATCCCATGGAGGAGCATGGGACATGGCTCAGCACTTAAGAGTACTTGCTCTGCACTCATGAGGCTTCTATGTGAACATCATGGACTCCAATTGGTTCTGACTGAATTAGAGCTGACAAGCTGGCTCCGCAGATGAAAGTGTTCATTTGTGTGGTAAGCCTCCACAAGTGTGATCTCCAGAACTCACAAGGTAGAACAAGAGAACTAACTCCAAAGAGTTCTCCTCTGACTTTCACTGGTGAAACATGACATATCTATGAACCCCAACACCCACATTAATAATCATTTTTTAAAATTAAAAAACCTCTTCCAATGAGCATTTCTCCAATACCTTGACCCACACATTGGTTATGAGAGCAATAAGCCCTGGCTTGTTTCTCAGCGATACTACAAAAAAAGGACATGAAACTATATAGAAAGTAAGGTGCATGAAATGGAAATTCTATACCTGTACTCTTTTTCTAAGCCAACTCTGACACTGAATTATTAAATAAATTGTTAGGCTGTAGAATAAAATTGCCTCAAAATTTGGAAAGAAACATTGTAAACCTACCGAAAAGGCTCACTCAGCCAAAAAAAAAAAAAAAAAAAAAAATTTACCTGCTAGGACAATGCTTTAGATTAATGTAGCTCTCCATCTGCTCTATTTTCAAAAGATTCACATATTAATCACAGGCAAGTGTGGATAAAGCACAGGGGAACATAAGAGACTTGTCTTGTATACTAAGTCAAAGACTAAGAGAATGAATAGAGCTGTGGGTAACTTTCTCAATATATATGTGTGTGTGTGTGTGTGTGTGTGTGTGTGTGTGTGTGTGTGTGTGTTTAATGGAGAAATTGAAAAATCTGCTGCTGCTGGCTGAATATTTTCCATTGTTCCATGCTGTGCATATAATAGGAACTGTGTTTCAAGCCCTGTGCAGTTAGATAAATATGTGTTTAGAGTAGACAAATGAATTCTGTTTAAGAGTGACTGACATTATTTGGGAGTTAGACCATTGTGTTAGGCCATTGTCTACTTGATTACATCTGGAATTAACCAAAACCTTAAAATGGAAGGCACGTCTGAGGGGGAAGTTTTACTTAATATGTAATAGGAAGAGCAGCTTCTTTTTCTTTATTGAAAATAGATTATTCTCTCATACTATATATCCTGACTACAGCTTCCCCTCCCTCCACTCCTCCTAGATTCCCCAAACAACTCCCCTCCTCTCCATCCATTCCCCATCCATCTACCTTCAGAGAAGAGCATGCTTAAAAAAGACAACAACCAAACACAACAAAACAAAATACAATAATAAAAGGCAAAAGCCCTCACACCAATGACAGAAAAGGAAACCAATCTTACACAAAGAGAAGAATCCCAAGAGTAGGCAAATAAGGCAAAGAAACAATACCCGCAATTAAGAGTTCCACAAAAACACCAAACTAACAGCCATGACATATAAGTAGAGGATGTGTAGACCACTGTAGGCCTCATGCTTGCCCTCACAAAGACTGAAGTGACAAACTTAGGACCATGTTTAGTTGATTCTGTCAGTCATATTCTCATGGCTGATTCTGTCAGTCATATTCTCATGGCATACTCTCCTCTGACTTCTACAATGTTTAGGTCTCATCATTCTCAGGATTCTCTGAGCTCCAAGTGGAAGGACCCAATGGAGACCTCCAATATAGATTCTTTGCATACATGTCTATCTGTGAGTCTCTTCATCCACTTACTTTTGCTGTCTAAGGAACCCTCTCTGATGATGACTGGGCAAGACACACATCTAAGAATATAGCAAACTATCATTAGAAATCATTTCATTGACTTTTTTTTTTTTAAAGACTGTCATGTTTGGTTCTACCTTAAGACTCTGTGTTATGCAGTTTCCAGTTCCTGGCCATCTAAGCAATGTTGTGCATGGACTTCCTATCATAAAGGTGGCCTTAAGTCAAATCAGACATTGGTTGACCACTCCCACAAGTTCTGTGCCACCATTTCCCTAGCACATCTCGCAGGCAAGATAGATTGTAGGTCAAAGGTTTTGTTATTGGGTACGTGTCAAGGTTTCTATTTCAGGAGCCTACAGAGTAACTTCCTGCACCAAAGAGGCTAGAACATAGGGGTGAAGGCTCCATGTAGGCATTTGAATGCTTGGCTCAGCAAAGAGGATCTGGTGTCCATTTGCAGAGAGCAACAATCTGTCTCTGTAGTAGCCTCAGCCGGATCTCTTCAGGCACTTTCTCCCTCTACCCCATACACCTGATCCCTCCCATTCCTGTTCCCACCTGACCCATTCTACTTTTGAGGGATATCTAGGTTGTTTTGAGTTTCTGTAAATTAGAAACTATGAATGAATCCATAATGATCATAGGTGAGCAAACAATCCATGGTAGGATGAAAGGGTCTTTTGGTAATAGCCAAAGATTGCTTGTCCTGGGCTTATTCTTGAGGTAGATGAATTCCTAATTTTCTGAGAAACCAACATATTGATATTCATAATGGGTACACAAGTTTACATTCATATCAGCAATGGAGGAGTATTCCCTTTTCTCAACATCTTTGCAAGCATGAGCTGTCATGTGTTACTGATCTTTGCTATTCTAATGGGTATAAGATGGAAATCTCAAAGTACTTTTGTTTTTCATTTCCATGATGGCTAAAAATATTGAACATTTCTTGAAGTGTTTCTCACCCTTTATTGAGAATTATCTGTTTCAATATGTACTCGGTTTTAAATTGGATTATTTGTTTTTTGATATCTAATTCCTTGAGTTCTTTATGTATTTTGAATATTAGGCTTATATCAGATGTGGCATTGGCGAAATATTTTCCATTCCGTAGGATATTGTTTTGTGTTATTGATGGTGTCCTTCACCTTACAGTAGATTTTTAGCTTTATGAGGTCCCATTTATTAATTGTTGATCTTAGTGTCTATGCTATCAGTATTCTGTTCAGGAAGTTGTCTCTTGTACCAATGTATTCAAGGCCGTTCCTCACTTTCTTTTCTATCTGGTTCAATGTATCTGGCTTTATGTTGAGACCAATATAGAAACAATGCAAAAGGTTCCACTGTCAAGTTAACTCGGTCATTTAAGTGAAGAAGAAATAAATGGTGGGTAGCTACTGGGGACAGAATCCAAGGTATTTAGTGTTAGGCAAGCATTCTCCTAACTGAGATATGCTGTTAGTCTCCATGAATTTGTTATTTAAGCAACTGGTAATTTAGTGTTTGTTCCTTATGGCAAAGATTCATTTATTCTAACTAGTAATCATCCATCCTGATCAAACTGCAGCAAAATTAACTGCTGGACAATTTGAACCATCACTAAATTCTAGCAGTTACTAGAAATAGAATAGAAAATAACTCAGAAAAGAAAATAGAATATATTAAAGATCAATATCAATGAACCAATCTGGAAAATGAGACAGGGAACTGTGATCTGTAATTAGAATATAGCTGCTAATACTGAAAAAATAAATATAGATTATTAATAATAACTGATTTTATTAGTTGGGGTTCTTTAGAAAACTATAGTCTTATAATTTATATATATATATGTGTGTGTGTGTATATATATATATATATATATATATATATATATATATTAGTTCATATATTTTAAATGTACATCTCTGTTTATATTTAGAAAAAAATTTATTGCAAGTAGTTGTTTCACATGATTACAGAGGCTGGTGAGTTCCACAGTCCTTACTATACAGATCCAAGAAAGTTGCCGATATAAATTATAGTCAATTCTGGAGCCTTAAGAACCTGAAGGACTCATTGCTTAAAGAATATGCACCAGGCCCTGGACACATGAGCAGCAGCACTAGTAAGTCAGTTCAGGTGGTCAGGCAGAGACACAGGTCAACCTTCCTCACCTTTTTGGTTGTTCTTCCACCTCAATGGATTAAATGATACTCAGCCACATGGAGGAGGACCATCTCTTTATGGAGTTTAACAACTCAAATGCCAACTTCTGCAATCACTCTCACAGATGCAACCAGAAATAACTACTGTCTAGGTCTTTGGGCATCTCACAGCCCAGCCAAGTTGGCACATCAACTTAACCACTGCAAAAATATAACCAACATATAATTTTCAGACACACAAATACCCTATGATTTCAAATGTAAAAGGTTCATAAAAATGAGAAGATTAAACCTAAAATGTAGTGATATAATAGCGAGAGTCATGTATGAATGATCCAAGGAAAACAGTTATGAAGCTGATACTGGTTAAATGTTCACTGAAAAAACACAAATCATAACATTTACAGCAACTTAAGGAACATAAAATGGAGTAAGTATACTTTATGCAGCTTTAGGAAAGAGAATTGTGGGGGTTTAAGTGAGAAATATCCCCAGCAGTTCCATGTGCTACAGTTGGTCTGCAGTTAGTCGAGGTTTCAGTTAGGGGACTTTCTGGGACTTTTAGGAGGCTAAAAACTTCCCAGAGCAAGTGTAATACTAGTAGGGGTGGTTGAAAGTTTATACCCTCACTCCACTTTCTTCTTTCATGATCTCTCTCTCTCTCTCTCTCTCTCTCTCTCTCTCTCTCTCTCTCCTTGATTCTGCCACTCAGCTGTGATTTCCCATCAATATAAAGTGTTTCTCTGGAACCATAAGTTGAATAAACCCTTTTTGCCTGAAGTTGCTCCTGAACATGAGATTTTATTACAGCCATAGAAAAGTAACCAATAGAATAATGCAGCCATTACAATTACTATTTCACACTTTAGATAAAAATGAGATTAAATATGTATATATTTATATATATATTTTATGAATGAGAAAAATATGTACATATATATATTTACACATATTTTAAATATGAATATAAAAATTATAAAGCCTGCAACCTATAAATTTATTTCCATTGAAAGTCAACATGTATGAATTCATGTTTTAATTCATTTGAATATTTAATATCACTTCTCAATATATGACATTTAGACAAAAAATTAAAAACAAAACAACCAGAAACAACAGTTTGTTTGCCAGGGTTAATGAATGAGAGATTATGGTCATAATATATGGTAATAATAACTACAGTAACTTTTTAAGTTGGTCCATAAAAGTGAAATTTCATAAGATAGGTATAATTATGTTTTAGAAACTTTACTCATTATTTCAGACAGATTTTATGTTGCCTAAAGATCCATGCTTAATCTACAGCAGAAAGCTCAGGACTCATACAAATTACTTCCAATTCTTCTTTATCATAGTGTTAGCTTGCCAGCACTATCATGATACATTCTAAATTAGACAAATATGGATTTATTAGATTTTATTATGAATTAATCACTGCTAAAACTAATTTATATGAAGAATGTAATAATTTTGTGTCATTTTTGCTGTTAAATCATGTTAATTAGCACAATCAATGATCTCTTTTTACTGTAGGGTGATCTTATGTCTTACTTCTTGGTCGGACTACATTTTACAAGTGTCCAAAGACTTCAGCTCAATACACCTTGGGGGTTGCAAAGGCATGAGAAGTCAGATGAAGATAGACATTTTATGGTCTTTAGATAAAAAAAAAAAAAACAGAAATGTGAAGGCTTTTTGCTTTAATTCTTTGCCTAGAAAAGCATGAACTGCTTTCATAATAACAAATAAATAGAATGTATATTGCTCAAGGACACTACTAAGTAATCTACATCTACACATGCACACATACACACACACACACATACAAGTACACTTGCATGCACGTATTCATGCTCGCCCACATGCACATAGACATATATTATATGCATACTGTATATATATATATATATATATATATATATATATATATATATAACTTCAAAGCATCAGGAAGAGCATTATTTATATTTCTTAGGCAGTAGACTTCTCAAATAAAGCAAGGAACGGAATTTTATTGAGAACTTGTACAGCTGTACCTTCTCATACAGAAAAGTCACACAGAGCAGGCACAACAATATTCAGCTCTAGGTAAACATTCCTAAGCAAACTCAGTTTAAGATTCAAGTTTATAAGCCTTATACATACACACTCACACACACGCGCACACACACACACACACACACCTTCACCCCTTACCATGCTATACATTATACTACTTTTTTAGACAAATTAACTTTATACACAAAAACATTTTGTTAAGATAAGCCTCCCTTTGCACCTGCTTTTATAAAAAAATTGGTATTTCATTGTATCAAAAGGGTGTTGGTGAACAAGGTCATATATGTGAAATCTTTCATCGAATTCTGGGGCACAGGGTCGTTTCTTTCAGGCATTCTACACCTGTATGCTTTCATGGTTTTCTGTCTCCCTGTTGTTAGCTTCAGGAATGTAGGATTTACTGTTGATGACTGGAGGCAGGCACCTTAGGGTACAATTAGGGAGGAAAAGCCTCTGTTTTCAAAAGTGGTTAATTGACCTCCAAAGTTCTTTCTTTTTAATTTTATTTGTTTCATTTTATGAGTATTTTGGCTGCATGTAAATATGTACACTACAGGGCTGGAGAGATGGCTCAATGGTTGAGAGTACTGATTGCTCTTCCAAAGGTCCTAAGTTCAATTCCCAGCACCCACATGATAGCTCACAACCATCTGTAATGGGATCTGATGCTATCTTCTGTGTATGTGTGTGTGTGTGTGTGTATGTATGTATATATATATATATATATATATATATATATATATATACTCTTTTTATAAAAAAAAACCCTCTTATGAAAAAAAAAATATGTACACTACAGTAAGCCCGGTGCCCAAGGATGCCTTCTGGCTTCTGATCCCCTGAAACTGGAGTTACAGAGAGTTGTAAGCCATCATATGCATGCTGGGCATCAAACCCGGGTCTTCTGCTAGAGTTAACAGTTGCTCTTAACTGCTGAGGAATTTGTGTCATTTAAAACTGTTTAAAAGAGGCAGCCAGGATCACAGAGTGACTCTGATTCATTCTTCCCAGTGACCTAGAGTAATTCTGCATATTATAAAAGTAAAGTTTAAACCCAGGCATTTCTGACCATCTTTCCGGACTTGTAATGATCTTCAACTGAGCATGCTCAGAAGTGCGCAGCCATAGACTTGTGACTGCCTGCCCTCCATGAGCATGTGCATCTTCTTCGGGTTATTGACTTTGATTGATCAGAGAAGAGACTATTTTGCAAATATCTCCAGTGCTCTTCTTGCTACTGCTTCTAGTAATAAGTCTGTCTGGTTTTTGTTTTTGTGGGGGTTTTTTGTTTGTTTTGTTTTTTGTTTTGTTTTTAATATTTATTTTCCGGTCACACTCTTTGACGTGATAATCATTAGGGGAGAGTCCGCTACAGTCAGGTACCTCGTGATCTCTTCTCCTGTAGATACAGAAAATTTGTTCCAGATACTTTGCCATGTTCTGTGATCTTAATGAATTATTAACATCTGATATTACAAATGTTCCTCCCTTAGACTTCCTTTATCTTGGGTACTCAGCTTTCCCTATTGCCTCTGGGCCTGAGATAACATTTATTTGAAAGCTCTTCTTGGAATGTTCTCCCCCAACCTCCCTCACGTTAACGTGTCATTAATGGACCATAACTCATTGAGACAGACTGCCTATTATGCACCCCAACAGAGTAGAAAAATCATTTGCTTTACTGTTACATGTAAAAACTTTTATTTTTTCTGACAGTTTTATTTATAAAACCTCAGCTTTATTTTAATTTGATTCTAATGATGGCTTTCAAAAAATGATTTGAGTAAGTAAAAGTTTGGAAGAATGACATCTGTTTTGAGTCCACGGTAGTTTCTTTCCAGAAGTATTTATTGAAAAGATGCACTTCAGATGCAGAACTTCACTGTTGGAACAGTGAAAGAAAGTTAATTATTTAGAGCTGGTCATAGGGTGGCATTTACTCAGTGGGCGAACTTAAATGAGGAAGGGTTGTTTGTTGTTTTATTGGCAGTTCCTTCTTTAGGCAGCACATCCTTAAACAAAATCCAGATTCCCGGAAATCTCCATGCCTTTGAACACAAGTCGAATGCTCTAAAGTGGTAAAATGACCATTACTTTTTCAGATCATGTCAATAATTACCTGAAGTAAATTCAGTTCATAGTATACCAATGAGATCTTTTTGTTTCTGATTTTTGTTGTTTTTTGTTTTATTTTTGTTCTTGCTTGTTTGTTTGTTTTTGTCATTATTCCTTACAGCAAACTTTTGTGTTGACCCCAAGAATAAAGATACTTGCAACATTAAATAGTCATTAGATTTTGGTACTATGTTAAGTGAATTAAGGATAATTATGTTGCTAAGTTTTCAAATTCATTTTTATGCAATGGGGAAACATTGATCATGTCTAATTTTGCAGTCTGTATTGACTTTGGGTTTGACTTCAATCTTCCCCAAAAGTTCAATCCTTGACACATCATTTGATATTAGTAACCTTGCTGTGGAGTACCAATCTTCATGGAAAGAAACCCATTATACTGAGAGCAAGGGAAGCAAAGAGTGTGGAAATATTTTCAGGCTTAGAGAAAAGACCATAAATTACTAAATTAATAATACTAAATGATAAAAAGACTGTTATGATTTTCAAAGACCACAAAAGAAGTCTAGAAATGAGCAATAAAAAATTTACAAAATTCCAGGCAGGTTTTGTCTTAAAAGCTTTATTTCAGAAATATAATAACAAGAAGTGAGGCTAGCCAAACTGTAAAGGGGAAAAGTGTTTTGTTGTTGCTAGGTTGTCTGGGGAAGGGAATAGGGAGTAGGGGATAGGAATGGTTGCTGCCTGGAAACTTCTAAGGAAGAGAAAGACTGTCATGGGAATATCTTCAACGTCATAGGAAGATTTATCTCCAGTCATGAATTGCGTGGAAGCATTGTCCCATACTCTAGTAAATATTCCTGTACACTATGTCCTATACTATACAAGTCTACTGCTTGGAGTTACGTGCAAGGAAGAACATACTTTTGTGTTATTTTTCTTTATTTTTTTTCCTCTAACATTGCATATTATTACTGCGTCTAAAACATCATCTAGACTTTATTGAAAAGGGGCAGTTTTCTATTGCCCCCTAATTATTTTAAATGGAAACATTCAAACAATGTAGTTTTCCTAAATCTGAAAATGTTTGCCATCTAGTGAGCTGAAGGTCTTTTTCATTTATTAGTTTTGTTCACCTGAATTTCTCAGGATTGTAAAAACAACATCAAGGAATTCTAAGTCACAGTCTTGGGAGACTTCGGTTTTTTTGTTTTGTTTTGTTTTGTTTTTACATTCAATTAAAGAAGCCTTGTATTATCTGTCTACACTGTTTCATAGTCTTTAAACAAAACAAACAAAAACCCAAAACAAAACAACCAAAAGGACATTAACTTCTTAGTAATTAAGAAAAGACAATTAGTTTTCATAGAAATTTTTACACTGCACTAATATCAAATTTTAACAAAGTGTACTTAGTTAATTAACCTAAATGGAAATTTACTATATAAACATCTACTGCACTGGGTGGAATTTCATCACAATTAATGTTATTTGGATGATATAATTTGTATGCAGTTTTGTTCATCTGCTTATACATTTAATATCTTTGTATTTAATTTGGGTATAAGTAATTTACCATTGTACCAAATAATCCTCTGTGTAGGTAAACTGGGTTCTGAGGTCCCTTGGGCCTTTGTGGTAGACAGTTAATGAGGTAAGAGCAAATTGGAAGGGGTATTGTTTCTTGTTTTATTGTTTTTGTCTTTGTTTGTTTGTTTTTTGTTTTTGTTTTTGATTCACAGACATAGTCACATCATCCAACTGTTCCACCTAGGCATTTAACATGTATGTTCATCCTACAGCTGGGCAATTCCCGGGCCAGAGGCAGTGGACTTAGGAATGAGAGGTGTGTATCCTCTATCCAATGCTTTGGAATGGACTCAAGATTTACATGCACACTGATCTCAAGTGATCATATTTGGTTAATTTCTTTAGAGAACATGTTTTAGTATTGTTCAGTGGTCTCAAGAGCTTACTTAAGTAGTTATAGACTCTTCAGTTCCATTTTCTTGCATTTGTGAGTTTCTTTTCCATTTCTTTTTGTTTTCTGTTTTTTGTTTTCAGAATTTGTTTTCCATTACTTTGGAAAGTGAAAAAAAATTATGTTTACATAGTTTACAGCTTTAAACAAACTATTTAGCTATTTTCTGACAATGTATGTATTACTTAAAAAATAAGATAAATGCTGGTTAGGGAAAACACCTCTGAATAAATGTATTAATTTTAGTGTATACCTATGACTCCTATAACAGTCAAGGAAGGAAGCATCTTGATCTTCTTATAAGGTTCTGAGGTATGCTAGAGGATTTTCTTATTTACAGTGGGGAAATACAAGACTTGTACTGTCTATAAATCACTCACTTCTAATAACAAGCAAGTGGCATTGCCCTGAATTCCAGTTTCACAGGTCAGAGACTGCACTGAAAAGAAGCATTCTTGAAGTCTGCCTGACTCTAAAGCACAGTGTTTTGAGTAATAACTCCATGGGCTTTTATAACAAAATTATACTTGGAAATGATAAAACTGAGTCCACTCTTCTACTCCATCCGTTCTCTCTCCACCTGAGTACAACACTTGTCTTTACCAATTCTCTCCTTAATTAAGTGGTAGTATTTCACTTCATGCTTAGAGTTGGGCTAACCCTGTGTTTCCATTTTGGTTCTTCTATCTAGTTCTGATCAAGAAGATATTTAACTTTTCTAAGCATCTCTTTCTTCACCTATAAAAATGGGTATGACAATTCTTATCTCATCGAATGTTTAAAAGTCAGGTTTAGATATTGTACTAAAAAATTTATCATGACTTCAATAGGATGAGCCCTGGCTACACAGTAGCAAGTTTCATTAAAATAATATAATTTTTAATGTAGGTGTGCCTTCTAACTACTGTAGCACTTTTTTTTAAATTGGTAAGTGCTGCCAAGAGACCTCTTTTTAGTTTGTATCTCACAGCTGTTTTCTGTACTAGTTCTTGATGCCAATAGGATAATGATGACATAGGTAAATAGAAGCATATACATCTGCCATGTCCAGAACAGGCACAGTAAACAATCATGCTAAATTCATCCAAGACCTCACATCCCAAAAGTCATTTAAGACCCCTCACAGCTGTCACACTGTTCATCCAGTCCCTTAGTGTTCTCTTGTTCCCAGTAGCATGGCCCGAGTTAGATCCACACTTCTAGTTCCCTGCTGAATGCTGCTGCTGACTGCAGTCTCTCCTCTCCTTTTCCTTCTCTGCCTTGACGGAGAATAATTATACTTATTCATTCCATTACCATATCTTATAAGTGCCCTCCATCTTAGTTTGCAGCATTTCTTAGAATAATATATGTTTCACAGTATGTACAAAGTTTACTGGGGGTCAAGAAGAAAGTAGTCAAAATGTCCTTTTGCTTTATGGTTTATTTCTTTCTAAAAATATATCTGTATGATTATAATATATCTTATATACTAGAATAAAATAAAATTGAGGCTGAGAGGATACCTCTAACAGTGAAGTACATGGCAAACAAGTATGAAGACCTCAGTTCTATCTCTAGCACCCAAATTAAGGTCCGGCATCATGGCAACTGTAATTCCAACCCTAGAAAGACTGAGCCATTAGGATTCTTGAAGTTTGCTGGTCAGGCAAAGCAAATTGGTGAGCTGTGGGTTTACTGACAGACTGTGTTGTGAGAAATGTTAAAAAGAAAGAATATAGCAAGTTCCCGTGCTATGCCCTGGTTCTCTCAGCCCTGATGGCCTGGCCAGCCACACACTGGTAAGCAATGGCCCACCTGCTTTTGTCTTGTGGAGCTCTGACTCAGAACTCCATGATCTTTCTACCCAGTTCACTAGGTTCCCACTGGTGGGTTGCTACCATGCGAGCCCCATGCTTCAAATCTCCCATGGCCTTAGTGGTGCACATCAGGTAAATCCATGCTTTGCTGCTGTACCTTTCTCTCTTGAACCCAGATGAGCCACTGTGAGAAGAAAAACACCATACAAACTTAGCTCAGAAACAATAGTAACTCAATCTCTGGGCACAACAACTAAAACCTATCTTGTAAGCCTTATTAAAATCTGATTCCTCTGGTGGCAAATCCTTGCAGATCTGCCATGATACCAGGAAACTCTAGAAGATACATCTTACCCCTTATGCTGTCCTTGTTCCAAAAAAAACCCCTCTCTCTCCTGCTTCCTCTCTTCCTCTATCCAATCCAGAAGTCCCTCCTACTCACCCAGTGATTGGCCCCTTGAATCATTAAGGGATTGGTTCACAAGAAGTAACATGAGTATGTAACTCACTCCTTGTCTGAAGCCCCTCCCAGGAGGGCAGAATTAGCATCAAAATACAAACAGTTTCAGGGCTATCCACCACAACTCTGTGTCAATGGTACAGATCTGTTTGACTAGACTGCAGTACTCTCATTTGTCCTATTGATCTGAGTATTCTATGAAGGTATTTCTTAGATGAAATCAATATTCAGGTCAGATTGTAATAAATCTGGTTGTTATCAATAATATGGATAGGCTTCATGTTGAATTTCTGGAGAAAAGTGTCAACTCCCCCCCAACAGACAGACACAGACACACACACACACACACACACACACACACACACACATGTGTACATAAGGAGAATAAACAGGACTCTGTTGTTTTAGCAGACTCTCATTAGAAGTGAATTGCAATATCAACTTGTCCAGAATCTCTAGCCTTGAAATATTCAGTCTTGGCAGTTGCACAATCTTGTAACCATCCACAAAATTGTCTCTCACTCTCTTGATTGCTATTAATTTTGCATTTCTACAGATCACTAAAATACACATACTGTGCTAAAAGTTCTTAAAAGTTTTAATTGTATGCTTACATCTTTTACTTATGACTTTAGTGACTAATGACATATAATTGCTTTAGTGGAAAGATTCTGATATGATACCTACCCCATTCACTATTCTCTGCACTGTATGCCATAGCATAGGTACAGAATGCCTAGTCTCTGTGCCAAATGCCAGGCATCTTTCAAGAGCACCCAGGATCTATGAATATGAAAGACTGTTGATGTTTTTGTGTATATTGTCACCTGACCTTTGCCTTTGCTCTTATCCTGGATGTGTGTACACTGGTGCCTGGTGAACCCTCATTGGTGGTCTGTGGACTCTGTTCATGTTCCCCTCCTGAGAAATTAATATATCTGCTACATGTACTTAGATAATCCTTTCCATTTCCATACTGACTCAATTTATCTCAGTAATTCTACTATCTATCAGCATTTCCTCTTCATTATACTGGGGAATTACTTCTTATCAGTATTCATTGTACAAAGTATTGAGTTACATATAACAAATTATTTCAGGTATACTGTTTACTTGGACCACATGTTCCCCCTTTACGCTCAAATGTTGAATTCTTAAGAATTATTGGTTTATTAATGTTTTTATTTTCCCAACCTCAACATAGCTGAAAAATATGTAGTAAACTGAATCACATCAATGCTTCCTCATATATTAGATTTTGCATAGAAAAGTGTGAAACTAAATTTATTATCCTATATAAATTCTTTCAGAAAATAGGAGAGAACACTAAGAACTTACTCATTTTGTAAATTATAATAACCCTGATATCTGACACAGATAAAAACATTATAGTAAAAATAAAACTACAGACTGAATTTTCTCATAAGCAAAATTTAGGAATAATTGCAACACATACAGGCACACCAGTGAGTTTATGCTATTCATATGATTCATCATTCAAAGGCTAATGTAATTCACAACTTAAAAAATTAATTCACAACAATGTCAAAAATATCTGAATACTTTATCAAATCAATTTAAAAGTCTTACAAAAGCTGGAAAATGAAAAAAGACATGTCTAGGTCCTGTGAGTTAAGCCTTCTGTAAGAGGTACTAGTGTCCTGAGTTGGAGGCCAGCTTTGGCTTCACAGAAAATCCATGTTAGAGACCCTTTCAGAAAGAGAGAAAAAGTAATGCTGAGACAGCCTACGGGAACTTAATGGGAAATTACTGACACTACTCTTCCAACACAGAGAAGAGTGTCAGGTTGCCTACTTTCATCATCTGCTCTAATTTACTTCTCTGTTGTTGGAATAAAACACAGACAAAAGCGAACTTGGGGGAGGAAAGGTTTTATTTGGCTTACTGGTTATAGTCAGTTACTGAGGGACTCCAAAGCAAGAACTCAGAGAAGGAACTTAGGCATGATGTTCAAGGCAGAAACTGAAACAGAGATCATAAGAGAAGGTACTGATTTGATCACCATGGCTTGTTTAATTTGGTTTTTTCCTTCCTCAATAATGTATTTATTTGTTTACTTTATATCCCAAATGCAGCCTTCCTCCCTCATCTCCTCACAGTCCCACTTTACAAATCCCATCCCTCACTACCCTCTATTTGTATCCTCAGAGAAGGGGAACCCATCATTGGGTATTACCTCATCCTAGGATGTCTAGTCCCATCAGGACTAAGCTCATCTTCTCACACTGAGACCAGACCAGGCAGTCCAGTTAAGGGAAGAGATCTAATCACAGGCAACAGAGTCAGAGAAATCCCCTGCTCCATTTGTTAGGGGACCCACATGAAGACCAAGCTGAACATCTGCTACAAATGTGTAGGGGTTCTAGATCCAGTTCCTGCATGTTCTTTTGTTGGTGGTTCAGTCTCTGTGAGCCCCCATAAGCACAGATTTGTTGACTCTATAGGTCTTCTTTGACCCCTACAACTCGATCACTTGTTTTTCTCACTCATCCATGAGACTCCCCAAGCTCCACCTGAGTTTGGCTGTGGGTTTTGGCATCTGTTTCCATCAGTTGCTGGATGAAGCCTCTCAGGAAACAAACACACTACATTCCTGTCTGAAAGAGTAGCAGAATATCATATAGTGTAAGGGATTGGCTCTCTCATATGGGATGGGTCCCAGTTTGGGGATGTCAATGATTGTCTATTCTCTCAGTCTCTGCTCCATCCTTATCCCTTCACATCTTTTTGGCAGAATAGATTTGGGGCTGAAGGTTTTGTGGATCGGTTGTTGCCCTCTCTCCACTAGAACTCCTATCCTCACTATGAAATGTGGCCACTTCAGTCTCCATATTCCCCTCTAGTAGTAATCTCAGCTAGGGTTATTGCTTATAGACTCCCAGGAGCCTCTCCCTTCCCGGGTCTCCAGGTAGTCCCAAATGCACACAGTTAATTTTTGTTCTCACTCCTAGCCCTCTCCTGACAGTGCCCATATCTAATCCCCATAGCTGTTTTCCTTCTCACTCCCTTTACCACCCAGTTCCATTTCTTCATCCACCTGCAGTGACTATTTTGTTTCCCCTTCTGAGTGAGATTCATGCATCCTCACTTGAGTCCTCATTATTACCTCATTATTTGGGTCTGTGGACTGCAGAATAGTTGTCCTGCTCTTTATGGCTAATATTTACTTTTTTGTGAGTACATACCTTAGATGTCTTTCTGGGTCTGGGTTACCTCACTCATGATTGTATTCTCAGGTTCTATCCATTTGCCTTCACATTTTATGATGTCTTTGTTTTTAATAGCTGAATAGTATTTCATTGTAGAAGATGCATTACATTTTTCTTATCCATTCATGTGCTGAGAGAAATCTAAGTTGTTTCCAGTTTCTATGAACTATGGGTTACTATGAACATAGTTGACAAAGTGTCCCTGTAGTATAGAGGGGCATCCTTTGGGTATATGCCTAGGAATGATAGAGCTGGGTTCTGGTATAGAAATGTTCTGAATTTTCTGAGAAAATACCAAATTGATTGAAAAGGTGTTTGTACAAGTTTGCACTCTGATCAGCATTGAAGAGTGTTCACCTTGCTCCAAATCCTTGCCAGCATGTGCTATCATTTGAGTGTTTAGATCTTGGCCATTCTGACAGGCTAAGATGAAATCTCAGAGTAGTTTTTATTTGCATTTCCATGATGACTAAGAATGTGAACATTTCTTTAAGTACTTCTCAGCCATTAGAGATTCATATGCTGAGAATCATCTGTTTAGCTCTGTACCCCATATTTTAAATTGGGTTAGTTGGTTTGTTGGTGTCTAGTTTCTTGAGTTTTCTATATATTTTGGATATTAGTCATTAAGTTCGGCTAAGGATTTGTCTATCTTTTTTATTTTCCAATAGAACCAGTTCTTGGTTTTGTTTATTCTTTGTATTGTTTTCCTTGTTTCTAATTCATTGATTTCATCCCTGAGTTTAATTATTTTCTACCATCTACTCTTAGATGTGTTTGCTACTTCTGCTTTTTCCTCCTCCTCCTCCTCCTCCTCCTCCTCCTCCTCCTCCTCTTCTTCTTCTAGTTATACTTTTAAATTGCTTGTATGACAACTCTCCAATTTTTTTTTTTATGAATGCACTTAGTGCTATGAATTTTCCTCTTACCACTGCTTTCATTATATTCCACATGTTGGGGAATGTTATGCATTAATTTTCATTGAATTCTTGAAAGACTTTAATTTCTCTCTTTATTTATTCCCTGACAACTCATTCTGTACAGAGTTGTTCAGTTTCCGTGAGGATGTAGGCTTTCTTGTTGTTGTTGAAGTCAAACCTTAATCTATGGTGATCAGATAAGATACAAGGGGTTATTTCAATTTTTTGTACCTGTTGAGGGTTGCTTTTTGTCCAATTGTATGTTCAATTTTGAAGAAGTTTTGTGAGGTACTGAGAAAAAGGTATATTCTTTTGTGTTTGGGTGAAAGTTTCTGTAGTTATCTGTTAGGTCCATTTGGATCATAACCTCAGTTGTTTTCTTTATTTCTTGTTTAAGGTCTATCTCAATGACCTATGCATTGGTGAGAATCGGATGCTAAAGTCTCCTACTATTAATTTGTGTTCAAATTAATCATTAGTAATGTTTCTTTTATGAATATGGATGCCTTGCATTTAGGGCATAGATGTTCAGAATTGAGAGTTTATCTTGATGGAGTTTTCCTTTGATAAGTATAAAGTATCCTCCCCCATTCCTTTTTATTAATTTTGGTTGAAAGACTACTTTATTCAATTATAAGAATGGTTACTATCAATTGCTTCTTCATTCTGCTTGCTTGGAAAACTTTTTGTTAGCCCTTTTCTCTAAGGTAATGGCTATCTTTGTTGACAAAGTGTGTTTCATATATACAGGAGATTGATGAATCTTGTTTTCACTTCCATTTTTTTAGCCTATATCTATTTATTGATGAACTAAGTCTATTGGTGTATAAAGATAATAATGACCAATGATTATTAGTTCCTGTTTTTGTGATGTTGATGGCATTAGTGTGTGTGTGTGTGTGTGTGCATTGTGTCAGTCAGTCAGTCAGTCAGTCAGTCTTTGTGCTTCCCTTATTTTGTTTTTGCTGGTGTGGAATTATTTATTTGCTGTGTTTTCTTTGGTGTAATCTCCTTTGGTTTCCTTTTGCTATTTTCTATAAGGCTAGACCTGTGGATAGATTTTGTTTAAATTTGGTTTTGTCTTGGATTATCTTATTTTCTCTATCTACTGTGATTGAGGCATTTGCTGGGTATAGTAGCCTAGATTAACATCTATCATTTCTTAGAGGTTGTAAAACATCTATCCAGGCCCTTCTAGTTTTTAGAGTCTCTGTTGAGAGGTCAAGTATAATTCTGATAGGTCTGGCTCTGTATGATACTTGGCTTCCTTTTCTCCTTCAGCTTTTAACATTCTTTGTTTGTTCTGCAGATTTAGTGTTTTGATTATTACGTGGTGGGTGGATTTTTTTTTCTGGTCCAATCTAGTTGGTGATTTGTAAGCTTCATGCATGTTTATAGGCATCTCTTTCTTTAGGCAGGGCAAATTTTCTTCTACAATATTGTTGAAAATAAGTTCTGGACCTTGGAACTGAGATCTTCGCCTTCTATCCTTATTATTCTTGGGTTGAGTATTTCCACAGAATCTCAGATTTCCTGGATGTTTTGTGTCAAGAACCTTTTAGATTTAACATCTTATTTTAGACTGATGTACCAATTTCTTCTATGCCAGAGATTCTGTGTTCTTCTATATCTTTTATTCTGTTCGTGATGCTGGCATCTGTTGTTCCTGTTTTCTTCCCTTGGTTTTCCATCTCCTGATTCCCTCAGTTTGTATTTTCTTTACTGATTATTCTTCCATTTTTCAGGTCTTGAACATTTCTATTCACTTCCTTCTTCTGTGTCTTAATTAGGGTTTCCATTGCTATAAAGAGACACCATGAACAAGACAACTCTTATAAAAGACAAAATTTAATTGGGGCTGGCTTACAATTTCAGAGGATTGTTCCATAATTATGATAGCAGGAATCATGACTGCATCCAGGCAGACAGGATGCTAGAGAAGGAGCTAATAGTTTAGCATCTTGTTCTAAAGGCAAACAGGAGAAGACTGGCTTGCAAGCAGCTAGGAGAGGTCTCAAAGCCCAGCCCCATAGTGATATACTTCCTCCAATAAATCCATGCCTCCTAATAGCACCACACACTGGGCCAAACATATTCAAACCAGTCCAAACTATTTGATTGTATTTTTCTGTATTTCTTTATATTTATTCATTTCCTCTTTTCAAAACCTTTACCTCTTTTGTGGTATTTTCTTCTATTTCTTTGAGGGATTTATTGATTTCCTCTTTTAAGACCTCTATCATATTTATAAAATTGGATGTAAGGCTGTTTTATTGTGCTTCTTTTGTGCTAGAATATCCAGGACTTGCTGTAGTAGGATAGGTGTGCATGGACAGTGCCATAAATCCCCTATACTTTGTTGCTTATGTTCTTATGCTGGTCTGTAGCCATCTGGTTGTCCCTTGATTTCCTGATGAAGCATGTACTGGGTAGGTGGGTCAAACATTGATTTTCTTGGTACAGAGGCCTTTGATGGGCAGCCTTGGGCTAGAAAATGTAACTCACAGAGAAGAACACATCTCAGAGTATCTTGGTGTACCCCAGTGGACATGTGGAGCAGGGCATTGGGACAAGGGAAAGGGTCTAACCTGGATGTTCTTGGTGTATCAAGCCTGGATCTGATGGAGTTTAGGCTAGAAAAGAAAATAAAAACCACTCTCTTCTCTTCTCTGGTGATTCCACGTTGTATTAACCTGACAGTTAAAATTATCTTCTCATACAAAACAATTAATAACTAAAGAAAATCTTAAACAATCAAAATTATTATTATTCAGTGATCCCGTTATCTTAGAAAACAAGCCACAAGTTGATAGAAAATATTTGCAATCTATCAAAGTGATGCTCAAATTCCAAATTTACTTAAACTACTATAAGTTAGCTATAAAGATGGAGAAGCATGCCAAAATGCTGGCAGCAGTTCTGTGACTTCTTTCAGGTAAAGTTACTACATTTATAGACTTGGAAGGGCACTGGAACACTCTTTTTTTCATCTAGATATGCTCTTCTTTGAACATGTTAAATCCTAAACACTAGAATTGAGTTCTATCTGAATAGAAAAAAAATGTTTTAATTTCTAAATTTGAAATAAAATCTTGAAATTATTTCCTTTTATATGTTGTAAAAATGAATAACTGTTAGTGTAGCATTCTGGCTAAACTCCACCCCACAGTTACCTGGCAACAGCCAGGTATGCTCCGCCCCACAGTTGCCTGGCAACAGACAGGTAGGCCTGGTCCACTACAAAAAGGGCTGCTTGCCCCTCCTCTCTCTCTTCCTCTTGCTTCTCTCTTTCATTTCTTATCTCTTACCCTTCTCCCCATTCCCTTCCTCCCTTCTCCATGTGGTCATGGCCGGCCTCCAGCTCTCCACTTCTCTACTCCCTCCACCTCTCTGACTTTCTCTGCCTCTACTACCCTCTTAGCTCCCTTCCCCATGCCCTGAATAAACTCTATTTCTATACTATAATGTGTGGCTGGTCCCTCAGGGGGAAGGGATGCCTGGGCTTGGGCCCACTGAGGCACACCCTTCCCCACACCTATCTCCCCACACCCATATAACATATATCTTAAATCATTTTTATAAGCACATCATTGGTGTCATGACTCAGATTAGAAACTCTGCTGGTTTGCATACCACCTCAGCTACCATGAGAGATCCATGCTCACTAGCTCAAAAGAACCAGTAAGCCCCCATTCCCCACTGGTCAGAGTAACCATCCATATGGACTCAGGAGGGAGTTCTTGAGCTCAGAGCTACTCCTTTGTGGCCCTGAGTAAATGACTGTCCACATGGTCCCTTGGGAGAGTTCTTGGGTTCAGAGCTACCCTGTTTTGTCCATTCAGTCTTTCACTGACCCTCATTTTAGGACTTATTTCCTTTGCTCATTCCTCTTTCCTTTTGCTCAAGCCAGGCCTGGACCACTGCTCTCTCAAGAGCACTGCCTCTGAGCATTAGCTCCCCCACCCCACATGTCTCACCCAGGGGTCAGTCTTCACTGCCTTTGTCCTATTTAATAGGATGTCTTGATCTAAACCAATCTCTCTCTCCATCTCACTAAACTGGCACTTTCTCAATAAGAGCTCATAGTGCAGACTTCCCTCTCCCCTCTCATTTGTGGCTCGCTGAAACCACAGGTTCATTTAGTTTGTCAGAGAAGGAAGTCTGATTTGTGCTCCCTGATGGGTACCTCACTTGCAGCCTTTCCCCCTCTGCTCCTTAGCTCTGCTCTTGGTTCTCAGCTAGAGGGGTGGGTCTGGCCCTGCTTCTTGTGTCCTACCAGAGGCCCTTAGACTTGCTTTCCCTTGAGCCATGCATCAACCACCTGCCACCCCTGCCAAAGCTCACATCTGTGGAAATGCAACTTTGTCGCTTCTCATTCCCTATCTGCCCTTAAAACAGCTTTTGCCTGGTCTGAGAAGCCACTTCTACACATGTAAGCTCCTTCTGTCTCTGCCCCCTGCCAGGGACTCTGCTGCCTCCCCTCCCCCTCGCTGTCTGCTGGGCTCCCTCAGCCTGCTTTCCCACCAGTCCCTGATCCCTGATAGCATTTCCACCTTCCACCACACATGAGGGACTTTCTCCCTCTCTCCCTCTCTTTCTATGCCACTACTGCTAGTTTTCTTATTTTGGTCTTAGCCATATGACTCTTTGCTACTGCTATTAAATTTTACTCAGTTATAATCAATATATATTGCTCTCAGTCCTGTCAGAAGTTTGTTAATTCTTAAGTTTATAGCAGACATAATTCCCAAAGTCCTTGACAGTTGGCCCAGAATGATAGATGGGCTCAGAAGATGTGGACATAGCTACAGTATACTGCCTAGATTGTGATATGACAATCACTAAAAAAGCAGTGTTATAATAAATGATCTGGTCTGGTGTGATCGGCAAGGATGGTCAGCGGGGATGGTCAGCGGGGATTGCGTGGCTCCAGAAACAACACCAGGCCAAACAGTTCCACATGGGGGGTTTATTGGAAAAGGTGGGGCAAGGTAGCAGTGAGAAGAGAAAGGGAAAAGAGCAAGAAGAGAAGAGAGAGATCAGAGGGGTCTTCTGTTTATATATGGAGAGTGACATAGCCACAGGTAAAGTTGGGCTGTGGGCCAAGTGGATTCTGGGAACATGGTGGCTGTTGCCTTAGCAACAGGTGGACAGGTCTGTCTCCTGGGTGTGATGTCACTGGTTTGGTGGTCCTGATGCCAACAGTTAGCAAAATACATTTCAATATAAATTCAGCTCACTTTAAAAATCACTGATCTAATGCTGGGCTTTCAGCAAGAACACTTAGTTACTATAGGATGGGTGGGAAACAGGAAGTTTCTGGTAAATATTTTGTTGCAGTTAATGGAAATGCTTACACTGTGTTTTTAAAAAATGACAGGATAAAACATTAACTTTCTCCTGGCTAATGCAATAACAAGGCATTTTAAATGATGTAAAATGATCCTTCAGAAGGCATGATAGAGCAAAAATAACAATGTCAGGAGGTGTGCACTCTCCTCAGCACTGGCATTCTGTGTCTTCACTAAGCCTCAAAGATATTCCAGCACCACTATTCTTCCCCCATTTCATAGGCATAATAAAATGATTGGCCCAAGCTTCCTAGCACTTCCTCTCTGCATCCAGTATTCTGTAATAAGTGATCTGTCCTTTGGCCTTTGCCCACATATGCCCTCTGTTTTGTAATTTTAATAGATTAAGGCATGGATGCTTCTTTTCTTTAATGCACTCTTAAGACTTGAAATTTAGGGATCTATTTTAACAATAGCAAAAATAAAAATAGGGCTAGGAAGATGGCACAGTCAAATAAATAATTGCCTCATTAGCATGGAGACCTGAGTTCAGGTTCTCCATAGAGCTCAATGACTAAGTGAATGCTCTTTGTAACAAAATACCTGAAAATCAAAGAAAATACTTGAAATCAATATCTAGCTTCCACATGCATGTATGTACATGGATATAAGTATACACACACATAGACATACACAGATATATATGCATAGAGATGAGCACACAGGTATACATATATGCAAGCACAAATACATACACCTCACACACAAATATTAATTTTAATTGGTACTTATGATACTCTTAGCACAGTATTTGTTCATAAGTTTTCAAAAGAATAAATCATATCCACCCTCATATCTGAGGCTTTGTATACATTGCAGAAAATATGAGTTTTAATAACTCATATTAAAGTGAATATGAGATTGATTCTAAGAGAAGTCAAAAGACATGTTTTGCTTTGTTTACAAATTGGCTATTGTGAATTTATTTCTTTTTCAGAGTAATTAATTACATGGATTATAATAAATTTGTCTCATAATTATGTGTATGTCACATAATTCTAGAATCTGACATTTTTACTATATAAATAAATGGTTACCAGCCTTTTACTCTTACATACCAGATATAGTTACAGAAACAAATAGTCCTATATTAACAAGCTATATAACCTGAGGCTGAGTTCATGATGTAGTTTCATTTCATTGATTTTTGTCACAATATAATAATATATAATTTCTTATCTCTGGCACCTAGTAATTTTGTGGAATGAATTATTTACTAGCTGCCAGTGGTTCAACTAGAAATTACTTTAATCTGTCTTAGTGCTTCAGGAAGTGGGTAGTATTCAGTGAAATCACCACTTCTATTAAAACACACTCTGGTGCTATATTTGCCTTTCTTTATCTCTGGTAAACAGAATTAAAGTCAATAAAATGGTGAAACTAACTTTAAAAAATTACCAAAGCACCAGAAAAGTGGAGCCCAGATCTACCGGGTCTCTATAAATGTTTTCAACTTCTATAGATATATAAAAGTAGAGTTATTCAAATATGATTTCAGGTACAAATATTCTTTAAAACCTGTAGGTCATCAATCAATGTTAATAACAGGGGTTTGCATAATGTGACTTTAGGCTAATAATAATCTCTACTTCCTGAATCTTTTCATGTATCTTTTAATCTCATCTATGAGAGGAGAAATCTGTTTTCTTCCATGTCCCTTTGAAGTGCTATCAATGTTCTTTCCAGTCTTTATTGGCTCTGCTATGACACACAACCTCCCAGCTCCACCACAGTGGGCTTCCTAGGCTCTATCTCTGAGGAACAACCATCCAGCCTTCCATAGGCCCTGCCTGAAACACTTTGGCTATTTCTGTTAAGTGAAACTTGACTCTTCCTTAATGACACTGAAAATCGCAAAATGTTTCTGCGGGAAATCCTGCCTCTCTGTATTCCTATTGCAATCAGTGTGCAATTGAAGTAGTTTCTAACTGTATTCTACATTTCCTGAACTCCAACATTGTACTCCATCCAGTACTCTGGACTCACTCAAAATAAAGTGCTCGCTTGATAAAAGAACACTACTGATTTCTTATGGCTAGCAGGATAAAGTCTGCACTAACTCAACAGGCCTTAAAGATGTGTTAACCTGCTTATTTAATCACAGTATTTTCAAACTGTTCCTTTTAATCAAACTTTATTTTTACTTTTGTGTTATCTCCACCGAAACTTAAACGTGTAAGCATACTTTCTCAACCAAGAAAATGTTTCCTCTTGACCCAAGATGTCCCAATCACAAGCATTTGTCACATACAACTCTAGCCCCACTCCTCCTGAAGCTTCTCCCAATCAGTGTGGGGCAGAGTCCCCTTCCGGGCGATGGTACAACTATGCCCCTCATGGCCAGCTCATCTTTCAGCAATGCACAATACTAGTTTGAATGTATGTATTTATCCACCCATGTGTTCAGTAATTACTGAATTCATAGTGCATTAAGCCACAGAATTTTAATTTTCTCTCTCTCTTTTCTCTCTCTCTCTTTTTTTTCTACTTTATTTACATTTCAAATGTTTTCCCCTTTCAAGATCTCCCCTTTGGAACCTCCCTACTCTCTCCCCCAACCCCTGCCTCTATGGGGGTATTCCCCCACCCACCTACCCACCCACTCTCATATTCCCTCTTAGGCATTCTCCTATACTGGGGGATCTAATACCCTCAGTCCCAAGGGCCTCTCCTCCCGCTGATGTCTAACAAGACCCTCCTCTGATGCATATGTGGTCAGCACCATGGGTCCCTCCATGTGTATTCTTTGGTTGGTGGATCAGTCTTCAGGGGTATCAGAGGTCAGGCCAGTTGTTACTGTTGCTCTCTCCCAGGGGATGCAAACTCCCACAGCTCCTTCAGTCCCTTCCCCAAGTCCTCCATCTGGGACCTCATACTCAACCCTACTGTTGCTGCAAAGTGACTCTTGGGAATTTCAAACTTTTGGACTAATAAGCACTTAACAGTGAGTATATACCTAGTTCATTCATTTGTGACTGCGTTACCTCCCTCAGGATGATATTTTCAAGATCCATCCATTTGTCTGCGAATTTCATGAAGTCATTGCTTTTAATTGCTGAGTAGTATTCCATTGTGTAAATGTACCACATTTTCTGTATCCATTCCTCAGTGGAGGGACATCTGGGTTGTTTCCAACTTCTGGCTATTCTAAATATGGCTGCTATGAACATAGTGGGACATGTGTCTTTATTACATGTTGGAGCATCTTCCGGGTATATACCCAGGAGTGGAATAGCTGGCTCCTCAGGTAGTATTATGTTCAGTTTTTCTGAGGGTCCGCCAAACTGATTTACAGAGAGGTTGTATCAACTTGCTTTCCCACCAGCAATGGAGGAGTGTTCCTCTTTCTCCACATCCTCACCAACATCTGCTGTCACCTGAGTTTTGGATCTTAGCCATTCTGACTGGTGTTGAGGTGAAATCTCAGGGTTGTCTTGATTTGCATTTCCCTGATGACTAAGGATGTTGAACATTTCTTTAGGTGCTTCTCGGCCACTCGAGTTTCCTCAGTTGAAAATTCTCTGTTTAGCTCTGTTCCCCACTTTTTGATAGTGTTATTTGGATCTCTGGAGTCTAGCTTCTTGAGTTCTCTGTATACATTGGATATTAGCCCTCTATCGGATGTAGGATTGGGAAAGATCTTTTCCCAATCTATTGGTTGCCATTTTGCCCTATTTACAGTGTCCTTTGCCTTACAAAAGCTTTGTAATTTCATGAGGTCCCATTTGTCAATTCTTGATCTTAGAGGACAAGCAATTGGTGTTCTGTTCAGGACCTGTTCCCCTGTGCCCATGTATTCGAGACTTTTCCCCACTTTCTCTTCCATTAGATTCAGTATATCTGGTTTTATGTGGAGGTCCTTGATCTACTTGGACTTGAGCTTTGTACAGGGAGATAGGAATGGATCAATTTGCATTCTTCTACATGTAGACTGCCAGTTGAACCAGCACCATTTGTAGAAGATGCTGTCTTTTTTCCACTGGATGGTTTTAGCTCCTTTCTCAATGATCAAGTGACCATAAGTGTGTGAGTTCATTTCTGGGTCTTCAATTCTATTCCATTGATCTACCTGTCTGTCACTGTACCAATACCATGCAGTTTTATCACTACTGCTCTGTAGTATAGCTTGAAGTCTGGGAGACTGATTACCCCAGAAGTCCTTTTATTGTTGAGAATAATTGCTGCTATCCTGGATTTTTTTGTTATTCCATATGAATTTGAGAATTGCTCTTTCTAGGTCTATGAAGAATTGAGTTGGGATTTTGATGGGGATTGCATTGAATCGGTAGATTGTTTTTGGCAGGATGGCCATTTTAACTATATTATTCCTGCCAATCCATGGGCATGGGAGATCTTTCCATCTTCTGAGGTCTTCTTAAATTTCTTTCTTCAGAGACTTGAAGTTCTTGTCATACAGATCTTTCACTTGTTTGGTTAGAGTCACACCAAGATATTTTATATTGTTTGTGACAATTGTGAAGGGTGTTATATCCCTAATTTCTTTCTCAGCCTGTTTATCCTTTGAGTATAGGAAGGCTACTGATTTCCTTGAGTTAATTTTGTATCCAGCCACTTTGCTGAAGTTGTTTATCAGCTGTAGCAGATCTCTGGTGGAGTTTTTTGGGTCACTTAAGTACACCATCATATCATCTGCAAATAGTGATATTTTGATTTATTCCTTTCCAATTTGTATCCCTTTGACCTCGTTTTGTTGTCTGATTGCTCTAGCTAGAACTTCAAGTACTATATTGAATAGATAGGGAGAAAGAGGGCAGCCTTGTCTAGACCCTGATTTTAGTAGGATTGCTTCGAGTTTCTCTCCATTTAGTTTGATGTTGGCTACTGGTTTGCTATATATTGCTTTTACTATGTTTAGGTATGCTCCTTGAATTCCTGATCCCATGTATTATTCTTTATAGGGCTGGGTTTGTGGAAATATACTGTGCAAATTTGTGGTTTTTTTGTAGAATATTTTGGTTTCACCATCTATGATTATTGAGAGTTTTGCTGGGTATAGCAGCCTGGGCTGGCATTTGTGTTCTCTTAGAGTCTGTATGAGATCTGCCCAGGATCTTCTAGCTTTCATAGTCTCTGGTGAGAAGTCTCGTGTAATTCTGATAGGTCTGTCTTTATGTGTTACTTGCCCTTTTTCCCTTACTGCTTTTAATATTCTTTCCTTGTTTTATGTATTTCTTGTTTTGACGATAATGTGATGGGAGGAATTTCTTTTCTGGTCCAGTCTATTTGGAGTTCTGTAGGCTTCTTGTATATTTATGTTCATCTCTTTCTTTAGGTTAGGGAAATTTTCTTCTATAATTTTGTTGAAGATATTTACTGGTTCTTTAATTTGGGAATCTTTACTCTCTTCTATACCTATTATCCTCAGGTTCTGTCTTCTCATTGCATCCTGGATATCTTGGATGCTTTCAGTTAGGAGCTTTTGGTTTTTGTGTTTTCTTTGACTGTTGTGTCCATGTTTTCTATGATATCTTCCGCACCTGAGATTCTCTCTTCCATCTCTTGTATTCTGTTGGTGATGCTTGCATCTATGACTCCTGCTTTCTTTCCTATGTTTTCTAACTCCAGGGTTGTCTCCCTTTGCGTTTTCTTTATTGTTTCTATTTCTGTTTTTAATTCCTTAATGGTTTTGTTCATTTGTTTGATTGTGTTTTTCTATAATTCTTTAAGGGACTTTTGTGTGTCCTCTCTAATGGTTTCCAGTTGTTTATCTGTGTTCTCTTGTATATCTTTAAGGGAGTTATTTATTTCCTTCTTAAAATCTTCTATCATCCTCTTGATAAGTGATTTTAAGTCTGAGTCTTCCTTTTCTGGTATGTTGGGGTATCCAGGGCTGATTGTGGTGGGAGAGCTGGGTTCTGATGAAGCCAAGCAGTCTTGGTTTCTCTTCCTTGTGTTCCTTCCCTTGCCTTTCGCCATCTGGTTATCTCTGGTGTTAGCTGGTCCTTCTCTCTTTGACTGTGGCTTGTCTTTCCTACAAGCAAAGGTGTCAGTATTTCTTGGAGACCAGTTCTCTTTCCTGGCTGTTCCTCAGTCCCTGCGTCTGGATTCCTGCTTCCGCTGGCTTTTCCACACAAGTGGGTGGCTCATTTTCTCCCTGCGCTGTTTGGCAATGGAGGCCTGGTCAAGCCACAGATTTTTAAAGAAACACAATATAATGACTTGGAAATCAGATACTTCAGCATATGAATGAAAGAAGATTATTTAGATTTATTAGAATGTTATTATCTAAATCCTTACACCTACAGACCTCTGATATCTTATCAAGAAACCAGAAATACACACTGAAAGAAAGTAAACATCTTCAAAACAGGTGCTAGTTAAACTGGATGTCTTCATGTAGAATAATGCAATAGATCCACAATTATCACTCCAAATAAAACTTAACTCTAAATGAATAAAAGACTTCAATATATGGCCAGATTCACTAAATCTGATGGAAGAAAAAGTGGTGAGTAGTCTTGAACTCATTGTAATAGAAAAAGATTTTGTTTTCATAAAACTGTTAACACAGACACTAAGAATAACAATTAATAAGTGGAACCTTATGAAACTGAAAAGTTTCTCATGGCAAAGGATACCATCATTTGGACAAAGTGACAGGATACAGAATGGGCAATGAATTTTTACCAACTAAACATCCAATAGAAAGATCATAATCCAAAATAAATAAATACAAAAAGAAAAAAAACAGAACATCAGGAAAACATCATAATTTTAAAATGAGGAACTAATCTAAACAGAGAATTATCAATAAAGGAAACTCAAATGTAGAGAAACACTTGACGTATTCAACACCTTTAGACATCAGGGAAATTAAAATCAAAACTATTTTGAGATTTCATCTTATATCAGTCAAAATTGACAAAATTAATATGACAAATGACAGCTGGCAAGGGTGTAAGATGAGCTGAACATTCCTCCATGCTTGTGAGAGTGCAAACCTGCACAGTCATGATGGAAATCAGTGAGGCGGTTCAACAGAGAGATGGGAATTCTGACTTAAGATCCATATATACCATTCATGAGAATGCACCCAAAAGATGCTTCATTCTAATATTACTGAGACACTTGCTCAACCTTGTTCATTGTTGCTCTACTTTTAATAACCAGAAATTGGAACCAACCTATATGTCTCTATAAATAAATTGATAAAGGAAATGTGGTACATTTATACAATAGAATATTACTTAGCCCTTTAAAAAATAAAATCAGAAAATCCAATGAAAGAAACTAGAAAAAATTTCATGTGGAGGCAGATCCCAGAAAGATAATATGGTATGTATTTGCTCCATGTATGTACTACGGTTTCTAGTTTTGGGGTTTTATTAGAATCTTGTTTGTGCAAACATACATGAATCTACATATATATGTTTTTCTTGTGCTTTTCTTTGGTTCTTTATCTTGTTTGGCTTTATCATATTCCAATTTTTTCAATTTATTCTATTTTATTTGATTATCCAGTAGATGATTTTTATACTGTAATGACAGATAGGAAGGGGGTCGATCCAGATGGAAGGATAAATGGGGAGGACTTTGGAGGAATAGGGGGAGAGGAACTAAAATCAAAATATATTGAACAATAAAATCTATTTTCAATTAAATAACTTAAATTAATAATAATAATAAATAATAAATAATAATAATAATAATAATAATAATAATAATAATAATAATAGGTAATCTTTAAAAAGTTATTTCCATCAACTTTCCTGAAAGGATATTTGCTTCAGAAAACAAACTTTTGTTATTCTTAAGGAAGAAACCCAAGGAATCTAAATTTGACAGAAGTGGATGTATTGTGGAGCTATGAGAGCATTTCAAGACACTAAGAGAATTAGCAAGGATTAGGAGAAGTTCTAACAATAGCCCATTACATTTTAGGAGACTGAAAAATCACATTTTTCCATTTCATGGTGATTCAATTCTATGTGCATCTATTTATGTTTGACATTTCTCCCTATCTTCTTCTCCTCTTTCTCTCTCCTCTCTTCCTTCTCCTCACCGAGTCTTCTCCCCTCTTCTCCTTTCCTCTTCTCTTCTTCCTCTCTTCTCTCTCCCCTTCTGTTATCCCCTCTCCCCTTCTCTCTTCTTCCCTTTCTCTCTCTCCCTCTCTTTTTCTCTCTCCCCTTTCTCACTCTTTCTCACTTCTCAAGCTCCATGCTCATCACCTAAGGTTTCCTGCAAGTCAACGTGGAATTTTCAACATTTAGAATGACTATCTAGTTTGTGAATAGACTTTAATTTTTAATGCATGTTTCCAAGGAAGGGCTGTAATATGGCTGTCATTGATGGCTTGGCTACCTTTGATGCTGCCACCATTGATTGAAAGGTTACATTATATTAGCAGACTGAAGCCCCATTAGCTAAAGCTAATCTTCTGCAAAGCTTACATGCATACATTATGTGCTGTGGATTCCTGCTGAGCAGTTGCACCATCAGAAAAGGGTTATTGACCACTCACACACCTCAGTCTTTTCTCAGATGCTGGAATTCTGAGATTGAGTTTTGCTCCAGATACTGCAATCACTGGAGCTACAATTAAGAAAGGCCTTGAGTCAGACTCACAACTTTTGATGAGCTGTGATATGTCTGATTCCTAGAAGCTGCTATTTTTTTTTTTAACATCAAAAGATCATTTTTTTCTTTGAATTGGCTTCTGAAATAGCTGTTTGTAAAACTGAAGGCAGAATCATCCAGTTAGTGTGAGGAAACATTTACTTACCTCCACATGACCTAAAGAACCAACACAGACTTGCATGGGTGTAGGAAAGGAAAATGAATCAATATGATCTAAATAGATACTATTTTATCCATTAAGTATCACCTGCATTGGGAGCAATGTTGATCTCTATTTTTAAAAACTTTATTTATTGAGTATCGCATCATATACCCCAAGTTCTCTCATCTCCCAAATCCTTCATCCATCCTCTACCCTTGCAACTCTACCCCCCAAAGATAACTCTGAAATCTAAACAAATTCACTTCTCTACTGAAAACATCAAGAAAGGAGATGAAATCAGAGGATCTTCATGTCTGAGGAAGGGCAGATGCTTCTAACCTGAGGAGCAAATGCCAGGTAATAAGGAATTGATGGGTCATTCAGAGGGAATTCAGAAGTAGGGTCTATCTCAGGATAAGGTGAAGACTAGAGCCTATGTAGATATCATACTGAATAGATTCAATTGTCAATTTGACAGTATTTCTCTATGGTGTTTATTTCTATTCCTGTCTCCAGGTTCCTGCCTTGAGCTCCTGCTCTGGCTTCCCATGGTGATGGACTAAATAAGCCGCATAATTTACTCTACACATTGCTGTTAAGCAGTGTTTTATCAAAGTAAAGCAGCAAAGATAAAGTGTGCAATATTGAGTAATCTTGGAGCAGGGGAGTTAGGTAATGAAGAAATTAGTGAACATGTTGTTTGAAAAGCACGTGGAGAGTAGTCTGTAGCACAACCAAGATTCTGTAATTGGCTACTTCTTCAGTCCATGCAATGAGGGTTTTTCCAAGTCTTCTGTAACAGTGAGCACAAAAGTTTCTGTGTGTGGCATGCTGGTACCTAAGAGGTATAGGGCAGGGGTGGGAGATAGCATAAACTAAGGGTAAAACAAAGCAGGACGAGAGAAAATTTGGGCCTAAATTTAATAAAATTCCCCCTTTGTCCTCTCTTTTTTATGATAGGCATCAAGTAATGCATACCATATAATTTATTGGGGATGATTATTTTAGTGTCTTAACCTCCTGTTAGTCATTCATAACAGTTAACATTGCTGAATAAGTATAAAGAATTCATGAAAATGAAACTCATTATTTTTTTGTGTTCCAGAGTCTAAAACAAGAACAGCAATGAAAAATGGAGGCCTATCAGGGCTACATAGTGACACCTGCCCATATGTTTTTAAGGGAGGAAGAAGTGAAGGAAATAAGGAAGGAAGGAAAGAAGGAAATTGGAAGGAGGATGGTTATTCTTGGTCGTGTATGGAGACTGAGACCAGTATGGGCCACATGAGATCCTGTCACAAAAAAGCAAAAATGAAATCAAAACAAACAGCTTTACTGTTTTAATACTTTCCCATACACACAACGACAGCTGATCTGAAAAGGTATTGAATTTCCAAACGGGTTTACTGATTGAATTGTTACACAACAAGAGAAGTTCATGAGATTCAAACTTACTTCAGATCTCAAAATTGGAGTATTTACATCTTTCAACTCTTTAGAAATGAAGTAACTGTGTTTTGAGACTATTCTTTCTGTACACGATATTCACATTTTCTATTTCAGCACAGGTATTGTTCTCTGCTTTCTTCATAAAATTGTCATTGCAACAAAACCTCTTCCTCTTATGTGTTTGCATTCTACAGTGTTCAGTGTCATATTTTTAAAACATTTATTCTTTTCTCATATTCCATATCTTGACTGCAGTTTCCCTTCTCTCTTCCTCCTCAGTTCCCACTTCTTCTTTCACCAGATCCACCCCCACTTAGCCTCCCCTCAGAAAAGAGCAGGCCTTTCAGAGACATCAACCAAGTATTACAAAACAAGCTACAATAAGACCGTTCTTACTCTCACATCAAGGCTGGACAAAGAAACTCAGTCAAAAGAAAAGGATTCCAAAAGCAAGCAAAAGAGACAGAGACAGCCCCCCTCCCACATTTAGGAGTCCCACAATAAATTCAAGCTATACAACCATAATATATACACAGAGGACCAGGTCACACCCATATAGGATCCCCGGTTTCTGTGAGCCTACTTGAGTCATTGTTGATTCTGTGGGCCATATTCTGTGGTGTTCTTGATCCCTCTGGTCCCTTCAATTCTTCCTCTGTCTCTTCTGCAAGACTGCCAGACCTCCATCTAATGTTTGACTATGGGCCTATCTGACTGTTGCCAGGTAACTGTGGGATGGAGTTTAGACAGAATGCTAACTCTGGTCCCAGCATATCCTGGAAGCATGAAAACCTATAGATTATAGGTTTTGAACCTGGATTGGTGTCCCAGTCCCTGCACTTTAGGCCTTGCCTGGTTACAGATGATGGACAGTTCTGTCTCCATGTCTCTCATTACTAGGAGTCATTGAAAGTGTCACCTTTGTAGAGTCCAAGCTGGTTCCATTATACTATATTCATACCTTGCCCCGAAATGTTCGAGTCATCTCTACTATTCTCCATGTCAATCCTCCCAATCTGATCTATCCTATTCCAATTCTCACTCGTCCCCCCAGTTCACCCACAAAATCTATTTTATTTCCTCTTCCTAGGAAGATCCCTGCATTCTCCTTTAAGCCCTCCTTGTTACTTAGCCTCTGTGGGTCTATTTTACAGCTAATATCCAGTTATAAGTGAGTACGTACCATGTTTGTCTTTTTGAGTTTGAATTACCTCACTCAGGATGATTTTTTCTAGTTACATCCATTGCCAACAAATAGCATGATCTCATTTTTTTTGGACAGGTGTTTAAAACTCCATTATGTAAGTGCACCACATTTTTAAAAATCCATTCTTCATTTGAGGGACATCTAGGCTATTTCCAATTTCTGGCTACTATGGATAAAGCTGCTATGAACATAGTTCATCAAGTGTCCTTGTGGTAGGATGGAGCATAATTTGGGTATAAGACTAGAGTGGCATATCTGGGTACTGAGGTAGATCAATTCCAAATTTTCTGAGAAACTGGCATATTGATTTTCAAAGTGGTTCTAAAAGTTTGCATTCCCACCAGCAACGGAGAAGTTTTCCCTTTGTTCCATGTTCTTTCTAGCCTTAGTTGTGTTTTGGATCTTACCCATTTTGACTGGTGTAAGATGGAATCTCAAAGCCATTTCGATTTCCATTCCCCAGATACTAAGGAAACTGAACATTTCTTTAAGTGTGTATCAGTCATTTAAGATTCCTTCATTGAGAATTCTCTGTTTAGCTCTGTATCCTATTTTTAAATTTAGATTATTTAGTTTATTGATGTATAGTTCCTTGAATATTTTGGATATTAGACATTTGGCAGATATGGAGTTAGTGAAAGTCTTTTCCCATTTTGTAAGCTGCCTGTCTGTCCTATTGATATTGTAGTTTGTATTACAGAAGTTTTTCATTTTAATGAGGTCCCATTTATTAATTGTTGATTTTAGTTCCTGTGCTATTGGTGTTCTGTTCAGAAAGTTGTCTCCTGTGCTAATGAATTCAAAGCTATTTTTCATTCTCTACTATTTGGTTCAATGATTCTGCTTTTATGTTATGGTCTTTGATTCACTTGAACTTCAGTTTTGTACAGGATAATAGATATGAATTTATTTGCACTCTTCTGCATACCAACATCGAGTGAGACCAGCACCATTTGTTGTAGAGTCTTACTTTTTTTTGCACTGTATTTTTCTGACTTCTATATCAAAAATCAGTTGTTCATAGATATGAAGAATTACTTTTGGTTCTTCAACTCAAAGTCTGTTTTTATATCAACACCTTGCAGGTTTATTATTATTACTCTGTAGTACAGCTTGAAATCAGGGATGGTGATATTTCCAAATGTTCTCCTATTGTATAGAATTATTTAGCTCTCCTAGTTTGTTTTTTTTTTTTTAATATGCAGTTGAATATTGTTCTTTCAAGGACTGTAATGTACTACGTTAGAATTTTTATGGGAATTGTTTTAATCTGGAGATTACATTTGATAAGATAACCATTTTTCTTATGTTGATCCTACTGATTTATGAGAATTGGAGATCTTTCCATCTTCTGATATGTTCTTCAATTTCTTTCTTCAAAGACATGATGTTTTTCATACAGATAAAAGCATACTTGCTTGTCAGAGTAACCACAAGATATTTTAATGATAATTTGACCTCATTAACTCACAATTTTTTAAAAAATACACATCAAATAATCTGAAATCCATTGTATTAATTATTCTAATGAAAATAGCCAAGGATCTGTAAAATTGATTTTAGACAGTGCTGGATGATTGAACTAAGGCCTTCCTATGTGCTAGACAAGTACTGCCACCAAGCTATATTCTGAGCCCAACATGCAATATTTAGGAAAATTTATATTTGTTTTCAAGTGAGCATAAATCATGTTGTCTTTTATATATGTTTTCCCAATTTGTGTTACCTCTGTAACATTGTTCAAAGTATTCAGCTGAGTTCCCTGGTGCCAGTATGGTCTTTATAGGGTTCATTTTGGAACACTGACATGGTTCAGTGGATCCATTAGCCATGCAAAGAGGGTATTTTCTCTGAGAATACTTCCCTGCCTCCTGTGTGCTATGATTAGAAGGACTTCGGGATCTCACTGGTTTGGTTTTGGTTCATGGGCTTTACATAAAGTTTGAGAAGCATAGTCTTAAACTACCATCAAACTAGTTTGGATTAATCAGTTAAGTGATTTCTTTAGAAAATAAACTGATTTCTTTTCTAAGCTTCAATTTACAATCACTCCAGCAAAGATTCCTTGAGTTTCTTTTAAGCAGTCACTGTTGTGTCAACTCTATTATGCAAATATCAGCAGTATTGTGAAGTGGGAATTTCTGGTTTCTTTGGAGAATCAGTCCTGACATGTGATGTTTTTCTGGCAACCGTATTCTGAGATGATGTTTTTGCTGAAGCAGAAACATGGGAGATTATTTTGTTGAGAACAGACATGGGGTTTTTCTAGAAGCTGTCTGGAAAGAAGGCATGTGATGTTTTGCTAGAGCAGACACTTGAGAGAACACTTGATGTTGGAAAGGTGTCTAAATATAACTCAACAGACAATGGATGATGCTGGGTGGCATTGGTTTGCCTTGCTTTCTTCCCTGATAAATTGTCATGATTTCATAGAGAGAAACACACCAAAAAAACTTCTGGTGGTGTTCTCTCGGCTTCTTGATGCTTCCATGGACTCAGGTTGATGGGCAAAGCATCACAGTTTCTTCTGGATCAAACTGCCATTGCTGATTCATGAATGGGTTTGCCAGTGGATCCAGCTACTGCTACTGATTCGTATGAACTGCAGTACGCCTATCATGAAAATGAACTTTGTAATTACTTCAAAGAACTATTTCTAAACACATCTAAATACTCCTTTGCCCAGAAAACATTTCTTTTCAACTACCTTTGCTAGATGCTGGGCTAGAAGGGAGGTTAAAGTGTTTAAGAACACTTATTAAGTTACGTTTTTAAAAAATCTAAGCCAACAGTCCTGTCCTCTATGCCCAAGGCTTCTGTGTATTGATGCCTGTGTGTTTTTGTTTCCCCCTTTCTTACCTGTGACACTATTTGCCTGTGGCAGTCAAAGATTACATAGTCAGAGGACTGGCATATTTTTCTCTCTCGGGAACAGTGTCCAGCCCCTTATATGCTCCAGTCTAGCTCTTGCTGCTTTACACTGTTCTTCCTTTCTAGTTTTCAAAGATAGAATGCATCTACTCTCCTCTCTAAGAATGTTCCCCAGCTCCACAATGAGCAAATTTTATTATAGTCCCTAGTTTCTCAATTTTGACTTCTGAGGAGAAACCATGTCTAGAATCTGGATGCTCTTTACTTCCATCATTGAATCTGGATAGCCTGTCCTATCTGTCACTAACATTCAACTTCCCCATTCCTGAGCAGCAGAGATCAAGGATGACCAAAATAACAGTCAGGTCAATCTTGTAAATAATAATTACTATTAATACCCTCCTCCTCCTCCTCTTCCTCTTCCTTCTCCTCATCCTCCTCGTCCTCCTCGTCGTCCTCCTCCTCCTCAACTTCCTCCTCCTCCTCCTTCCCGTTTTAATCCTTTGTTGTATGTGTGCTCATGTACTTCCATATGTGTACCAGTTCATGCATATGGAAGTCAGAGTACAGACTTGTAGTTCAGGGGTTCACTGTTCCTTGACATCTTATTTAACACAAGATATCTTGTGGTTCAGTACTATATTAGCCAAGGTAGTTGTCCCATGATTGTTCAAGAGAAACTATTATTTCCCTCTTTCTATAGTGGTGAGGCTGAGGTTACAAATGTACACAGCAGTAACCAGCTTTATGTTTCTTTGGGGCACTTGAACTCAAATATTTATGTTTGCATTTGTTTGTATATGAATTTCTGAAGAAAAACAAACTGAAATAAAACTCAAAACAAAAATTTAGGAAGTCAAACAAAACATCTTCTTTAGAATAGCTTATATCACTAATAGTTTATATCAATAAAAAAAAAAAAAGAAAATCTACTATCAGTTCTTGAAAACAAGTTTAAAAAGTTGATCACAATAAAAGAAAATATTAAGTATAAAAAAATTAAAATAGGATAAACAATGTTTTATTCTGGAACTCAGGAAGCAAACCTACAAATCATAGAAGCAGAACAAGGAGAAGATACACATATCAGAGGCATAGAAAATATTTTCAAGAAAATCATCCTAACCTAAGGAAATAGATGTTTGTCAAGGTACAAAAGACATTCAGAGAACCAAGAGACAGAAAAGAAATGTCCCATATAACATAACCACAACTCTTTGAATGAACAGAACAAATAAAATATTTTGAGAGTTTCAAGAGAAAAAGATCAAGTCACTTATAAAGGAAGTCCCATAACATTTGTTTTTTCAGTGGAAAATTTGGAAGCCAGAAAGCCAATGTTCAACAAGTTATGAAAGATTAGAGTCCTATATCTAGTAAAACCATGTTGTAATTGAAGAAGGTAGAGACATAATGAAAACTTATTTAAGGAATGTATAGCCATTAAGCCAGTTTTACAGATGATACTGGGAGAGATACTTAATTCTCTAAAGGTTAAACAAATTTAAGTGGACATGGGTAATGAATAAGCAAACTCATTATTCACTTCTTTCTGTTTGTTTTGTTTTCACCATATTTTTGTATCTACATTAAACTCAGTCTAGGTATCATATTATTCAAATGAAAACCTACATAACTTAATCATGCATACACCTTCTATATAGGGTCCAAGTAAATATATTCAGTTTGCCATGATTTAGTTGTAGTATGAATATTCAGCTCAGTCTAAAACAAGTATTATAGTTGATAGTTACTGATAACTTTCTGAGGTCCAGGCAGCATTTTATGTTTATAATGTTTAGCCACCTAATTCTTTAAAAATTGGAGATAGCTTCATATATAAATCCCATTTTACATATGAGAAAACTGAATTAAGAGAGGTATATAAACTTACCCATGTAACATAGCTAACGAATGATGGATGGAGGCCACATATACTGAATGATTTATAATAATTTAAATATACATAGACAAACTACATACTGTTACTTTTGTATCATTACTGAAATCAAGTGGCATTTCTATTTTATACTGCTCTAATTTTGTGGAATGTTTATACTTAGAAGGCTTGAGTTACTTATAGCAAAGAAGCTTAACACACAGGCCCATCTGAAAACAATGGAGTCCTGTCCCACCATGTTAGGCTGACCCCTATGAAAGACTAGGACTGTTTTGATTGACTCTGTAAAAATCATACATTTGGAAATAGACTGGTGCCTTCTCACTACTTCTTATACAATATAAATATAACTACAATAAGGCTCTTTTAATCATAAGTTTATTTGCTTGTCTTATATGTGATTCTATCCCTCCTGACAGCCTTATGAAATTGTTTTTGCAGCTTGCATTGTCAATCTTATAAAGATGAAGAGACCATTATTAAACTCTTCTCTCAGTGTCACCAAGCCAAGCAAGTGTCATTGGAAGATTCCTTGGCTTTGAGCTAAGGTTTCCTTTCATATCACATTGTTCAAACATGACTTTTATAACTAGATTTGCCTTCAGCTTTTTCACTTTTATATCCTCACTGTTGTGTATGTTGACTTAGAATTAAACTGCAATTAATTTCTCTTCTAGAATGCTTTAAATTGTGTTGAAAACCCTTCCAGTGGATTCCCACAAAGAGCAAAATGTTGCTAAGGCCTGCTCTTTTGTAAGATGGTCCAAAGTAAATTCTGAATTTTAAGTAACAGAAGCTAAAACTAATGTAATTGTAACATAAATTAGTTAAAAGGATAAAGGCATTTGGGAAAAATGAAATCTAGCCTCTAGCCTCAGAGATTAACTGAGAACTATCCTAGACAACTGAAGGCTAAGATGTACAACTGACTCCATTAGCATAGACTTAACTTCTGGTCTTTACCCTCTCTTATAACTAAGGGCAATCTCTGAATCACTGTGAATCTATAAAGCTCTCCTGGAGGGTTAAGTACCAGCAGTCAGGATCTCTTGACATGACTGTCCTTCATTAATTTTCTAGCATCCAAATCTATAGAAACAAACAAACAAGCAAATACCCAATTCAACTCATATTAATTTTTCTAACGGGTTTACAAGTAGAATGATAAAGCTGATCTTTAGAGTCCAATTTGCTTTTGAAAGACAGATATACAGAATGGACCAATTAATAAATTTATACCCATGATTAAATATTCTTTGTAGTAAATGACTAGAATATCACATTCAAGAGACATAACATGCCCCACTTCCCAACACAGACTTACATATGTATATATTATTTTAAGATGGGGTATAGAACTAAACCAAGAATTCACAGAAGAGGAATCTTGAATGGCTGAGAAGCACCTGAAGAAATGTTCAAAGTCCTTAGTGATCAGAGAAATGCAAATCAAAACGACCTTAATACCACTAAACACCAATCTGTATGGCTAAGATCAAAAGCTCAGGTGACAACACATGTTGTTGAGGATGTGGAGTAAGAGGAACACTACTCCATTGCTGGTGAGATTGCAAACTGGTAAAATCAAACTGGAAGTTCCTCAGAAAATTGGAAATAAATCTACCTGAAGACCCAACTATAGCACTCTTGGGAATATACCTAAAAGATGCTCCACCATGCCACATGGGCAAGTGCTCCACTATATTCATAGCAGCCTTGTTTTAGATAGCCCGAAGCTAGAAACAACCTAGATGTTCCATGACAGAAGAATGGATACAGAAAATATGGTTCATTTCCACAATGGAATTCTACTCAGCTACTAAGAATGAGGACATCTTGCATTTTTCAGGTAAATGGATCAAACTAGAAAATATCATCCTGAGTGAGGTAACTCAGACCCAAAAGGACATTCATGGTATGTACTTATGAATAAGTGGATATTAGCCAAAAATGTACAAAATACCCAAGATACAGTCCACAGAACTCATGTTCAACAAGCTGAAGGGCCCAAGTGAGGATGTCTCAATCCCACTTAAGAAGAAAGCAATCACAAGTGAGGAAGGAGGGAGGGATGGACTTAGGAGGGAAAGTGGATGGTGTTGGGGGAAAGGAAAACCTGATCTGGTATTGGGTGAGGGAAAAGGACTGAAGCCCTGAGGGCCAGCAGAAACAATGGAAACAGGCAACCTCAGGAGGTAAGAGGTCAGGGGTGGGGGGCCTCCAGAATGCACCAGAGACCTGGGAGGTGAGAGGCTCTCAGGACCCAAAGAGAGGGACTTTAGATGAAGTGCCCGACATTAAGGAGAGGTAACTTATAGAGCCCTCCTCCAGTAGGAAGACAGGGCATCAAGTGAGGGAGGGGGTTGCCATCCCACAGTCAAAACTCTGACCCATAACTGTTCTTGTCTGAAAGAACTGCAGGGATGGAAATGGAGAGGAGCCTGAGGAAAAGGGACCTATCATGACTGCCCTCCAAAAGACCCAACAAGCAAGAGTTAGATACAGACATTTGCATCTAATCAATGGACAGACACTGCTGACCCCTGTGGTTGAATTAGGGAAAAACAGGATGAAACTGAGTAGGAGGGTGATCCTGTAGAAGGACCAGCAGTCTCAATTAACCTGGACCCCTGAGATCTCTCAAATACTGGACCACCAACCAGGCAGCATACACCTGCTGAAAGGAGATCCTCAACTCAATACAGTGGAGGACTGCTGGGTCTCAGTTTAGTCAGAGATAATGCACCTAACCCTCAAGAGACTGGAGGCCCCAGAGTGTTTAGAGGTCTGGTTGGGTGGGGAGTGAGGGTGGGGACATCCTCATGGAGACAGGGGTTTGGGGAGGAGGTATGGGAAGTAGAACAGTCAGAGGGTGGATGAGGGGATATAAAATCTGGATTATAATAAATAAATAAATAAAAGATTAAAAAAAAAGATAAATCATGGGGCCTTGAGCAAATGACCCTTTCCGTATGTGTGTATCCTCTGTCAGAAAGCAGGCATTTATGGATGATTATTTCTACCAGAGAATCTAAATCTACAGCAATAGTGATTTCAAGAAGGCAAAACTAGGGAAAAAATGAATCCTAAGGCAAACATGGCATAATAAAGGACACTTTTTAGCAACTGTGGCACCAAGATACCCTGAAACCTCAATAAAAACCTAATTTTACAATTTTACATAGAGCAAAAAGATTGGAAAGAAACAGAGATGCCATCTTACAATTGCTTCAGTGTTCTTAACATAAAATGTCTTTCCATCAACAAATTAAAATCACTTCTTAGAGTAAAAGGGAACATTGCAAACTCCAGATACTTGAAAACGTATAGGAAACTTTATATTGAGGTAGGAGCTGGGGACTGCACAAGCATGAGAACAAGAGGTTGATTCCAAACATAAATATAAAGAAAACTGGTATTAGTGGTGTGCATTTGTAACCCCCATTCTGGGAGGGCAGAGCCAAGCCTATCATTGTCAAAGCAGCCTAATTTCCTGGGAATTTCTAAGCCTGTGAGAGATACTGTTTCAAAAATACAAGGTAGATGACTCCTGACTTTGACCCCTGGTTTCTACACATACATCTGCACTTGCAGGTACACAAAATTGTACATATACACACAGTCACAATAAATAAATAAACAAAAAGGTGATTAATGATTGATGATTAATGTCCATTAGTAATAACCATCAAGAAATGGGTACAGAATTGCCACTAGCCTCATGTATTCATGATAAGATAATCTATAAGTGGTAGCCCCTCAGCAGATGAAACTCTCTACTAGTACTAATTGCCACAAGGAATTATTAATTGTGATCTTGAACTCCAGTTTGAATTTTTGTGGCTATAATGAAACTACCATCTTTTAAACTCACATATATGTGACTGATGAATCAAAAGACTATCAGGATTTTACAAAATTAACAATACCATAGTTTTTCCAAGCAAAGTGAAGGCTATGCATGTGCATATAACCCCTTAGAGGAAGAGAAGTAAGAAAGGTAAAGGTTACGATGTATTATAAAACCGTAACTCAACTATGGGATAGATTTATGAACACATAAAATTTTTAAATAGCATAAAAGCTCAATCTCCTGGCCATGACAATCTGAAGACATTTACAATTTTATTTTAAAAAATAAAAGCCTCTTCTTGAGCAACTCTGACACCAAAGATTCCCTGAAACCTTAATAAAAACCTATTTTTACACTTTTACATGGGAGAAAAAATAGATTGGAAAGACTATAGAGAGCATATAATGCCAGAACCAAGTTGCATATCTTAGCTGTAAATATCTTGAATAGGTGTTTCTGGGGTGTTTCTGAAAAGGTCACAGGTGGAACTGTCAGTTACTGAGGAAGATTCTGGTGACACAGTGAGCAACATGGGTAATTTTCTTTCCTGAATACTAATTTCTTTTTTATCTCACTCCAGAAAAATGCTGCCTGTTAATATGTCTTAGCCAAAAGGAAAAAGAATCTTAATCTAAATGACATCAACCTTTCTTGAATGTTAAATTCTTAGAAAAGGTGAATCCTTATGCAAGAGACAATGTTATAAAAAATGCTGCCTTCTTTCAAAAAGCTTATAGGTTATGTCTTACTAGAACAAAAATTATTTGGACACAGTTGATTTGAAGTTATTTGTGTTCAAGATCTGAGGTTTTGAGGCCAAATCATTTGTCATTCATGTTGGAGACCTGGCCAGAAACAGAGAAGTCAAAGTTTAATGACTTTTAAAGAAGAAGCTCTACAGTGAAAAACATTTTAATATCACATGACTTCTATAAAACTGAATTGAATCAGATACCTGAGTTGTGAATATAGTGAGATCACAAACAAATATGCTGTATGCCAAATATTTAGTCTGAGTACCCAAATAGAAATATCTTGCTAAAATTTTTACTAATCATTGGCTAATGAAATAAAAACAGAGGAAAGAGAAAAAGAGCAATATTCTGTAAATGTTTACTTAATGACATTGATGAAATAACACTGTATCATTTTAATCATTAAAAAACATTGATCTTAATTTGGGCTATACTGCGTTTCCTTCCTCAAGATATCATGACTTGAGTCACTAAGCAGCATTCTATAAACAGCTCTCTCAAGCTTCAGTACATCTCTTAAGAATTTAAGAGAGGCACTACAGTATTCAAGACTCATTTGCTTTGGGCTCTGTTGCAGTTTTCATAGGGTTGAGCACACTGTGGAAGAAATCCAGGTAGAGAGAAACACTCTGATAAAAGGAATCCAGAAAGAAAAATCATTGGCATTATCTTTGTTTTAATATGCCTATGAAAAGTCCATGTGTTAGAGAACATGCAGCCAGACTAACAGTCTAGGAAAGGGAGACCTTGAAGGAAGTCCTCATGAACGGATAACTGATAGAAGTGGCTTTGCTACAAAAGCACACTATCCTTGTGCACAGTCCTTCTGTTACCATGTACTAAGAAGTCCTTCACCTGATCCTGAACAGAGCTGCACTTATAAACTTATAAACATATCAATCTCCTGAAATGTAAGCTAAGGAAACTTCTATTTTCATAGGATTCTCATCCTCAAGTATTTTGTAATATCAATGGGAAATTAACATGTGCATGTTTAAGAAAAAGATTAACAGAAAGTACTAGAACAGTAATCCTCTAAATAGAGGATCTTCCAATGAGGTGAATAAATCTCAATGGTCTAATCTTACTTCATAAACATCCCCTTTCCATGCCAGGATAGGGGTGGAATCCTTCAACATAACATTTCATAACCAGTGCAATGAGATAAAATGAGCAAGCTCATTGTAAGTATAAATGATAGATTAACAAGTGATTTTAACTTGAGTGGTGTAGGAGTCTTGGCCACAGGCCATACTGGCCAAAAGATCAAATAAGAAATAGAAACCAAGGAAAAAAATGTCTCCATTCAACAGGGTACATTCAGGGACAGATTCAGAAATTGGAATCTATACTTATCACCCAAACTCAGAGTCCTAGATGCCAGCATAAGATCACAATCAAAAGAGCTAAAGCAATGTGTCCCCAGCAGAACCCAGGTCTACTATGACAGCAGGCCCTGAATATTCCAACACAGCAAAACCACAAGAGAAAGGCCTTTAAATCAACTTTATACAAATGATAGAGGTTCTTAAAAAGGAAATAAATAATTAAATAAATCCATTAAAGAATTTCAGGAAAACACAAAAATTTGAAAGAAATGAATATTTCTTCAATAGAGCTAAGAAAAAAAACAAAGACATTTTCTGGAAATTAATAAAACTGTTTGAGATCTGAAAATGGACATAAATGCAATAAATAAAATATAAACTGAGAGAATTTTTGGAAATAAAAAATCCAGGAATTTATCCAGGAACTACAGGCAAGTTTTACTAACAGAATACAAGAGATAGAAGAAAGAATCTGAGCAATAGAAGATATGACTAATACATCATTCAAAGAAAATATTAAATCTAAAATACTCCTGACACAAAAAAATCAAGGAAATCTGAGGTGCTATGCATAAACTAAGCCTAAAAATAATATAAATAGAGGAATGAGAAGAATCCCAGACCAGAAAATATTTTCAACAAAAATCATGGCAGAAAAATGTCCTAATCTAATGAAGAAGATAAAGGTATAAGATGCATACAAAATGTTGGAACGTGGCCAAAAGAATGAAGCATGGTGAACAATGCCTTGGAGAATGGTAAGAAAGGCTCCAGCAAAAAAGGAAAAAGGCATTTTTATCTCAGATGCACTTTGTTCCCTGAATTATTCTAAGACATGATTTCATGCTTCCTGTGACAAACATTCACATTCAATTCATAAACCATGTTTATTCTTGTTGTATGTTAAAATATAGCTTATAGAGCCCAATCTGGTAACAGGATATGTTGAGTGCTGTCCTCCATGTACCTCAAATCTGGTTATCACCTTCTGTTTTGCTACTGTGCTTACAAGACATAATCTATAGTTTCAGGTAATTGTGTTAAAATGGGTCTCTTTTGATAAAGTTCTTGGAAAAGACTGCTCTGTTAATATCATTTAGTGTGTGCTTACTGACATTTATTTACATGTACTTCTGATGATGTTTTTCTGAACTCAAACAACCTTCCTTGGTTCACTGCTCCTTTTACATTTGTGTATGAATGTACATGGAAACTGAAATAAAGTTGTCCACAGTGTTAGACTGTAGTCTGCCCATTTCCTTCTTTCTTTTTTTTTAAAATAAAACTTTTTTCCCCTCTTTTAAGAGTACCTTTATTGAGTTCAGGTGAAAACTATGTATTAGGTTTAGAAAACAAACAAACAAACAAAAGAACAACCAGACCAAAAACCCAGACCAACAACAAAAAGAAGTCAAAGTCAGTGATCTTTGAAATAGATCTCAGTTTATTGTGAAAGTTCTTTTCTTCATCTAGTTGTCTGAGGCTAGAATATAACTGTTAAACATAAAATACTTAATATTTTGCTTAATGTATTCTAATGGTAATTACATTCCTGTTGACAAATTGATAACTTTTTACTGATTGATACTAGCCAAAGGTTGGTAAACTCTCAGTTGTCTTTGTAAGTACAGAGTATCAGTGGGAAGTGTTGAAGTTACGAATAAGGTTGACAAGCTTATCTATTTTATTTTAAATTGTGCATAAAATTTTATCTAGTAAACTTTTATCTAAGAATTTATGTTGACAGAGATATGTATGTACTGTGGGATATCAATCACAGTATTATATACAATGATGAATTATGAGAGACATGTCAAAATTAAATACAGAAGTAATAAATTATGAAATCACTTGTAGATATTTCTATAATAATTAAAATGCTATTTTCTAGGCTAAAACTTTAGAAGCCAATATTATCATCATCTTATAATTCCACATTTTAAATATGATTAAAATAAATTAAACCGGTTTGTAAAAACATTATACAATTGGAAATTATTTCTGATGGATCAACTCTTACAGTTTTATAGGCCATTCATTTTTCTCCTTTGAAATGACTAAGGAAAGTTGACTTCAGTCAAAATAGCACTCAACCTAATCTCATAAGACACACGTTAAATGTTACTTCTTTTCAGTAGGTCTTGAAAACCTTACTACTGCCACACCCAACTAGAAATACATTGACAATTCCTGACTAAATTCAGAAAAAATAAATATTAGTCTTCTAAAATATACAGGACTCATCTCTCTCATGTGACCATAAAATTCAAATATCTCCAATGCTCTCCCTTGAAGATTGGTTAGCTTCACTCTGAGCAACAAGTACCATTCCTTTACGTTTCCCAAGGCTGTTACACTGAGATTCATCAGCTACCTATAACACTTGCTGAAGTTACCCCTTAAATATTTCTATTTTACCAGCATGAAGTGTCCTTCCTTGTTTTTTAATAACTTTTGGTTATTAAAAGTTGACTTTATTCGATATTAGAATGGCTACTCCAGCTTGTATCTTGGGATCATTTGCTTGGAAAGTTGTTTTCCAACCTTTAACTCTGTGGTAGTGTCTGTCTTTGTAACTGAGTTGTGTTTCCTGTATGCAGCAAAATGATGGGTCCTGTTTACATATCCATTCTTTTAGTCTATGGATTTTTATTGGGGAATTGAGTCCATAGATGTTAAGAGAGACTAAGGAAAAGTGATTGCTGCTTCCTGTTATTTTTGATGCTATTTTTATGTTTGTGCGGCTATCTTCTTTTGGGTTTGTTGTAAGAACATTAATTTCTTGCTTTTTCTAGGGTGTTGTTTCTCTTCTTATGTTGGTGTTTTCCATCTATTATCCTTTATAGAGCTGGATCTGTGGAAAGATATTGTGTAAATTTGGTTTTGCCATGGAATATCTTGTTTTCTCCATCTATGGTAATTGAGAGTTTTGCTGGGTATAGTAGCCTGTGATGGCAGTTGTGTTCTCTTAGGGTCTATTTGAGATCTGCCCAGGATCTTCTAGTTTTCACAGTCTCTGGTGAGAAGTCTGGTGTAATTCTAATAGGTCTGCCTTTATATGTTACTTGACCTTTTTCCCTTACTGCTTTTAACATTCTTTCTTTGTTTAGTACCTTTAGTATTTTGATTACTATGTGACATGAGGAATTTGTTTTCTGGTCCAGTCTATATGGAGTTCCATAAGCTTTCTGTATATTCATGGGCATCTCTTTCTTTAGGTTAGGAAAGTATTCTTATATAATTTTGTTGAGGATATTTACGGCCCTTTAAGTTGGGTATCTTCACTCTCTTCTGTACCTATTATCTTTAGGTTTTACCTTCTTATTATGTACTGGATTTTCTGGATGTTTTGGGTTAGGAGCATTTTGCATTTTGCATTTTCTTTGACTGTTGTGTCAATGTTTTCTATGGCATCTTCTGCACCTGAGAGTCTCTCTTGTATCTCTTGTATTTGTTGTTGATGCTTGCATTTATGACTCCTGATCTCTTTCCTAAGTTTTCAATCCCTCTAGTTGTCTCCCTTTGTGATTTCTTTATTGTTTCTGTTTCCATTTTTAGATCATAGAAGGTTTTCTTCACCTGTTTGGTTGTGTTTTCCTGTAATGCTTTAAGGGATTATTGTGTTTCCTCTTTAAGGGGTTCTAGCTGTTTACCTGTGTTCTCCTGTATTTCCTTAAGGGAGTTATTTATGACCTTTTAAATGTCCTCTATCATGAGAAGTGATTTTCGATCTGAATCTTGCTTTTCTAGTGTGATGGTGTCTCCACAATTTGCTATGATGGGAGAATTGGTTTCTGATGATGCCTAGTAACCTTGGTTTCCATTGCTTATGTTTTTGTGCCTTCCTCCTGCCATCTGGTTATTTCTAGTGCTACCAGCTCTCCCTTTATCTGACTGGAGCTTATCCTTCTTGTGGTCCTTGTTGTGTCAGAACTCCTCAGAGACCAGCTGTCTCTGGGATCCTGTGATTTTGAGATCCTGTGATTCTGAGATTCTGAGCGTATTAGAGCACCTGGGAGTTGCGCTTCCTCTGGGTGTTGTGGGAATGGCTGAGGAGTTTGCACCCAAGGTCTGCTCAGGGCACAGGCCCAGACTGGAAGGAACCCATGCCACTGGTTGGGTGGTGTTCCTGGGTCCCTGGATCCTGCTGATCCCAGTTACTCCCAGTGTTGGGACAGATCTTGTGTCCTCCTCACCACTGATCCTATGATCCTGGGTGTGTTAGAATGCCTGGGAGTGGATCTACCTCTGGGTGTTGTGGGACTGGCTGAGGAATTTGCACCCAAGGTCTGATCAGGGCACTGGCCCAGACTGGAAGGAACCTATGCCACTGGTACAGCGGGGTTCCTGAGTCCCTGGATCCTGCTGGTCCTAGTTACTCCTAGTGTTGGGACAGATGTTGTGTCCTCCTCACCTCTGATCCTGTGATCCTGGGCCCCATCCATTTCTTTAGGTCCTCAGAAGAAATAGAGATGCATAGGTCAGCAAAAGTTGATACTAAATGTATTGGAACAGAAAAGAAAGTCCACTTGCCACTTAATAATCAAAACACTAAAAATACAGAACAAAGAAACAACATTAAATGCTTCAAAGATAAAAGAGCACATAAAGGCAGACTTACAAGAATTCTAACTGAATTCTCAATGGGAGACTCTAAAAGTGCCTGGACACATATGATGCAAACTCTAAAAGACCACAGATGCCAGCACAGTTTACCTAAGCTCAGCAAAACATTTCAATCAACTTAGATGGAAAAAAATATCGCATAATAATGTCAAATTTATACACTATCTATCCACAAATTCAGACATACTAAAGGTGCTAGAAGGAAAGCTGTGACCTTAGGAGGTCACACATTTTAATTCTCACATTGAAATACATAAGTTTATACCACCAAAACCAAAAGATAAAAGACATACACACACACACACACACACACACACACACACACACAGAACCATCACCAAAACCAAACAAACAAGTAAACAAATGAAACAATAACAACAAAACAGGAATTACCATCAATGGTTATTGAAGTCTCTCAATATGAATGGACTCAATTTCCCAATAAAAAGACACAGACTAATAGAATGGATGTAAAAACAGGATCTGTTATTCAACTGCATTCAAGGAATATATCTCCACATCAAAGATAGTCATTATCTCAGTGTAAAGTGTTGGAAAATGATTTTCCAAGCAAATATATTTAAGAAACAAGCTGGTATAGCCATTCTAATATCTAACAAAACAGACTTCAAACTAAAAGCAATCAAAAGATGCTCATCAAAGGAAAAATCCACCAAGATAATTTTCAATTCTTAACATCTATGCCTCCAACACAAGGGCACCCATATTTGTTAAAACAAACAAACTAAAGAACAAACAGACAGACAAACAAACATCATTACTAAAGGTTAAATCATACAATTATCCTTACACATTGATAGCCGGCACTTCAATTCCTGACTCTAACCAGCGGGTAGGCCATTCAGACAAAAGCTGAACAAATATATACACACAGGACTAACAAATGTTATACACCAAATGGAGCTTACAGACAATAACGGAGAATTTCACCCAAATTCGTGAGAATATACATGTCTCACAGAAATTCCTCCAACATTGCCTACATAGTCACAAAACAAACTTCAAATGATACAAGAAAACTGTAATAATGTCCTGCAGCCTGTCATATAATAGTTGGTTTAAAGATAGATTTTAAAACAGAAACAACAGAAAGCCTACAAACTTACAAAAACTAAACAATTCAGTACTGAATGAAAACTGGGCCAAGATAGACATAAAGAAAGAACTTATGGACTTTCTAGGAAATGTTTACACACATAGACAAACTTATGGGACACAACAGATGCTGTTCTAAGAAGCAAGTTCATAGCACTAAATGCCTACATCAAACAAACAAACAAACAAACAAACAAAATCAAAATAGATTGTCTGCCTCTGGGCTTGCTCTTAGGTCTGGAAGAAACCTGTGGGATTCTAAGAGCATCTTGCCTCCTCATGGAAACCTTTGGAAGCCTCAAAACTGACCAGCTTGGAACAGTGCCTGATCACCCATCCTAGTTGGATCTGCCCACCATCTCAGTGGGTCTGCCTGAGACAGTCTGCAGAAGTGAGGAACACATGACATCCCCTGACCCCCATAGCCTGGCTCTGAGCCTGTTTTTTGGCCCAGAGGTGCTTTCTGGGACCACAAGAGTACCCTGCTTCCCTGTGGAAACCTTTGAGGACCCCAAAACTTACTAGCTCAAACTTACTATAACCTTGCCCAACCTTTGCTTCTAACTTCCATACAAGTTGGGTCTGACTGGGGGACATACCCTGCAAAATAGGGTCCCATCCTCTACACAGCCTGAGACATAGCCATCAGAGTCTGGTACTCTGACATCCATTGTCAGGTCCACAGCACCTCCCACCTTCCAGAGAAGTCCTACTGCCATCAGGATCATCCAGCCAACACCAGGGAAAAACAGATGTTTAAATGACAGCATAAGAATAGAATCAACAAGACCTAGGGCAACATGGTACCACCAGAGTGCAACTATCCTGCTACAACAAACCCTGGATACCCTAATGAAACTGAAGCACAAGAAGAATGTCTTAAACCCAATCTTATAAATATGATGGAAGACTTTAAAGAGGACATGAATAAATCTCTTAAGAAAATACATGAAAATATATTCAAACAGGTAGAGGCATTAAAAGAGGGAGCAAATAAATGTAAAGAAATACAGACAAATACAATCAAGCAGGTGAAGGATACAAATAAAACTTCCCAAGATCTGAAAAAGAGATGGGAGCAATAAAGTAAACACAAACTGAGGCAGTCCTGGGAATGAAAAATCTCGGAATGAGAACAGGAACTATAGACATAAGCATCACTAACAAAATACAGGATATAGAAAAGAGAACCTCAGATGTAAAAGATAAGATAGAATAAACCAATGTATTAGTCAAGGAAAATGTAAAATCTAAAATGTTCATGGCATAAAACATCCAGGAAATTTGGGACACTATGAAAAGTCCAAACCTAAGAATAATAGTAATAGAAGAGGAAGATTCTCAGCTCAAAAGCCCAGAAAACATCTTCGATAAAATCATAAAAGAAAATTTTCCCAACCTAAAGAAAAAGGTACCTACAAAAGTTCATGAAGCTTACAGAATACCAAACAGATTAGGTCAGAAAAAAAAATCTTCCAGTCACATAATAATCAAAACACTAAATATAAACAGGAAAGAAAGAATTAATTTTACAAGCAGCAAGAGAAAAGGGCCAACTAACATGTTTATACTGCATTTCTTATATTAGACTCTAAAAGCTATAAGGGCCTGGGCAGAGGTCTACAGACCCTAAGAGACCACAGATGTAAGCCCAGACTATACCCAGCAAAACTTTCAATCACAATAGATGGAGAAACCAAAATATTCCATGATAAAACCAAACTCAAACAATACCTTTCTACTAACACAGCCCTACAGAGGATACTAGAAGGAAATGACTTTCCATCATTACAACCAATAGAAGAGAAACACACATACTCAACCACCAGTGCCATAAAAATAACAGGAGATAACAGTCATTGGTCATTAATATCTGTCAACATCAGTGGACTTCATTCCCCAATAAAAAGATATAGGCTAAGAGAATGGAGGCATAAACAGTATCTATCATTCTTCTGTTTACAAGAAACATGTACCAGCAACAAAAACGTCACTCTCAGTATAAACAGCTGAAAAAAAGGTTTTCCAAGCAAATGGGCCAAAGAAACAAGCTAGAGTAACCATTTTAATATTGAATAAAATAGATTTCCATTTGAAAATAATCAAAAGAGTCAGGGAAGAACACTTCTTTCTCATCAAAGGAGAAATCTACCAAGGGGATATCTCAATTCTGAACATCTATGCCACAAATGCAACTACAGACCAATTGCTCTAATGAGCACATACACAAAATACTTGCAAACTGAATCAAAGAACACATCAAAAAGATAACTACCATGACAAAGTAGGTTTCACCGTAGATATGCACAGATGGGTCAGCATTGCAAAATCTTTCAATGTGCTGGGCTCTGCCGGGCAGTGGTGGCGCATGACTTTAATCCTAGTACTCGGGAGGCAGAGGCAGGCGGATTTCTGAGTTCAAGGCCAGCCTGGTCTACAGAGTGAGTTCCAGGGCAGCCAGGGCTACACAGAGAAACCCTGTCTCCAAAAACAAAAAAACAAAAAAACAACAACAAAAAAAGAAAAATCTTTCAATGTAATACCCAATATAAACAAACTGAAAGAGAAATAACAGGTGATCATTCTCAGTAGATGCAGAAAAGCCATTGACAACCAGCCAGCACTGATTTGTGATAAAAGTCTTACATTGAACAGAGTTATAAGGGACATAATAAAGGCAATTTACATCAAACCTTTAACAAATATTAAGTTAAATAGAGAGAAATTCAAAGGAATTCTACCACTAAAGTCAGCAATAAGACAAGGCTGTCCACTCTATTAATATCTATTCACCACAGTGAATAAGACAAGGCTGTCCACTCTATCAATATTTATTCACCACAGTGCTTAAAGTTCTAGATAAAGCAATAAGACAACAAAAATAAGTCAAGGTGATACAAATTGGAAAGAAAGAAGTCAAAGTATAGTTATTCACAGATGATATGAAAGCATACATATATGACTGTAAAGATTCTACTAGGAAACTCCTATAGCTGATAAACACCTTCAGTAAAGTGGCTAGATTCAAAATTATCTTAAAAACATCAGAAACAGTAGCCCTCTATGTACAAATAAAAATAGTCTGATAAAGAAATCAGGAATCAACACTGTTTACAATTGGCTCATATACTATAAAATATCTTGAAATACCTCTAACCAAGCAAGAGAAAAACTTGTATGACAAAAAGCTTCAAGCCTTTGAAGAAAGAGAGTGAAAAAAGACATCAGAAGATGGACAGATCTTCCATGATCATGGATCAGTATGGTAAAAATGGACATATTACCAAAAGCAATATAGAGACTCAACATGATTCCCCTCAAAATTATAACACAATTTTTCAGAGACCTTAAAAGGACAATCCTCAACTTCATATGGAATAAAACAAATAACTTAGGATAGCTAAAACAATTCTGAGCAGCCAACCCTTAGGTTGAGTGCTGGGTCCCCGATGGAGGAGTTGGAGAAGGGACTGAAGAAGCTGAGGGGGTTTGCCACCCCAGGGAGGGACTAATAATGTCAACAGGCCAGAACCCCTGGAACTCTCAGGAACTGGACCACCAATCAAAGAATACACATGAAGGGACCCATAGCTCCGGCAGCACATGTAGCAGAGGATGAACCTGTTGGACATCAGTGGGAGGAGAGGCCCTTGGGCATGAGGATGTTCAATGCCCTAGGGTAGGGAAATGCCAGGGAGGGAAGACAGGTGTAGGTGGATGGGTGGGGGAGCACCCTCATAGAGGCAGGGGGAGAGGGGATGAGATAGGAGGTTTCTGAGGGGGAGAGGAAAGGGGAAAACATTTGAAATGTAAATAAAGAAAATATCTTATGTATACTTTAATTTCTGATATATCTATAACTCACATTTAAAAAATTATTTATGTACCTGGATGGGAAGATAAGCTAGTCAGTAATGTGCCTGAGACACAAGCATGAGGACTTGAGTTCAAATCCCCAGCACCTACATAAAAGTCTATGTGATAGTGTAAAACTATAGTGCTACACTGGGGAAATAGAGACAGGAGAATCCTTGGGGCTTGCTGGCCATCCAGTCTACCTGAATAAGCTCCATATTCAGTGAGAGATACTGCCTTAAAAATAAGATTAAGAGCAATTAAGAGAGACACCTGTGCCTCTACACACACACACACACACCCCTCTGGACTCATAAATAATTTTTAAGTACTTAGGTTGTCTCAAAAATTTCTGTCAAGGCTCAGGGGGTTATATGGAAGAGGAGGCAATAGAAAGATTGGAGGAGCAAGAGGGGATGAGCACCAGAGACACAAGACTGATGCACATAAGAACTCATAGACACTGGGGACATGCACAGGGTCTGCACAGCCTGGGTAGAAGTCCAGTTCTATAAAGGAAAAGTGTGCAAACTCTCCCATCCCTGATCCAAAAGTTATCTCCAATTAACATCCAAGAAGATTTAGTTTTTTCCAATCAAGTCTCAGTGGATACACAAACCACACTTAAGAGCATATCTTATGATCAGCAATTGATGACCACACAAAGCAAAGTCAATGGCATTTTTATAGACTTTTTGTTTTTTGAGGTTTTTGTTTGTTTGTTAGATTTTTTGTTTTGGGGTATTGTTTTGTTTTGGGGAGTTGGGCAGTTGGTTGTTCAGTTGGTTTGGTTTGGTTTGTTTGTTTGCTTGTCTTGCTGTTTTGTTTTTCCTTGTACTTTATGCTTTTGATTTGGTCTTTTTATGGTGTATGTATGCACGTGTGTGTGTGTTCTTGTATTTTTTTCTCTGCTTTTTTCTTTACATTTTCATTTTTAGTTATTTTTATTTGCCTATTTAAGAGAAAGAAAGGAAGGAAGAAAGGAAGAAAGAAGGAAAGGGAGAGGTAGAAACTAAGATAGAAAGAAAGAAAGAAAGAAAGAAAGAAAGAAAGAAAGAAAGAAAGAACAGATGGTCTTGGGGTTTTGTGGGTTTGGAGGTAGGAAGAATCTGGGAGGAGATGGGGGAGGGGAAACCAGTATCAAAATGTACTGTATAAAACTGAGTAAGACATATTATTTTCATTAAGAAAATATATAATATATATAGTATACTATATTATATATAGTACTTTATATATATTAAAAGAAGATCCAGAGATATCATTCTTGATTTCATGCTGTATTAGAGAACAATAATAATAAATACTGCATGTTATTGACATAGAAGCATATCTATGGGATTGACTCAAAGTCTCAGATATAAATGCAAACACACACAAACACCTGGTATTTGATAAAAACAAGCAAGCAAAACCAAAAAAGAGAAAACACATTTTAAAAATGCATCTTCAGCAAATGGTGCTAGTCTAACTGAATGTCTACATGTAGTATGCAAATAAACCCATATTTATCACCCTGCACTAAAATGATTTATCACATAAAACTTATTTTAATGATATATGAGCCAACAATTTAATTAAGATGTCCTTCAGATACAGGACTTGTAAGTTTGAGATCTGGCTGTTAGTTAAGGTTATTTTCCTTAATGTAAGGACCTGAGTTCAATTACCAGTACCTATATAGCAAGCTGGATATGGTCTCAGCATGTGAGAGGAGTCAGAAGGATCAATCCGTCTTCTCTGCTTTTGACTTAGACAAACAAAACAAAACAAAAGTATGAAATATGTGAATTCCAAGTTCAGAAAGAGACCCTCCTCAAAGGAATATGGATAGGAAAGATAGAAGACAGTCAACTGTTTTCTTTGGTTTCTGCATGCACACAGAGGTGCTTGCAAACACATGTGCACATTCCCATGGCAGTCTTTCAAAGGCCATATACTTTCAGACACTGAAAAAGGCTTCAACTCTAGGTTCACATGCCCTGATAATGTTATCAGTAAAAGAAAGGTATACATTTCTTTTATAAAATGGGAAAGTAATAATCAAGAGAAAGGAAGTTGGAAGATCTGTTTGGGAAATCAATTGTCAGATAAATTAACTTTAGGTCACATTTCATGTGTAAGTTTAGAGTCTAGGTGTCTCTTTAAAAACTATTACGCAAGTATTCTCATTGGAAATTCTCATAAATTTCAGCTTGAAGGACTGCAGTATAAGTTGCATATTAATGGTAAAATCTATCATTAAGGATTTCTTCTTCAGGGGAAGAATATTACTGGGAATTTTCTAGCTCAAATACTATACTATAGGGGATTCGAAACATTGAAATCCCCAAAGAATCTTAGGACTCCAACCTCATGAGTGAAACTATAAACTCCTTTATCTTAAAAAGATTTGTACAAGGGAAAAGGACCATGACAAGGAAGACAGTGGCTTATAAAGCATAAGAATAAAAATAAAATAAAAAACCCAAAAAACAAACAAAACAAACAAACAAACAAACAAAATGGCTTGTCTGTGTGTGAGACCACTTAGCATTGCATATATCCAATGAAAAATAATATTAATTTATGGGAATAGTCCCACAAGTAGTATACACACACCAGATGAACTTAATGAAGAAGAATTTAAAATTGTAAAGGTTATTAGGCCTGCGTTTTTTCTGGATATGAATTTGACAGACAGTTAGTCTGTAACCACTGATCCTGCTTAGACTGGAGGTAGAGCTGTGCTCCAGAGGCTCAGCTAATTCCCATGTTCTTTTGCAATTCCTTCCCTGTTAAGTGTTTTTCTCGAGGTTTTCCTATTAATATCTAAGTGTGCTTCCATTGAAGTAAATGGAAAATGCTTCTCTGTCCTTTGAGGCCAATTATATGAGATCAGAGTGCCCTCAGGAAGCAAACCCAGATCTAATATGGTCCATATTTTTTCTCTCAGTCTTGTCCAACCCAATCTCCATGCAGTTGCACACACCAGTCAGTTTTGGAAAAATGAAAACAGAATACAGCTGCTCCCTTCTGTCAGCTTCCCAATGGTATTCCATACTGTGTATATGATATGGCTTGATTTGGTATGTGCTCTGAAGCAATGTTGGGGGGAAGTGACTCTCAGCAGCCTATGGTAAGTAGACAAATAGTAAGCTGGATGTGCTGATTGCTAGAGACAGTTTTGATTGCTATGAAATCACAGAGTTAAAAATTACAATGTGAAAACATATGGGGGATAGGAAATCATGCTCACCATGTCTTAATTTTGAAATGTTTACCTCACTCTTAAAGTGGTATATGTGTATTTTTTCTCCAGTGGTGGCAATTCTTAGTAATTGTGCAATTGCAATTTTCTCTCCCATGTTACATTGTGGAATCTCTTCCCAATCATATATAACTGCACATGTCTTTCCCATCCAGCATTGTGGCAATTCTATCCAATACCATGTAGCTATGCATTTCTCTGCACATTGCATCAACTGATAGATAGCATCAAGGTCATTGGGCTGTTGCATTCATACCAAGGGAATTGAGAACTCAAATCCTGGTTTGGTTCTTTTGGTAGTTTGAAGATGCTTGGTCCATAGGAAGTGGTACTGTTATGAGGTGATGCCTTGTGCAAAGACATGTGTCACCGTGGTGATGGGTTTTGAGACTCTCCTTCTAGCTGCCTAAAACAGTCTACTCCTGTCTTCCTTTGGATGAATATGTACAAGCCTCAGCTCATCCAATACCATGTCTACATTGATGCTGCTGTCCTTCTTGCCTTGGTGATAATGGGCTGATCTTCTGAACCTGTAAGCCAGCCTCAATTAAATGTCATTTATAAGAGTGCTCGGTAATGGTGTCTCTTCACACCAATGGAAACCCTAACCAAGACACTTCTGCCACATGAATATTGCAGAATATTGAACAGTTCATCCTGGAATGATACATAAAACTTTGAATTAAAGTGTGAGAAGGCCATGTGGGCTCATATTTCGATGAGCAATTCCATTTTATATTCATTGTCCCAGATGGTAAATTCAACAGTTTTTAGATCACAAAAGCCTGGTGCTGGCATCTCATAACTAATCCCAGCACTAAGAAGGCAAAGGCAGGTAAATCTCTGAATTTGAGGCCAGCCTGGTCTATAGAGCAAGTTCCAGGACATCCATGGCTACAGAGATAAACCATGTCTCAAAAAGGACAAAAAAAGAGAAAAAGATCATGATATTTGATAAGTTGTAATAACTCATGTAATTTTCTCATCATGTTTTTTTATTTATATTTAATTATTTATTTACATCTCCCCTTCCAGGTCCCCTCTCTCAGAGACTTTCCCCTATCCCCTCCCCTTCTCCTGTGAGAGGGTGGGCCCATCCAACCCTGTTGAAAGAAGTCTCTGCCAGAGTACATGTATCTTCACCCACTTAGGCCAAAGTATCCCTGTTGGGGAACAGATAACATAAGCTAAAGCTTTAGGGATAGCCTCCGCTCCCATTATTCGGGGGGCCCACATGCAGACTGAGCTGCATTTCTGGTACATAAGTACCGGATGCCTCCTTCCACACCATGTATGTCCTCAGTCTCTGAGAACTCCCAGAATTTCAGGTTAGTTGACTCTGTCCTCCTGTGGGGTTCCCATTCCCTTCAAAGCCTTCAATCCTTCACTCAACTCAGAAGTCCCCAATCTCTGTCCAATGTTTCACTATGGATATCTGTATCTGTTTCACTCATTTGCTGGGTAGAGACTCACAGAGAACAGTTATGCTAAGCTCCTGCTTGCAAGCATAACAGTATCAGTAATACTATCAGGGATTGGCGTTTACCCCTGGGATGGGTTTCAAGTTGGACCAGTTATTGGTTGGCCATTCCTTCAGTCTTTGCTCAGTCTTTGTCCCTGCATTTCTTTTAGACAAGACAAACTTTTGGTTGAAAGTGTTGTGGGTGGGTTGTTGACCTTATCCCTCCACTGGCTACCAGAGGTGTCCTCTTCAGATTCAATGTCCCCACTAATAGGTATCTCAGCTAAAGTTTCCTGATTCAATTCCTTGAAGCCTGCCCTTCTCAGCTCTCTGGAACTTGCTAATGATTCTCCCTACCTCTCCACTCCTGGTAGCTGCAGACTTCCATTTATTATCCTGGCCCTCTGGGTCTCTATCTTGTCTCTCCACACCTGATCTTCTCCCCTCCATTTCTCCCCAGCTTGCCTCTCCTACCCACTTCCCTCCTTCCCTCTGCCTCCAATGCTGTTTTTACCCCTTCTAAGTGTGATGCAAGCATCCTCACTTGGGCCTGGGTTTGTGGGGTATATCATGGTATTCTGTGCCTTATGGCTAAAATCTACTTATTAGAGAATACATACCAAGTGTGTCCTTTTGGGTCTGGGTTACCTCCCTCCAGATGATATTTTCTAGTTCCATCCATTTGCCTGCACAATTCATGATGTCTTTATTTTTAGTAGCTGAATGGTATTCCATTGTGGAACAATATTTTCTATACCTATTCTTCAGTTGAGAGGCATTTGTGCTGTTTCCAGTTTCCATCTACTATAAATAAAAGTATTATAAACAGTGGAACTGTGTCCTTGTGGTACAGTGGAACATTCTGATAGGTCTGCCTTTTTATGTTACTTGGCTTTTTTCCCTTGCAAATTTTAATGTTTTTTTCTTTGCTCTGTCCACTTAATGTTTTGATTTATTATGTGATGGGAGGATTTGCTTTTCTGGTCCAATCTATTTGGTGTTTTGCAAACTTCTCATACATTTTTTACCCATCTCTTTCTTTAGGTTAGGGAAGTTTACTTTTATGATTTTGTTGAAGATATTTACTTGGCCTTTGAACTGGGAATCTTCACCCTCTTCCACTCCTGTTATTCATAGGTTTTGTCTTTTCATAGTGTCCAAAATTTCCTGGATGTTTTGAGTTGGGAACATTTTACAATCGGCATTTTCTTTGACCAATGTATCAATTTCTTCTATTGTATCTTTTAGGCCTAAGATTCTCTCTTCCATCCCTTGTATTCTGTTGGTGATGCTTGCTTCTTTAGTCCCTGTTCTCTTTCCTTGGCATTCCATCTCCAGGGTTTTCTTCAATTGTGTTTGCTTTATTGCTTTTATTTCCACCTCTTGAGCCATTTTATTCATTTCCTTCACCTATTTGATTGTACTTCCTATATTTCTTTAAAGGATTTATTTCTTTCCTTTTAAAGGGCTTCTACCTGTTTGATTGCGTTTCCTGTATTTCCTTAAGGGAATTATTTTAATTTTCTTTATAGGCTTTTATCATCTTCATGAGATGGGGTTTAAGATCACAGTTTTGCTCCTCAGATGTTGGGTGAGGTGCATTGTGCTATCTGCAACTTCAGGTGTATGTATGTACCAGATGTAGGATGGAGAGCCAAAAAAGGGCAGAGCAAAGCCCATGACTGCTGGGCATGTTAGTGACCTAGGAGGTGGGTGGGGGGACAGGGAATATGTCTCACCTGTGTGTCTCAGGTTAAAGCAGATCCCCTAGGAGGCAAGCTGAATTGTGAGGTGGGCAGCTCACTAGTCTTGGACTGCAGGTGCAGGTGTAGGTGCCGATCAAAAGGAGAATCAAGTCTCATAAAAGAAAAAATTCCTAAAATTTTTAAGAAACTTACTTTTGTTTCTTCAATATTTCAGTATGCAACAGAAATATTCAATGTTATCAATTCATAATTAGTTGTTCTTATTGTTCTCTCTCTCTCTCTGTCTGTCTCTGTCTGTCTGTCTGTCTCTCTCTCTCCTCTACTATAATCTTGTAACCACAGGGTAAATAATTTGAGAAGACTTTGTTTAAATACTTGGTGGGACTTGGCAAATGAGTTACTCTGCAGGTATTTTGAGATTATATTCTCTGGGTCTGACTGCAATCACATTTATAAGATATTTCATGAACTATATCAACAGATCAGAAATTAAATTATTTCCTTACCTTAATAAAGACTTGACAGATATTTTTGTTATTTACATGATAGAATAGATAAAATATTGTGTAGTTTCCTTTTTTCATGTCAAAATTGACTTTAATAACTTTTTGAGGTGTGTTTATAGTTAAAGAGTTTAACAGAGGAGGGATGCTTCATCTTACAACCACTTGATGTGCACTCTTTTATTATACCTTTAAGAAGAGAAATTAAAGATTGTTCATTTAAATCAGGTTTGACTTATAACCAAGATTGTGTCTATATATTCTCTCCCAAAATAAACTAAACCCAAAGTACATGTTAAAATGATAAATACATATTACTCCAAACAGCCTGAAAAATTTAGATACTATAATGTGCCTGGGGTAATTTCTGAGTTACAACCATGTTGATGAAAATGTGCAAGTGAGCATCATGAAGAGCACCATGATGTCTAGGAAGTGTCATCACTACACAAGGAGAAAAAAAAAATGAAAAAAAACATTGTTTTTCTGTCTGCTGATGATTGGCTTTGCACAGCATCTGACCTGTGATTCAAATATGGAAATATTTGGGTTTCTCAACAAAGATAATGACCTTGATTTTCATCAATGCTTACTCTCCTCAAGTGGATCGAAGTGTTATAGAATTTAAAGATTAATATTTTGAAAGAGATCGCTTATTTTTAACATTTTATTGTTCAGTTGTAAAGCAAATTACATTCATAACATCTGTTTAAAAATTGAGAATAATTTGTACTAGTTAAAATTTTGAAACTTAGAAAACACACCTTTATTTTCATCAGTGTATTTTTTGTATGTCTTGTGTACCTATATCAGCTCTTTGCATTTCTGGTTGCACATCTGTGATTGGGTCTTTATAGAGCAATAATCTTGTAATTTTTATGGAGAAAATATAAAACTAATTGAATCATTTCTCTGACACTCTTGATCAAATTCCAGTTTTAATGAGGACAATTGAGGTACGTAAAACTTTTAACTTCAAACACAAGTGCATTCACTCTGGCATGCAAAGATTTGTACCATAAAAGCAAAGAGATTCTGTGCTTTGTTTCTGTCCAGAAATAAAACACAAGCATACAGGACGTTTAGAACTGTGTGCGATTTGGAGTGGTTGGTTTTAATTGTATACTTGACCCAATCTAGAATCACCTAGGAGAAAGGTTTCTGCAGATGTCTATGAAGGGTTTTTATGACTGTATTAGTTGACATGGAAACATCAGCCCACTGTGGACAACAGTGTTCCCTACACTGCCTCACGAATGTGCAAGTATAGAGATGGGGTTGAGCATCAAGCAGGTTCTTGACTATGGATGAAATGTAGTTCATTGCTTCAAGTGCCTGCTACCCTGCTTTCCTAGGAAGAGGAATATAACTTGGATTTGTAAGGCAAATAAACCCTTCCTCCGAATGTTTTTTGTTGTGGTGGTGGTGCTGGTGGTGGTTGTTTGGTTTTGTTTGTTTTGGGGGTGGTCAGGGTACTTTATGACTCCAACCAGAAAATTAACTAAGAGACAGGCTGTAATGTTAGACATTTCTGCTGGAGGAAATTTTATTTTATTTAAAAACTCACAGAATATTATGGATGGCATCCACAGACAGATGGACCTCTGTCTACATGCATAGACCCTGTTTCTGGTTCCTTTCCCAGCTTCATTGACCAGTCCCTTACATTGGTGCAAGTCTTTAGTGCTGTGAGGATTACTGACTCTTCACTTCCATGTAGTACAGAGAAAAACAGTGTTTGTAGACATTCTCCCTAAACTAGAAATTTTCATTGAAGTTACCATAAGCCACTACACATAAATTGAATAATCTGCCAGGCAATTACCTTGTCACTGGATTCACAGGCCCAACCTGAGAGAAGCTTGAAGAACATATCAGATAATCTCAACTATCATGGGAAGACCTATTTTTCCAATTTAAAAAAGTCTGTATAACATAATGAAAACACCACAAGATTCCTCCTATTTAGTATCTTAATGGGCATCAAAGCAGTGAGGTGCTCTTTAAGTCTCACTGAGCTTTTAAACAAATATTATGTAGGCATGTAGGATGTGCTACTGGGTGACCCATGGGGACAAAGTTTCAGAGAGCAATATATGGAACAAGAGTTAGCTACATGATAGCAAACCACCAGCAAACATTAATTATGGATTCTAATATAGATGAGGGTAATCTAAACCAGCCTGTTTCACCCTCAGCTTTTATCTCAACAAGGAATTGGCTTTTTCCACACTCTTTACCATTTCACCTACCAGCAACACAAGTATTTGGTACTTTTCTATGCTGCAATATTTCTGTGGTCATGTTGTTACTTATTGCCTGTCAGACAGCATCCTCAAGGCATCATGTATACAACTTTGTCCTGATACCACATTTCCAATTCATTTCAGGGTTGGTGTGGGTGTTAGTTTCTGTCTAAAGCCTCTTATGAGTTTTAGTACAAAATGCAAGCCTTCACTATGGTCTACAAAGACCTACAAGATTTAATTCTGCTTCTCTTTCTAGTTCATTGTTCATCCACTCTCTATAGTTGTGTCTGATTTGACTTACACATTCTTCCTGTGCCTCAGGTTTGTCATGTTGTCTCCTACCTTGAAGTCTTGGATGGACTCCTTCACCCATGGATTAGCTCTTGGTCTTCCACTGGATGATTTTTTTTCATCAGGTGAAATATCAGATCCCTAGTAAAAACATAAAGAACAAAAAGTAAGAGAAAGAGAAAAGAGATATGTGCTAAAATATTCCCCCTCCTGCCTGTTAGTGTCAGATCAACCAACTTTGTTTTTTATAATCCTTGCTATGTAGAAAATTATTCTACCATTCATAAAGAATGCTTCTTTAAAGAAGAATGTTTAATCTACAGCAAAAATACCCTGTAGATCTTAAAACATAACAGTTGGAATTGCTAGTGTCTGAAATATGTCATTACAAATGCTGGAAGCTCATATCTATTTGGTGAGTCATTTACAGAATGGCCAAAGGCTGGCTCTGATGTACAGAGAATCAGAAAACTAGGGAAGTACAAAACAGCAGGGGAAGAATACCATGGACAGAACTGTGTGAATAGCTCTTAATTAATATATCAACTTTAGATGTTCTTCAATGAACCAGAGAGATGTCAAACACCAAAAGGACAAATCAGAAGGAAAAATGAAAGTGGTCTGTCTTACAAGTAAGAAGGACCTGATATTCATTCAGATATTTTGAGTACCCAAAATGTCTGCTTCCTCCTTCCCTGTCATGGTAAGCTGTTTTTGCTGAAACATTCTCTTTACTAAAAGTAGGTAATATTTCTTATTCCCTACTTATTTCTCAGAATCTGCTAGGCAGTTGCCATGGAAATGCGGTTGAATCTTTTCCTAAATGTGTGAGACTAAATTCTGAATGTGTGCATTGATTATTTCTATTTTTCAACACTGGTGGGTTTTATTATAACAAGAAGATTAGAGAAATATTTTCAGCTCATCTAAAAATGTCAGAATTTCATCTTTCTTCCAAAGCAACCCTTTGAGTTTAGTAGTAGTCCTATCAAAATATGCACAGCACCATCTTTTGATAGAAAACCCTGCCCCACCCCATCATCTCCATCACTGAAAAACATTATTTTAGCTTTTGCAAGCTTTTGAAACACCATGACAATTTACTGCTCTCTCAAACATAGACTAGCATTTTCCCATCTTCCAGTCACATGCATTTCATTGTTGTTTTTAGAGGAGACCAGCTGCTTTCTGATCACTAAAATGTCAGAGACAGAAAAGATGTCATTTCTACAAGAGAATAAAAGTTAGATATTCCAGGAGTCAAAACTCCCACATAATTCTTTTTAAATCTGCAGAAGTGATTTTCCACTGAATGTACACAAGTGACTGCTGTCAGTGGCAGTGGCAGTTAGAGATGCTCTGGCAGGCATGTCTGCCAAATAATCACTTCCCAGGTCTCCTCCAGTTTATATTTACAAGGACAACGATGACTCTTGTTTTTAAATGGAAAAATAAAAATAAAAAACAACATGCAAGCTACCACAGAAAAGTTTTATCTGCCTGCAACCATGGATGAATAAGGAACATCACTGGATAGCATTGTTCTCATTTCCAAAGTGAACATCGAGTGAGATGATATTTTAATGCCACATTCAGCAAGAAAGTTATCATATGCGGTGTGATATTAAGACACTGCCATGATTATGATCATAAATGTGTCCAATAGGAAAGCATTCACAAGTGAATATCAAACACTAATCATACCTCCAATTAGGTAAGCATTCTCTTCACAGAGGAAGCCAAAAAGACTCTGAAAGAAGGATAAAGAACTTTGCCTTGACCACATCCTGTTCACGAGCCTGCAGAGATTTCTAGGAATGTTACTGTAAAGGAATCATTTCATATTTAAGATTGACTTTAAAATAATATAAAATTTTAAATCATAACAAAGTAAAACAATTTAAACCTTTTTTGGTTGCTTCAACTGATTATGTTTGAAGAGTTATACTTAATAATTGTGTTCTCTCTCTCTCTCTCTCTCTCTCTCTGTCTCTGTGTGTGTGTGTGTGTTTATGTGTGAGAGAGAGAGAGGGAGTGAGAGAATGTGTTTGTGTGCACAAATGCATGTATGTATATGTCAGGTGCACATGTGTGGAGGAATCAGAGACTAAGTTCAGCTGTTGTGACCCACGCATGGTCCACCTTTATTTATTGAGCTAGGCTCTCCCTTGCCTGGAACTTGACAAGGAGGTGAGGCTAGTCAGCTAGTGAGACCCAGGGATCTTCCTGTCTCTGCTTCCCAAGACTAAAATCATAAGAATTAACTATCACACCCAAGTTCCTTATGTGGGATCTGCCATTGAGCTCAGGTCTTCTAGCTTCCACAGTGAGCTTTTAACCTACAGAGTCACCGTCCTAACCCCTCAGTATATACTCCTTCATAACAACTAATAAGGCTCTGAAGAGGTTATTAAAGAACACATTCCTATTCTGACAACTAAAGGGGATAACAAAAACTGAAGTATAAACCATTATCTGAAATTATTAAATAACTAAAGATACATAAGGACTATTTTCATACTTTATTTACATTTCAAATGTTTCCCCCTTTCCAGATCTCCCCTTTGGAACCTCCCCATTCCCTCCCACCTCTCCCTGCCACTAAGGGGGTATTCCCGCACCCACCAACCCACCCATCCACTCTCGTCTTTCCTCCTTGGCATTCTCCTATACTGGGGGATCTAACACTCTCAGCCCAAGGACCTGTGGTCCCTCCTCTTCCACATATGTGGCCAGCACCATGGGTCCCTCCATGTGCATTCTTTGGCTGGTGATTCAGTCTCTGAGAGTATCTAAGGGTCAGGCCAGTTGCCACTGTTGCTCCCTCCTTGGGGATGCAAACTCCTTCAGCTTGTTCAGTCCCTTCTCCAACTCCTGCATCTGGGACCTCAAACTCAGCCCTATGGTTACTGTGAAGTGACTCTTCGGTATTTTGAACATTTGGGCTAATAACCACTTATCAGTGAGTACATACCATGTTCTTTCTTTTATGACTGCGATACCTCCCTCAGAATGATATTTTCAAATTCCTTCCATTTGCCTGCGAATTTCATGAAGTCATTGTTTTTAATAGCTGAGTAGTATTCCATTGTATCCATGTACCAAATTTTATGTATCCATTCCTCTGTTGAGGGACATCTGGGTTGTTTCCAGCTTCTGGCTATTATAAATATGGCTGCTATGAACATAGTGGAACATGTGTCTTTATTACATGTTGGAGCATCTTCTGGGTATATGCCCAGGAGTGGAATAGCTGGCTCCTCAGGTAGTATTATGTTCATTTTTCTGAGGGTCCGCCAAACTGATTTCCAGAGAGGTTGTATCAGCTTGCATTCCCATCAGCAATGGAGGAAGGAGTGTTCCTCTTTCTCCAGATCCTCGCAAACATCTGTTGCTACCTGAATTTTTGATTCTAGTCATTCTGACCGGTGTGAGGTGGAATCTCAGGGTTGTTTTGATTTGCATTTCCCTGATAACTAAGGATGTTGAACATTTCTTTAGGTGCTTCTCAGCCATTCAAGTTTCCTCAGTTGAGAATTCTCTGTTTAGCTCTGTTCCCCATTTTTTGATAGTGTTATTTGGATCTCTGGAGTCTAGCTTCTTGAGTCCTTTGTATACCTTGAATATCAGCCCTCTATCAGATGTAGGATTGGTAAAGATCTTTTCCCAATCTGTTGGTTGCCATTTTGCCCTATTTACAGTGTCCTTTGCCTTACAAAAGCTTTGTAATTTCATGAGGTCCCATTTGTCAATTCTTGATCTTAGATCTTGATCTTAGAGGATAAGCAATTGGTGTTCTGTTCAGGACCTTTTCCCCTGTGCCCATGTATTCGAGACTTTTCCCCATGTTCTCTTCCATTAGATTCAGTATATCTGGTTTTATGTGGAGGTCCTTGATCTACTTGGACTTGAGCTTTGTACAGGGAGATAGGAATGGATCAATTTGCATTCTTCTACATGTAGACTGCCAGTGGAACCAGCACCATTTGTTGAATATGCTGTCTGTTTTCCACTGGATGGTTTTAACTCCTTTGTCAAAGATCAAATGACCAGAAGTGTGTGGGTTAATTTCTGTGTCTTTAATTCTATTCCATTGATCGACTTGCCTGTCACTGTGCCAATACCATGCACTTTTTATCACTACTGCTCTGTATTATAGCTTGAGGTCAGGGAGGCTGATTCCCCCAGAAGTCCTTTTATTGTTGAGAATAGTTTTTGCTATCCTGGGTTTTTTGTTATTCCATATGAGAATTGCTCTTTCTAAGTCAATGAAAATTGAGTTGGGATTTTGATGGGATTGCATTGAATCTGTAGATTTCTTTTGGCAAGATGGCCATTTTTACTATATTAATCCTGCCAATCGATGAGCATGAGAGATCTTTCCATCTTCTGAGGTCTTCTTCGATTTCATTCTTCAGAGACTTGAAGTTCTTGTCATACAAATCTTTCACTTGTTTGGTTAGAGTCACACCAAGATAGTTTATATTATTTGTGACAATTGTGAAGGGTGTCATTTTCCTAATTTCTTTCTCACCCTGTTTATCCTTTGAGTATAGGAAGGCTACTGATTTGCTTGAGTTAATTTTGTATGCAGCCACTTTGCTGAAGGTGTTTATCAGCTGTAGCAGATCTCTGGTGGAGATTTTTTGGTCACTTAAGTATGCCATCATATCATCTGTGATATTTGATATCAAAATATCAAATTAGTGATATTTTGATTTCTTCCTTTCCAATTTATATACCTTTGACCTCCTTTTGTTGTCTAATTGCTCTAGCTAGAACTTCAAGTATTATATTGAAAAGATAGGGAGAGAGAGGGCAACTTTGCCTAGTCCCTGATTTTAGTGGGATTGCTTCGAGTTTCTCTCCATTTAGTTTGATGTTGGCCACTGGTTTACTGTATATTGCTTTTACTATGTTTAGGTATGCTCCTTGAATTCCTGATCTTTCCAAGGCTTTTATCATGAAGCAATGTTGAATTTTGTCAAATGATTTTTAGAATCTAACAAAATGACCATGTGGTTTTTTTCTTTGAGTTTGTTTCTGTAGTGGATTACATTGCTGGACTTCTGGGTATTGAACCATCCCTGCATCCCTGGGATGAAGCCCACTTGATCATGGTGAATGAATGTTTTGATGTGTTCTTGGATTTGGTTTGCAAGAATTTTATTGAGTATTTTTGCATCGATATTCATAAGGGAAATTGGTCTGAACTTCTCTTTTATTGTTGGATCTTTGTAGGGTTTTGGTGTCAGTGTAACTGTGGCCTCATAGAATGAATTGGGAAATGTTCCTTCTGTTTCTATTTTGTGGAATAGATTGAAGAGTATTGGTATTAGGTCTTCTTTGAAGGTCTGATAGAATTCTGTACTGAACCCATCTGGTCCTGGGCTTTTTTTGGTTGGGAGACTTTTAATGACTGCTTCTATTTCTTTAGGGGTTATGGGACTGTTTCGATGGTTTATCTGATCCTGATTTAAATTTGGTAATTGTTATCTTTCTAGAAACTTGTCCATTTCCTCCAGATTTTCCAATTTTGTTGCATATAGGCTTTTATAGTAGGATCTGATGATTTTTTTAATTTCCTCAGAGTATGTTGTTATATCTCTGTTTTTATTTATAATTTCATTAATTTGGATACTGTTTCTGTGCCTTTCTGGTCAGTCTGGCTAAGGGTTTATCTATCTTGTTGATTTTCTCAAAGAACCAGCTCCTGGTTTTGTTGATTCTTTGTATAGTTCTTTTAGTTTCCATTTGGTTGATTTCAGCCATTAATTTGATTTTTTCCTGCCTTCTACTCCTCTTGAGTGTATTAGCTTCTTTTTGTTCTAGAACTTTAAGGTGTGCTGTTAAGCTGCTAGTATATGCTCTCTCCAGTTTCTTTTTAGAGGCATTCAGAGCTATGAGTTTTTCTCTTAACACTGCTGTCATTGTGTCCCATAGGTTTGGGTATGTTGTACTTTCATTTTCATTAAATTCTAGGAAGCCTTTAATTTCTTTATTTCTTCCTTGACCAAGTTATCATTGAGTAGAGCATTGTTCAGCTTCCATGTGTACGTGGGCTTTCTGTTGTTGTTGTTGCCATTAAAGACCAACCTTATTCCATAGTGATCTGATAGGAGGCATGCGATTATTTCAATCTTCTTATATCTGTTGAGGTTTGTTTTGTAACCAATTATATGATCAATTTTGGAGAAGGTACCATGATGTGCTGAGAAGAAGTTATATTCTTTTGATTTAGGATGAAATGTTCTATAGATGTCTGTTAAATCCATTTGGTTCATAACATCTGCTAGTTTCTCTGTGTCTCTGTTTAGTTTATGTTTCCAAGTTCTGTCCGTTGCTGTTTTATTTTATTTTATTTTATTTTTATTTTAATTTAGTTTAGTTTTTCAAGACAGGGTTTCTCTGTGTAGCCCTGGCTGTCCTGGAACTCACTCTGTAGACAAGGCTGGCCTCCAACTCAGAAATCCACCTGCCTCTGCCTCCCAAATGCTGGGATTAAAGGCGTGTGCCATCACTGCCCGGCGATCTGTCCATTGACGATAGTGGGGTGTTGAATTCTCACACTATTACTGTGTGAGGTACAATGTGTGCTTTGACGTTTAGTAAAGTTTCTTTTATTAATGTGGGAACTCTTGCATTCAGGCATAGATGTTCAGAATTGAGAGTTCTTCTTGGTAGATTTTTCCTTTGATGAGTATGAAGTGTCCTTCCTTATCTTTTTTGATATCTTTTGGTTGAAAGTTGATTTTATTCAATATTGGAATGGCTACTCCAGCTTGTTTCTTGGGGCCATTTGCCTGGAAAATTGATTTCCATCCTTTTACTCTGAGACAGTGTTTGTCTTTAACATTGAGGTGCATTTCCTGGATGCAACAAAATGCTGGGTCCTGTTTATGGATCCAGTCTGTCAGTCTATGTTTGTTATTGGTGAATTGAAACCATTGATATTAAGAGATATTAAAGAACAGTGATTGTCGCTTCCTGTTATTTTTAATGTTGTTTATATGTTTGTGTGGCTATCTTCTTTTGAGTTTGTTGAAAGATTATTTTCTTGCTTTTCCTTTGGTGTACTTTACCTCCTTGAGTTGGTGTTTTCCATGTATTATTCTTTGTAGGGCTGGGTTTGTGCAAACATACTGTGCAAATTTGGATTTCTCATAGAATATTTTGGTTTCACCATCTATGATTATTGAGAGTTTTGCTGGGTATAGCAGCCTAGGCTGGCATTTGTGTTCTCTTAGTGTCTGTATGAGATCTGCCCAGGATCTTCTAGCTTTCATAATCTCTGGTCTGATAGGTCTGCATTTATATGTTACTTGCCCTTTTCCCTAACTGCTTTTAATATTCTTTCCTTTGGTATTTTGACTATAATGTGACAAGAGGAATTTCTTTTCTGGTCCAGTCTATTTGGAGTTCTGTAGGCTTCTTGTATATTTATGTTCATCTCTTTCTTTAGGTTAGGGAAGTTTTCTTCTATAATTTTGTTGAAGATATTTACTGGTCCTTTACGTTGGGAATCTTCCGTCTCTTCTATACTTATTATCCTCACATTCTGTCTTCTCATTGTGTCCTGGCTATCCTGGATGTTTTGGGTTAGGAGCTTTCTGCATTTTGTGGGTTTTTTTTTTTTTTTTTTTGGACTGTTATGTCCACGTTTTGTATAGTATGTGAGATTCTCTCTTCCATTTCTTGTATTCTGTTGGTGATGCTTGCATCTATGACTCCTGATTTTTTTCCTATGTTTTCTAACTCCAGGGATGTCTCCATTTGTGATTTCTTCATTGTTTCTATTTTTGTTTTTAATTCCTGAATAATTTTGTTCATTTGTTTGATTGTGTTTTCCTATAATTCTGCCTGTTTGATTATGTTTTCCTGTAATTCTTTAAGGGATTTTTGTGTGTCCTCTCTAAGGGCTTCCAATTGTTTACCTGTGTTCTCTTGTATTTCTTTAAAGGAGTTATTTATTTCCTTCTTAAAATCTTCTATCATCCTCCTGAGATGTTATTTTAAGTCTGAGTCTTCTTTTTCTGGTATGTTGGGGTATCAAGGGCTTGCTGTGGTGGGAGAGCTGGGTTCTGATGATGCCAAGTAGTCTTGGTTTCTGTTCCTTGTGTTCTTGCCCTTGCCTTTTGCCATCTGGTTATCTCTGGTATTAGTTGTTCTTACTCTCTCTGACTGTGGTTTATCTTTCCTGCGAGCCTAAGTGTCAGTACTCCTTGGAGACCAGTTTTCTCTGAAAGGAATTCTGGTTTGGAGAGTTGTGGTACAGGGTCAGCTCTGGGGTGTAGACAGAAACAATAAGGATCTAATCCCTAGGTGACCCTTGTTTCCTGTGTCCTGATGACTCTGCTAGGGTCCCTCTTGGCTCAATGAATTTGAAAAAAAGTGGTCCTCTTGCCTGTGCTTAAAGATGTGTCGTCACTCCTGGTATACCAGCTCTCTCCTAGCACTATTTGAGTATGGAGCCCTGTGTCACAGGATCCACTCTCTAGCCACCGAAAGAAACCAGATCCCTGTTCCTCAGTCCCTGTGACCCGGGTATTCCAGGTGAGTCCCTCTGAGCAGTCAGTCTTGTTCCCACTCCTGGGAGGGTAGCTTTCTCCTAGCACTATTTGGCTATGGAGCCCTGGTGGCCTAGGCAGAGGTCTCCTGCCACAGATGGAAAAGAGAAGGCTCTTACCTCCTGGCTGTTCTTCAGTCCCTGTATCTGGAGCCCTCCTCTCACTGGCTTTTCCACACTCATGGGTGGCTTGTTTTCTTCCAGCGCTGTTTGGCTATGGAGCCTTGGTGGCCCAGGCAGAGATCTCCCACCAAAGATGGAAACCGGAAGACTCTTACCTCCTGGCTGTTCCTCAGTCCCTGCCACATAAGAACTTAATATATACATGCTCATACTTTTTTCTCTAGATTCCTTTCAAACTGGAAATCACTTCATCATTGACAAACTTCAGAGAAGAATTATAGCTCTTAAAAGAGAGGAAATATTGATTCTTTAGATAAAAAGTAAAAAAAACCAAAAAAAAACCCAAAAGTAATGTCCTAAGAGAATAAGCTTAATTACTCCTGGCCTAGTGATGTCACATTGAGCAATAGCACTATAAATATATAGGTGCTCAATAAATGCTATTTTTCATTAACAATGTTCATTAAGTGCCTTATTAGATATTATATGTGACTGTAAAATCAGGAAAATATTTACTGTCATTTATTGTAATGTCATACACACTCAAATACCAATGATTATATATAAAATATGATTATTTCAGGAGATGGTAATAGTGACCAATGTGTGTCTATATAGCCTAGTCATCAAAGGCTATTTAGGGAACCAATCTATATCTTCCCCAAACTATAATTTTTCTTAGCACTTCTAGATCACATAAAATTCTTTCTCTGTTAGTTTATGAATAGTACTTTGTTGGCAAGGAGAGAATGTCAGGTTATAACTTTTACTATCTACTTTACTTTCCAGATTGTTTCTCTCAATGTGGGTTGAAACGATGGACTGTACTCACATGCTACACACTAACAGACATATATACATAGATACATAGAAATAAAAATTAAAACAACTTTTTTCTTAAAGAATACTATTGTGTAGAACCCAAGTCTCATACAATGAAAGGCTTTGGGGCCACTGAGATGGCTCGGGGGGAAGATAGCTAGTCATCAAGCCCAATGATCTAAGTTCTGTTCCTTTTATCTGCATCATGGGAATACAAAACCTGACTTCTACAAATTGTTCTCTGTCCTCAAGTACATTGTGTTACACACGTTTCTTTTATATATACACATGCAGAGAGAGAGAGAGAAAGAGAGAGAGAATTAATATTTATATGAAGCTATAAAAAGTCAGTTTTCCAAAGATTTCGTCAGTATGCCCCCCTAAAATCCTCGTGAAGGGACTAATTAGATAAACTTCAACCATCCTTACATCCTTACAATCTAACTTTATTCAGTAGTCACAAGGGGAGGGATAGTTTCTCTAAAGATGCTTGAAAATGTACAGGATGACTGTGCTAAAAAGTACAAATATTTCAAAATGAAGGGGAAGGCTGTAGCATAGTACTACATCAGTAAACTATCATACATGAGGCCCTGGGCTTTATGTTGAATACCAGAAGAGTTACCTTCTATATGTACAGCCTCCACACAGTTCAGAAGCCACCTCTTGGTCACAAACTCCCCTTCTGCCATCTGTCAACAGCTTACCTAGCACTTTAGCTACCATGACACAGAAGCACAGCTTTCCCTCTTTGAGGCCAGCCGTATCAGAAACAGTTCCATAGTAAATATGCTGTACCTGTGTGGATCATTCACCTTTCTTTGCTAATAATCTTTGATTGCTCTTGCCTACTTAAGTCGTATGAGCATTTTCCAGAGTCCTCCTCCCAAGACAGTTCTAAATATCTAGCACTTTTCTCTAATTTCACAAAGTTGAATCATATAAATACTGCTGACTTAAAAATCTTTTATATTGCAGTATTTGAAAATGTTGTCAGTAACTGGGGTCAGTCCAATCTACTTCCCCAAAGAAGAGGGAATTTGAAGGGTAAGCCTGGATTACTGTTAGGAACATAAGGTTTCATGATATCAAGAACTGGCTATCTAGTCATAGCCTGATGGGATCAATGATCTTTTACATATTCTTGACATATTCTGTTTTGGAAAGTGACATTAAAATGTAACACCCTAGCATAGAGCAGTAATCCAGGCTTAGGAAGATTTGTTTTGTTTGTTTGTTTTTAAGTTCACAGAGGAAGGAAGAAAATAAGGCAAAATAAGCAACTTTTGAAGAAATATTCACTAAGAGCACTTGATGTTTCTAATTAAACAACAGAATTGAACTGTAGATTCAATCATCCCTATGCAACAAATAAATGTAAATGTAAACAAAAAGATATGTCATAGTCAAACTGCTAAATAAAACAAAAATATTACTTTCACTGCTTTAGAGTGGTAATAATCAACAATAGCAAAATGGAGAGCTAACTTTTCAATAGAGAATATAATAGCCAGGGCAGAGTATAGAAACAGTTTTTAAGTACAAAAATACAAAATACAAAAGCCAAAATATATATATCACCCTTGTTATTCACAGCTCAAAGCATGTTAAAAATCAGATGGAATATGAACCTGCAAGAAGAAATGGTAAAAGAGAAAAAGTGTGTTGATTCTGCATTTACAGACTGTGATGGTTTGAGTAAGATAAGCACTCAGAGACTCATACACTACAATGCTTAGTTCCCAGTTGTTGGACTATTAGAAGTTATGTGCCTATGGGTTAGTATGTAGCTTTCATCTACTTTTCCAGAATCATGCCTGCCTGCCTGACAGCCATCATTCTCCCTGCCATTTGAGTAAACCTTAACAACTGTAAGCAAGCCTCCAATGAAATGTTGGAGGTACCTTAGACATAGTGTCTCTTCATAGTAATAGAACATTAACTAAGATAGAAGTGGTAACCAGGGATTAGCTTATTGCTGTGATAGGCATGGCCATGATGTTTGTTGGATCAATATGGAAAGCTTTGGGACTTTGGACTAGAAAAGTAGTTGGACACTTTAAGTGTACTTAAAGGGGCATACTAAAGAAATCTGCACAGTGATGAAGAGTGTGATATGAACTATGGTAGACCAGCTCAAGAAGTTTCAGGAGGAAGAATATTAACAGCTGACATAGAGAATGTTCTTGTGATATTTTAGCAAAGATTATGAGTACTTCTTGTTCTTGCACTAAAAATCTGTTTGAGGCTACATTGAAAAGCTTTGGTTTAATGGCATTTGCAGAGGAAACAGCATAGTGCTGACTGTGTCATGTGTTCATTATCTCTATTGTGCAGATCACCAATGAAAAAGAGCAGTTGGGGCAAAGAGAAATACAAAATTTATGAAGAACAAAAGCACCAAGAACTAAGTTTTGGAGCCAAGCCCTGTGCTCAAGGAGATTAAAAGTTTAAAGAAAACCCTGGTGCTAAAATAGGAATGTGAGTGTGATTTCAGGGTGAGATTCTACTCAGCTAATGTTCCAACTTGTGAGAAGGAATTAAAGGGATGACTATGTGGCAAACTAAACCATCAATAACGGAGAGATTATACAAAGGCAAGGCTAGGGCAGGCCCACATTCTAGCCCTAACAAGCAAATCTTGGCAGCTTCAGCCACCTGGTTCTGGTTTTAGAGTAAAGAAGAGAAGGGGACTTTGAAATCTTTCTCCTCGGTTAAGTAAAGTCAATGAGACCAGGCATTTGTCATGGCAGTCCCTACATGAAGAGTTGGAAAGGTCATTGTGTGAAGCTGAGAAGGTGAAACCTGGATTTTGTTGGAGACCCTAAAATGTTGGAGATGTCAAAGTCATAAAATACCTGCTGGTGCTAACAGCTTGAGAGATAAAATCGTACTGCATTCAACAAAGCTGAAAGGAGCTGGAGATCTGAAGAACATTTTGACATCAATCTTAGAGATACAGAATTTGGCATTTACAGAGGTTAGTGTTAAGAGTCTCAGAAGAGACATTGAACTTTGGGCTTTTAAACAGTGTGGAGACTATGATAGAGTATGGGGACTTTTGAACTTGGACTGAATGCAATTTTGCATCATGAAATGCCCTCCATGGGAGCCAGGGAATGGATTGTGGTGTTTTGAATAAGAGTGGTCCCATAGGCTCATGTACTTGAATGTGTGGTTCCCAGTTGATGGACTGTTAGGAAAGTTGAAAAGACATGGCCTTATTGGAGGAAGCGAGTCACCAAGAGTGGGCTTTAAGGGTTCAAAAGTCCTTATCAGGCACAGTGTTCTTTTTCCATCTGCCTGCAGAGTAGGATGTAGCTCTTAGATACTAATTCTGGACTTTGCCTGCCTGCCTGCCACCATGTTCCCTACCACAATGATAATGAACTAATTCTCTGAATTGTAAGCAAGCTCTGAGTTAAATGCTTTCTTTTATAAGAGTTGCTTTGGTCATGGTGTCTCTTCACGGCAAAAGAACAGGGACTAAGACATAGACATTTGAAAATAATAAGAAAATGCAATTAATTTCAAAATAGATTTAATAAAAACTAGGTAAAATAGTAATTCAAAAGATATGAGGTGCATAGTTTATTTTTTCAAGCTTTTGTATTGTTTATGAATCAGTATATGCTCTGACAAGAGAGAACTAAGCAAAGAAGGCATTAGAAAAATGGAAAACAATAGAAAACACTCAAGAGCATAGTATGCTTAAAGATGAGCATAATAGTCAATTATGGGATGATGGAATAAAATTTGAACTAAGGATAAAAGATATCCACAAGATATAAACAAAGTATAAATATGATCTTTCATAATGAAATATTTGAAATGACCACATAGAGGTTGAAAGACAACACAAAACAAAACAACAGTGACAAAGCATAAAACAAGCAAGCAAAATACAAAAGGCAAATAATACATATTGAGATGAAAGTATTTTGCAGGTAGCTAACCAAAACATTTATGATATTTCTATAGTAATATCGGCCACCTACATTTGGGACAAAAGCCCTAATAGAAATGAAAATATATTGCTCATAATAACAATGAGATAAGCCCAATAGAATTGTGGACAATTCTTTTTTGTATTATATGATAGTAACAAACAGTACAAGAAGAGAGATACACATTTTCACATACTGGGAAATTTCCATTCACCATCTTCTGTAAGTACCTGAACAAACACATAAACCTGATTCAAAAGATGCAGAGTAAACAGAAACATTAACAGATTCACTTTAAACTGATGACTGCAGCTAAACAAGTACCCAATAACAATTCTATTCAAGCATAAATGAAGTCTTAACAAATAGAGCATATGCTATACTATAAGGTAAGATTCACAACTATAAAGGGCTGAGATCACAGAGAGTGTTACTGAACTTCAGTAAAACCAAATTGGAAATTAACAATGACACTGTTTATTGGCCTAACCCTTTCATTTAAGCATTATATATTATCCTTTGGCTAAAACCTCATACAAGAGCATTAGGAAAGGTCATTCTGAGAACATTGCACCCAGTCAAAGCTAACCTACTTCATTATTTTGTTTAGAAACAAAGGAAAACATCATTCAACTTGAAACTCATCTGATGGGCAAGCATCAATCCCTGACCCTCTTAATGATATTCTGTTATGTCTGCGGACAGGAGCCTAGCATAACTTTCCTCTAAGAGCCTCCACCACACAGATGACTAAAACTGATGCAAAGACCCACAGCCAAACATTGAAACATTAGGTAGAGCTGGGGAGTCATGTGGAGGAGTTGGAGAAAAGGTTGAGGGATCTGAGGAGGATAGGAACTCCACATGATGACCATCATATTCAATTAAGCTGGACCATTATGCACTCTCAGAGATTGAATTACCAACCAAAAGCATAAT